>NIVC01000306.1:34405-174405 GCA_002269645.1 Macrostomum lignano
TCGTTTTTTCTCAAATTGATTGTGCCGTAGTTTGCTAGCAAATAATGCAGACAGTTAGAGGACAGGCAGCAGAAAGCTACTTCCAGCAAAGT
The DNA here is from genome assembly GCA_002269645.1 of Macrostomum lignano. Lineage (NCBI taxonomy): Eukaryota > Metazoa > Platyhelminthes > Macrostomidae > Macrostomum > Macrostomum lignano. The sequence goes on from NIVC01000306.1 coordinate 34,498, forward strand.
CGAATGTGCTTTAAGAAATTCAGCGCTGTCGCTACAGGTTTTTACCTCTTGACACGTTGGCGTCCACAGCTTTCTAAGCAGAAGTTTGTCGGCTACCCAGGTTGTTTTGTCCACCTGGAGCAGCAGACACTTCAGCCGGGATATGTCGTCTGAGTGTAGGACCTGCGCCAACTCTTTTTCCATTTTGATTCACAAAATGAGAGCTATTTTATGAGATGCATTCCGCTTTTATGCGCGAGTCATATCTGCTTCACATCGCTAATAAAAGATTGGCAAATAAGACTTGGATCAGTAAACAGAACAAGTTGTAAGCTAAGCAAGAGGTCATCAAACAGTTTTATTAGATTTTTATGCTTCTTGATATTGGTTGTCCGGCGGTCTTTAATAATTAGACTATCCTTATCTCTCTTGGTCATGACTTGTCACGGTGCTTAATAAAGCTTGGTAAAAATACGATCGGTATTTGCCTACACTGCGACCGCATACACCGACTGATAAGACATCGGTAGCAAGCAAATTTGAGCAAGTTTCAGTGCATTCATTATTCTTCGTGAACATCTGTCTCGTGATTATCCGCTACCCAATCGACACCTGATCTTTTCTCAGATAAAAACCTGCACGCAAAAACCAGGTTGCTAATTACAGAGCAGACTTTCATGGTCATTAGCTATCAGTGGATATCAATCGGGGATTACTATGAAATAATAATGTTCGCGCATAGCCGCCCTTCGCCCGCAAAATCCGTCATTTTGCTTCTTGAACAACCTGAAATTACGAAATCGAGGGATTCAATTTTGGTTCGACTCGTTCAGCTCTCGCCCCCCGAAATTTATGTGCAGCAACGTTACGCAGGTGTTTTATATTCAGGTTGCCTCGTTCGTTTTGAATGGTTTGTCCGGGTTCAGCGGCCCTAACAATTCGAGTTTGGCAGCTTAGATCTGTGCGCAAAATCGAACTAAAAGCCAAGTAAAAGTTGCCGAAGTGAACAAGGGAACTCGCAACTGCTAATGACATCTGTTTTGGCGTACGATTTACTCGTACTTACTCGCTATGGGACCACTGGGTCATGGGTTTTAAATCCTTGGAATGTCCTCGTGTGCTGTACAAGTAAAGTCTATAAAGTTCCTTAAGCAAGAGTTTTTCGCTAAATGTTTTGTAACTGAATTAGCGTCAATTTCTGAGGTATAGAAAGCTTTCTGGTCGCAGTTAAACAAATGATTCAATGCAATTGTCTCCTTGTCTTGATGACACCTGATGCAACCTGTGCTGCAGTATGTAGAATATGTGCATTTTAGCGAGTATAATTTTCTGCCATTGCGTGAGCGTGTATATCTGCTTCTGCTTTTACCTAAGCAGCAGGTGACAGTCGCAAATTATATTGCGCCCACCCACTTTCTTGATCCTTTCTTTCCCTGCGCTTCTTCTGCCTCTCCACCTGAAGCTTCGTTCTTTTCGTCGTCTATGACGATTTGATTGCAATGAGAAGCAACGCCCTGCAGCTTCCTTGTTAGTCGCGGAGGACAAGAAAGACGCTCGGGGGAGCAGCAAGTCAAAACATATAGCCTACAAGCCAGCAAAGTTTTAAATAGATGAGGAGAAGGGTCGAAATTGCAGTCATGCAGTCTTAGAAATTATCTTCTTGCGTCTCCCTTTTAGACTGCTGCATGGCCCTCTCATTCACTTGAGCTGTGTGACAAGGGAGTTTCGCATGCGCACACATGCCGCCCGTTTAGCAACAGCAGCCTGTCCTTTCCTAAAGGCAAGTTCTTTCGTGCTCCGCGCTGAAGCCTCTGATCTCGCTGTCTCCTGCCGTCCTCTCCTTTCTTTGGGCCGATGGCTGGACTAGTAATTACCGCAGACTAACCGACCTCCTCTCCATCCTGCCCCTCCTGTCTGAAATCCGAATTATACTTTCGTCCCAGTCACGTACAGAATCAGTCTGATACAAGCTATTGAAGTGCCCACCTGTAACAGGTGTGATTATTGAAGAAGTAACGATAACGATGAAATATCGATGCTTCAATTTAGCTTGGCAAACCGGCTAGAGTTATCTTATGCTGTCTAACAAGTGACACCACACCTTCTCTCCAAAACATGAGCTCGATCTGTCCGACAAATGAGCCTCTGTTCCAGCAGGTGAAAATTCCTTTCGACTAAAGCAAAAATGTTAAGTGGTTAAAAAATTGAAGACGACTCTGTATAGCCAGTCAATTTAGTCGCCACTCTATGCGCCAGTGAGCAATTTCTCTTGGACTATTCTGCAATAAAAGATGCGAGAAAATTGAGGGGTAGCTTTAATCCGTCCAACCCTCGCTAACCGCTTCAACTCAAGTCTGCCGCGGCGTAACTAAGTTGCGTCACTCGCAAAGATTGAGAGACTTTACCTGCACTCTCAAAAGTGGCGACCACAGACGGAATCTTCTGTGATGGCAACTTTTCGATGTTACTTAGTGTATATTCGATAGCGCCAGGTGCAGAAATGCTTCGGACCAAAACTAATTAGCAAAGGAAAAAGCGACAATCCATTTTTATACAGTTTCGTTTGACGACTTATTTTATTTTACGCAATATTCTTTTATAGCCAAAAGCAATTTTGGCTGATACGACGACAGCTTTGGGGCAGAGTGGCCTGGAAATCTAGTCAACTTTGCTTCAATCGTCTTCTTTTGCGTAGGGTGCGCAGCGTTTGTGTCCTGATTAATTATATAATTAGTATAGGTACCTGGCGAAATGCCTTGTAAACTATCTGCAAGTGTGCACATGTGGCCTGAGACAGTCTTCAAACGCCAGAATCTTGAGCAGCAACTCTCCACTTAACTATATACGTAATACTATGCGCAATATGATACACAAGAAGGCTAACAAGGAGATTTTTCAACCCCGGCGTTTGGATTGCTGTTCAGGTGTTAGTTTGTTAAAACGGCTATTTGGCACTGCCGTGAGTCAAGACGGCATGCAGGCAGTCACACGCCCATTCAATTCGTACTCAGACACACGTTTCTGTCGTCAGGAAGGCAGTTGTACACACTCTGTGCCTGATTGGCGTTTTGGAATATAAAATACGATTGCTTATTTAATCGTTAAAAAATTGTACTATTCTGAGCCGGGAATGTGTTGTCTGTGGTAATTTTTAACAAAAACTAGGATATTATATCATATAATCTCCTCGAAATCAGGAGCAATCGAATTTAATATATGATAAACGCCGTTTAATTCATCATAGTCTATGGTTAGAATATCCTCGGCTACAATCAATGGTCCTCGGCTCGCTACGCTCGCCTCGAGACCATTAAACGCAGCCTCGGACATTCTAACCACAGAATGTGAATTAAACGGCGTTTATTATTTACTTAACCGTTTTTAATTTGTTAATCTAATGTTTTTCCCATTAATTTACACTGTGCACGCTGCACACGCGTAAATTTTCTGACCCTGCTTTCTTTCGACGGTTTCTCGTCTAGAGATTTAGAAATTCTGAACGCATTTGGCTAGATAAAGCTGCATATAATTAAACACGTATATAGACAGGTGCCTACAGGCACACGATCATGTGACCTCAGTTGATCGCCCTTTTCACCCTTCTTTATCTTCGGCATTCAAATCCAGCCTCGTGTATGGATGATGGTGCGGAGGCTACGGTGCACAGACAACTACAACTACAATTTGGGGGAAAACGGAGCACCGTGCACTGTCTGCCCAAATAAAACAAAATTTGGTTACAAGCTGTAGGTATTCCTAATTTTCTGTACGAGTAGAAGTCCGTATCAGATTGCACAAGCATAAGATATCCAATAACTGCGTGGGCGAATAAATATATAAAGCCACCACGTGATCGCGCCAGACGCCCTGCAGAAATGGCTTACATGCTGATACAGGTCCAGGTGTAACCTGGTGCAGAACTTATCAGTGCATGCTAAGTTTTTCTACCTAATGCTGCCCAATATCCCAAATCCCCCCAGATCAGGCTGACCACGGGCAGCAGGGGATTTGGCTGAAATCATGCCAAATTTGGCAAGCATCACAAATCCATTCGGCTTTCTTGCACGCGATGCAGAATTAAGACAATACAGTACATGATGTACTTGTTTAATACACTGGACTTGTGAAATTTAATTTTTTTAAATCTATTTAACAACAAAAACGGTCGATGCTTTGGTACCATAATAGTATAGTTGGTACTGTGCTACAGAGTAAAACTATTGCTAAAGTCATTTTAATCATGTAGCCATACCAACGCTATTTGTGATGCTACGAGTGCAGTGCGCGTATTAAGAAATTTTGCGTAATAAATCTTAGAAAATAACATAATTGGGCCACAACTAATCTGTTCTTTGAATAATTTTTTTTACAAAAATGACAGACAAGAATGAAACTTTCTATGGGCTACCTGCATGTTGCAAAATAAATCTTGTTGAGGTGTTTTAGGAACGCAAAAAAGTGAAAATAAACAAAAAATTTTCGAGGTCATGGTTAAAGTTGACAACAAAAATTATACGTGTAGTAGTCTAGTAAAGAGAGCTTTGGTATATGTACATCCAGCAACACAGAAGCTTCCGCCCCCCCCCCTTAATCAGTTCTCAACTTTTGTCAGATTGCAGGCTTAAGTGACGCAATTCACATGCGGTTCTCGTCTCAACTGTGGGTGATGCAAATTGCGTCACAAGGCCCCGGCTTAGGACCGTAATCGGACCTAATCGTCCCACTCAGGCACGCACACACGCTCACACAGGTGTACAGCGGCCATGACTTTCTAATCGGTCCGGTATGTACACTCTCTGTGCTTTAGGAGTTGCCCCTCATGGGTTCGAATCGCAGGATCGCAAGGAGCTGGGTCGTGGCTTGAGAGTCGGACGCTTTACCGCGTTAAAAAAGACATACTGGCTCCGTTTGCAGCTCAAAAGTTCCGAGGGTTGTCAGATCTTGCCAATGCCTTTTCCATTAAAAACCTACGAATGAGAGGGTAACTTCCTTCTAAACGTACTTTAGCTGTCCATAATATGAACATGGGTATTCCGAGACATTCTACAAAGTCACAAATCGATAACACCTGAATCGGCGTCCCCGGCAGACCACGCAGGCAACAATTCAGATTTGTGCCGGACGCAGAGGCGAGAGTCCGTCCAGGGCGACTGCAGCATCAGCAGCGGTTGAAAGTCGTGCGGCAACGGACGGTCGAGCTCGCCGAGGCAGGCCACCAGGCTGAAGTGGTCGAACTCGGACGGCGGATAGTAGGGCGAGCCGGAGAGGTCAGCAGACAGAGCCAGTTTGTTCACGTGAGCAACCACACGGTGGCAGATTTCTCGAGCCGAAGTCTGGCTGGTCACCTGAAGCGTGACTACGGCTGATGCCAGCTCGGGAACGTAGTCTGCATGCACCCGGATGCTGGTAGGGCTCAGGCAACATTGCTGCTGCTGCTGCTGCTGCTGCTGCTGCTGCTGCTGCGTTGAGCAGTTTGGCGGGAAGAACACGGACAGCGTTGCCGCTGATGACGAGCCAGCATGCAGGGCGATCGCGCCAGGCGACGACGGCGACGGAAGCGGCGAGGCCGGCGAGGACGGCCGCTCGCAAAGCCGAACGCAGCTCGCCTGGCCGCTGCGGTCGCGGGCGGCGCTGATAACAGCGCCGGTCCATCGGTGCGCCCGGCAGGCGGCCTCTTGGCGAGACTGCAGCGCCTGCAGCCGCGTCAGGCGAGCCCTGGCGACCGCCATCTCGGCATCGGTGAACGCCTGTCGCTGGGCGTGCATCGCGATGGCGATGACTAGTTCCAGTTGAGCTCCGAGCGCTGCCAAATCCGGATACCATCGGCTAGCGTAGGTGCTCAAGCTGAGATGCTCGAAGTGACTCAACGGCAGGCGGGAGCAGCCGGGCGGCAGGGCGGGGGAGCCGTCCGGGCCGCCAGGCGGGTCGCAGACCTGCTCGGCCGGAGGAAAAACCAGCAGCAGGCTGAGCCGCGGTGTCAGCTGGATGACTCCGCCAGTGTAAAATCGCATGCGGGCTCGCAGGCCGCGCCTGTCGCTGCTCAGCTGCAACTGCTCGCAGCACAGTCGGTCCAGTCCCGCTCGTAGTAGTCGCCGAAAGCTGCCGCTGAACCCCGCCCCGCCAGAGTCCGAGTCGCAAGCCACCTGGCGCCATTCTTTTTCGCTGACGTGCGAGTTGGATCGCAGTCGAACGCAGGGCACGCAGTTTGGTTGGCCATTGTCTACCAAAATACTGACACTGTCTAGTGAGCTGTAGAGCTTCAGGTAGCCCAGGTAGAGTCCGGCATCCAAGCCGACAAGGGAACGCGTTGAAAATGATACCAGTTCGTCCAGGTGTCCGGCTAGCACGGGATCCTCGCTGGCTGCCCGGCCAAGTGTGGCCAGCGAAGACCAGCGGAAGGCCGCTGGCGGGTCCGCCCGGCGGGTGGAGGCCTGCCGGCAGACGAGCACGATGAAGCGGGCCGATGTAGCGGAGGCTGGAGATGCAGCGTCGCCGCTGCCGAGGATGCTAGGGTACACCTGACAATTTTGAAGCGCATGAAGGCAAACATTGTAATCGACAAGATCTTTCTACTGTGGCTACTTGGGTACATCGGAGGCAGGTCTGCGCCAAACATAGATTGACAAGATAAGAAGTTTCCGGGCTTTTATTACTACACTGGCAAAATCTCAGCTTCAAAACAGTTAAATTGATATGCAGGTTATCCAAGTTGGTTACCTGGCCCAGCTGGCAGGTGCCTAGAGCTTCCTGTAGTCGGCGCGCGGCCTGCAGCAGCGCCAGTCGCAGCAGCTGTTGGGAGCCTGGAGGCGCTGCCAGCCGTTCCAAGCGCAGGGACAGCGGCCGCAGGGCCGCACCGTCTGAGATCAGCCGGTTGAGCCAGACCAGCTCAGCCTGCAGGCCGGCTGGCTTTGCCAACTCCGACTCTATCGGGGTGTGCGGCAGCGAGTCCTCGTTGAGCAGCAGTTTCTCACCGGTGTGCATCAGCATGGTCAGGTAGAGTCCCTGCTTCGGCCGGCGAACGAACTTGTTAGTGCCGGAGAAGAGTTTGTGCAGGCTGGATCGCTTCTTGATCGGCGATCGGTTCACCGCGGCAGTCGCATGCGAGGACGAAGCGACATCGGAGGCCTGAGACGGGCCGCCAGCTGGTGCACAAGAGGACGAAGCCGACGCTGTCTCGACGTCTTCGCTGCCGGCTAGCCAGGCAGTCAGCTCGTCGGCTGCCGAGTTACGCAGCTCGGCAACCTCGGCACCTGTCGGGCTGTCCGGCCTCGGACACGCTGCGGCCGGTCCGGCCACCTGCCACCAGGCGGACGGTGCCAGGCAGGGCGGCAGGGAGGCCTTCGCGACGCTCCAGCCGATCAGGTTAAACGCGGCGACACGGACGAAGACCGGCTGACCCGGAGGCAGGCGGTGGATTTGATAGACGGCCCGTGGCAGGCGGCCTTCAACTTCGCGATGTCCCAGCAGCGGGCTGAAGGCCTCGCTGTGCGCCCACTCGATGCGGTAGCGAACCACCGCCCAGGCCGGCTGTGGAGTCACCATCACCTTGAGCGACTCCAGGCCTGAGACCTCCAAGCTGACGCAGGCTGGCGTCGGAGCCGGCGGCGCGAGGCGAAAGTCCGCAAGCAGCTGCTGCGCCAGACGGTGGCTGTGCTCCAGGCTCTCCAGCTCCTCTTCGGCGTCCTGACTGCTGCTGGTGGACGAACGGCTGATCAGCTTGGCGGATGCGCTGACCATCTCTTCGGCTAGGCGATGCACCGTCTCCACCAGGTGCCGCTCCATGCAGTGCAGCAAGCGCGGGTTTCCCACGGCGTCCTGGCTGAGCAGGAGCAGAGCGATGCTCTGATGGCCTCTAATCAGGGCCATGTCCAGCGGGCTGAGCTGCAGGTCGTTAATGCAGTTCTTCAGTAGCGGCCTACGGGCGAGAATCGCTTTAGCCGCGGCTACGTCGTTGTGCTCGACTGCCTCGTAGAGCCGATTAGCGTCTTGTAGAAGCGAGTTGGAGCGGAACGTCTCCGAGCTCCAGTCTTCGACATTTTTACTGCTGTTGAACCGTTTGAAGTGCCTGATGAAGGGCAGCTTGCTGTGCTTCTGAGATCCGGATCGCGGCTTCAGCGCCGGCGAGGCAATCCGCGTTGCCGCCCGTGAGGCTGCTGCGATCGCCGCTGCAGCCGCCGCAGACCTCTTATCGGCCGAGGTTGGCGGCAGCATGCGATCCGGCAGTGAGGCCTGCTTCGTCATGCCCGGATTAGACAGGCACTCGCTCGAGGCCACAAATCTGCTGCGGTAGAAGCGGCCTTTCAAAGATCGGTCTCGGTTGAGGCCGCTGCCGCCGGCGCTGCTGCTGCTGCTGTTGCACCGAGGATGCGGCACATGCTGCTGTTGCGGGTGCAGCTTCGGCGGTGGCTGCTGTTTCGGCGAATTAGGCATTGATTCGGTTCGAAGCGACGTCCTTGGACTCGGCACTGGCACGCTCAGGAAGTGTGCGGATTCTTGGAGCGCCTTGTCCATCCTTGGCTGACTTTATAAGTCCGTCGGCTGCTGTTGCTGTTTGCAGGTGTGATTGATTAGGCAGCTGTCATCTAGGAAACTGGCGTTGGACAACCTTTTTTGTATGCCGCTACAAGAGCTGCTTGCACCCGTCTGTCCAATAAAAAGTGGCGCGCCTAGACGAAAGGTAAATGCTGTAGATAGATCTTCATTTCGCTGCTCCATCGCAGCCAACAACCCAGCCAATGCAGCTTGCGAAGCTTGCGGATTGGTTAAGCGCGGATTGCACAACCACTGTTTGCTCGTAGGCGTCTGTCTGAAGGCTTTATCGCAAAAAGATTATCGACTAAATTTTGGATAAACGTTGCTTAGATCTGTCTTCGAATTGGAGCATTGTGCGAAGTTTTACTTTGTTTAATCGCCGCTTGTGCTCTACTCTGTTCTACTTAGGATTTGTTTATCTGTTGGGTGCAACTAGTCATGGACGCCTAAAGCTTAGAAGTCTAGACAGCAAGCCGTGTTTTGAATTTAGGCCAATGATGAAATTTTGCCACTTAGGAGAATAGAAGAGGAGCTAAAAGCTACAAAATATTAACTGCAAAGTTACGTGGAGACTTAAAAGCCCAGGTTAAATTATTGTAGCCTTTTTGAAGCACTTTATTCGTAGAAAACGAGACAAAAATTGAGTTCAGAATTCGACTATCCAGATGCTCACTGGCTCTAACACTCCTTGGTGGAGCAGTTCAGTTTTCCATATATATTTTGGCGGCAGAATGGGCAAGCTAAATTTATTGCACTAGCTATTAACAGGAGAGAAAGCAGCCCATGCAATGACAGTAGGGCATGGTGGCAGCACTAGCTAATGGCATATCTGTCGCACGGGTGTTAACTGGCTTCATTTTCGGTGCAGTGTCGGATAGGCGTTTATTAGATCTATTTTTGATATCCATAATGTGATAAATAGTTTTTGGTTTGTTATTCTGTTAGCTTTTATAATTATCAACAAATACCAGCTTTGCACGAATCAATGCTGAAACTGAAATGTCTATTAATAGATAAATGCGCACCTGCGTGACCATGCATTTATTCTGACCACCTGTTTTACCGAACGAAAAAAATGTCTAGCTACGGACCAAAATATACATTTACTCTCAATCCCATGCGACATTCCCACGTAATTCGACATAACCCGACATCCGATGATGTCGCATGGTGGGTATTTTATATATTACTCCGGCGGCTGACTCCGTTAATACGTGTAAATCGGCCGATTTAGAAACGGAGTTTCTCTTTGACGGCAAGTCCTGTACTTCTCGTCTGTCTACCTATTGTCTGTCTGTCTGTTTGTTTGTTCGTTTAGTTTGATTGTAATGCATTTTTAAAAGCGAATCAATTTTTCTGCAAATTGGTTCATTCGATTGCAAATCGCTATGAATAGGCTCGGTTTATTCCTGAGATCTCTACCTAGAAAATTTACCTGCGAAAATGGCTTACCTGATTCACTTTCTATCTAAAGAGTTTTTCTAGCAGTGAGAGCAAATTTATAGTCTATGGCTAATAGTGAAGCTAGAGTTTTTAGGTGATGGGATTCGTTCTCTTATTAACAATTGCACATGCCCAACTTAATTGTCAATGGCCAATACGTCTTGGCTCTTCTCTAAGGGGGAGAAATTGATTTCTTTTTGACATGCATTTTTAGATATTCTGGAATAAAACGATGCCATAGCCGACTTTGACCTCTAGATGCCGAGATATTTTGCTAATAACGGCGGGGTTCTCGATTTCCATGGTCCTACATTTAATGGACTAGCGGTGTTTAATGATGGGATCTACAGAGTAGGTCAAAGAGTCCAAGTGTGCTAGTGTACACTAAACCTGACCACCAAAGCCAAGTTCGAGTCCGCCATTCTTTCTTTATACGTGGTTCGCCGAGATCTGTTAGTTTACCATAGATAAACAATTTTCTGAATGAATAATTTTGGGTAAAAAATGCGACTTATCAAATAACGTAATTATCCCTAGTAGGATAAAAGCTTCATTTGCAATTCGGTCAGTTAAGAAGTTCAATATGTGCTGATGCAGTCTTTATCCGCGCTCATGCTCTGTGCTTGACAGTGTCAATAATTTGACCTTAAATTGTGCAATCAATGTACGCTATGTGCTGGTTTGAATGCACACGAATAAAGTTAAATGCATCTCGAGGAAATTTGAGTCCCAAACACCAGCACAGCACGTGCGATGAAAGTGTGATCAAACTTTTCCAGACGAAACATGTGGCTATAAATATAATGGTTTGAAAAATTTATTAACTATCGCATTGTAAACTCTCTAGAAGCCAGACAGTCTGGCATTTATTATTTAATTAAAAAATGGGATAGCAACAGAGCTCTATTAATAATAACAAAAAAGGTTAAATAGTAAAATGTTTTTTACTGTTGACGACAATATATGCTCGTATAGTTTTTCAAGTTATTTTTCCTAGGAGTACCGCAGCGGGGTTTTAGTAACATTGGACTAGTTGCGCGACCCCTCTTCGGGGCATGTCAGTCGATCTAGCTACTTTAGCTGTGCACCTTGGAAGAAAGTTGCATGTGCTTTACAGTCGCTTTTAATGCAATTTTCTTTCATGCCGCATAAACTTATTAATATTTCACGACCGTATACCATCCAAGCCCTCCCCTGCGCGCTTATCCAAGTTTCGTTGATCCCTCAGCAGTGTGCACGAGCGATGGGACGCTGATGTCGAGCTTTTTTTAGCCAAAACCCTGGAGCTCAGCTTTGCGACACAATATACGGCACTACTCGGCGTGGAAGCTCTACGCTCGTAAAAGTGCATTTTTGCTGCATCTCTTTTGCAAGCAAAATTTAACGCCATTGACCGCATGCATGCAGCAGCAGCAGTTTTTGCTCGTGTTTAAGGCTGCGCAGGGTTCACTAAGAATATTATTTTGAGCGATGACCTACGCATATAGCTCATAGCAAGCTAGCTCACTGTTGTTTTTATAGAAACCTAAGAAACAAAAACTCGGATTAACTCACGGACGGTTCTATGTAACTATGCAGACTAAATCATTTTCTAAGGCTGATTAAGATCTCGAACCTTTATAGATATCACAAAACATTTCAGAACAGATTAGAACAGTTAAAACTTTATGACTTTAGGCAATAAAATTATTGATTAACCATGACATAAACTGATATTTTCCTGCGGCAAGAACACCAACAAATATTGGGTAAAATAAGAGCATTAGCTAGCTTCTGAGAATCATAAGAACCTTGAAAACTACTCGTAGGTACGTAGCCACTCCGCTTGATTAGAGGTTTAGCACCACAGGCTTTAGCATCAGGGACTCCAGCGCCAGAGGCGCCAGCACCATAAATGCTAATTAAAATATCGATTTTTTATTGTATGATTGCTTTTAAATATAACCCATGAATTGATGAAAATTAATAAAACTAATTGTGCACTCCAAAAAATGGAAGTCGTAATTAAACGCAGAACGACGAATGTAGAGAAATCTTTATTTTAGAAAATAAACTTTAACTGGACAGAGTGTCATAAGACTCTGCAAAGAGTTGCAGCAACGGCATGCAGTTAAGTAAAAACATGTAGTAATGTTGACAAACTTATTTACCAACAACTAATTCGTAAACTAAGTAAAGCATTTAAACAAAAATTGCCACAGTTTTTTTGCTGTTCAATTTTTTTGCTTCTCTTTTAGATGTTAAAGCCGTAGACCATCCATGGTATCCGCCAATACTCGAGCAGGGACCACTAGAAGATTACGTTAAAGGTCTACGCTACTTTCGTTGTTCCTGTGAATGAAATTTTACTTTCTTTAAAATATGGGTGAACTAATATAAGTAAAATGATAAATCAATTATAACAAGCAGCATTAAAACACGCAGATATCTGATTCGATTTTTTAATTTTAACTCGCATTTTGTTTAAATTTTCACTTCATTTCGATTCGTTAGAGTAAAATAAGTTTCTTAGTTGTTTATACTATGTTTCAATGCTTAGGTTATTTATGCCCGTCAAATTAAGCCTACTTAACCAATATGACGGATGGATGTTGTGTTTGGGAAATAGTATTTTTAAATTTTATATCCTTATACTTAAAAACTATGCTTTTAAATCTTGATTGATTTATTTTATTATAATGTAGGAGCCGGCCATATTGCACGAAGTCAAATGTGACTAATTCTGCTTTAGTTTAACAAATATTATATCCGAGGACTACTCAACTAGAAGAACGGGAGACTACGTTTTTAGAAAATGTTTAGGAGGCTGGTTTTCTGTTGGCTGAAAAAATGAAAATTTTTTATCTCGGTAGCTAGTGCATTTTTCGGCGAAAACCAGCCTCCTAAACAGTTTCTATGAAACGTAGCCTCCCGTTCTTCTACTTGAGCAGTCCTTGCTTATATCTTGTCCGGAAATTATTAAAACTTCGAATATCTACATGTATGTTAATTTAACATCAAAATAGAAGCTTTTATTTACCTACTATTGTCCAGCTCCTTGCAGGTCCAGTCTTCTCTGCCGCTCTTTGTTTGCCATATCGGTGATGATGGCATCGAGAGTGCCCACGCTGGTCTTCGATCGCCATTCCAACAGCGTGCCAACTGGTCGTTTTGGTTTGGCACTGCAAAACAATCGATGTTTTGTTTTATTTTTACTTTTTGTTTGAATTGATCATTTATTAATTTTAAACCCCCTCTTTATGCTAGTAAATGAACAAAACTATTGAAAGGCGCAGGTCGTGGGTTTTTTAAAACATTTTTACGTATAAACGCGATAAAATGGGAGGCAAACAACGCGATACAAAAGTCTTTGTTACTCCATCTTTTTTAGTCTGTTTTATTTTGTTCTTTTAAGCGTAGGAGAGGTTTCTAAATATACATATTATAGTCTTTACCGAAACAGTACACTCAGTTGGGCGCAAAACACACTATAGCAGCAAAGATTATTTAATGCAGGAAAACCAGAAGTATAATAATGTCTTCAACGGTTTACAGAAAAAAAACGTATTGAGACGTTTAAAAGTAAATCGCTCGTAAAAAATAGTGCAAACACTTAATAAAAATATTCTTTAAAAAAATATTTCTTGGATGCTGCAATTTTTGTCTTTGGATTTCTTTGAAACTGCTGGCTTACTGGTACTTGAATATGCGTATTAACTTGCACATGGCCCAAATCGAGCATCAGTTATCAGGCTGTGTTTTTGAGTAGTAAAAAACTTTGCTCCGCTCTACCTCGGCTCGCGAAAGTACTTTTCCAGCTTCCATGAAATTCTCTCCTCCCGTTGGGTTATCTGGCTATCCTCAAACCTAAAATTTAGGTATCGAGAGGAAAGATTTTGATTCGTTGTTAATTCCCAAATTTTAAGACAATCTAATTACATCGGGATACATTTCTGAACTGCCTTTTTTGTTTTCTTCCTGGTGTTATAACAAGTTTAGAAAAATTGGAAAATATAGTTTCAGCTCTGAACTAATTGCGTGTTTGGGCCATGTATTAAACCTTCTTTATGTTGATAAGTTACCATAAAGTTAGGGATATAAAATAAGGAAGGTACAGGCTATGAAAACAGGCTTAACAGAAGCCTCAACTTAATACACACAACACGAATAAACTTATATAGACTATTTATACTGTGTATCGCTTTTTAAAAGATTGGTTTATTTACAATACAGCAACGCTCCGGCAAACAGCAACCTTTTTTTTAACTTTCTGGCTAGCTACATTGACAACAAGATAATGTACAATCGCATATATTCTTAATAATCTGCTATTTTGGTCGCAAAACGGCCCTTTTTGGGGCAATACACAAAATCCAGTTATATAATGCCGAAACTTACACGGACCCAATCCTAGTCGATCTGCCAGAGCCAGTTTGACTGGTAGATCTCGCTGTGGCAGACTGATTTTTTGCTCGGCTAAGAATAATAACCGCAATAATTAAGCCGATATTGAGCACTGAGAATACCGCTATGAGCACTAGGAATATGTCGAAGCCGCTTGAGCCGCCGCTATTATTCGATTTGGCTGCGGCCGACTCCGCGTACGACGGCGGCTGGGTCGGTGGAGCTTTGGTGGCTGGAGCGGCAGCGGCCCTGCGCACGATGAAATGCATATTGTCGTCGCAAGGTGGTTGCTCAAGCGACTGTGTCAGCTCGTGTGGCCCCCTTGTCGATCGATATTAGATGTAACGATACCGCGCGCTTCAAGCAAGCTTCCCTTAGCTGGTCTTTCACTATTCGACTCTGCTATAGAAAACTAAGGGGCGGCAGCAGTAGTCTATGGTAAATAGCAGTTTGCCTGGCTGAGAAAACAGGGGCATTTTCTATCGAACTGCAGATTCCAGCTCCGGCCATAGACGGGGCGGTTAAAAAAAGTTTAACTGTGTACTTTTTTGGCATCTGCTTGAATAGGCAAGAGTAAATATAAGGATAAAACACAGAATACACTTCTGTGGGATAAAAATCTCGCGAATCTTCAAGAAATCTCTAAGAAAATTTGTAAATGTTTTTCTGTCAAGGCAAGAAGTTCTCTGCGATCGAACGCTTTTAGGTTTCAAACTCCTCTTGTGGACTGGAAATGACCTGCAAAAGTGTGAAAAAAAGTTTTGGTGTCCAATTTATTATGGGTTAATACTCTTTTACTTTAAAGACAGACAGACACTAAAACGCTAAGACAGACAGACAAGCACTAAGACAGACAGACAGGCAGGCAGACAGACAGACAGACAGATAGACAGACAGGCAGACAGGCAGACAGACAGACAGACACTAAGATACTAAGTGTCAGATACGTATGGCATTGGTCACTTAATAGTTCACTCAGCTAGATCATTACTCGTATTTGTTATTTGAGTTTTAGTTCTAGTGCACCCTTGCCATTTTTCTACTTCCAATTTGCAAATACTCGTCTCATTTGCGTACTCGGCTCATAACTTCTCATTGGCGACGAGAAAATGGCTACAACTGGTAGAATTCCAGAACTCTCTGCAAACTGTGACATTGAGGTATACCTAAGAGGCTCGAACAATATTTCATCTGTAAAGAAGTCCGAGACGAGGCGAAGGTCGCCACGCTGGTGACCGCCATCGGAGAGGACGCTTACAAGGTTCTTCGGAATCTGTGCCTGCCGGAAACGGTGACCTCCAAGTCCTACTCAGACTTAGCTGCTGTCTTGAAGGCACATTTTAGACTCTCCCAAGACGTCAATGCTATCCGCCAGATTCCGTTTTCAACAGCGCGTGCAGAAGCCGGGCGAGAGTCTCGCGGACTTTATTGCTGGCCTAAAGGCTGCCTCGGAGCATTGCAAATTTGAGTTCACTCTGGACGGGTCAGACGGATCCCACTGCATCAGCACTCTGGACGAGAGACTGCGCGACCAGTTTGTCTTCGGTCTCCGCAGTGACATGCACCGTGCAAAGCTGCTGGAGATCGAACAGCCCGACTTCAAGACGCTCGTGACCAGAGTCGACGCTTTGGAGGCAGCGGAGAAATCGTCGTCGGAGATGGCGCACCGTGCTGAAGCAGTCGCCCACCTGCGTCTCCACAAGAAGCCCGCTGCGCCCAAAGAGCTCAACAAATTCAACAAGCAGGCTCCCCGGCAGCCGCCCGGAGCTCAAGCCAACGCTATGCGGGCAGCTGCTGCCTCAGGCGCGTGTGCAAGCTGCGGCGGCGCCCACAGTCGGCAGCAGTGCAAGCTTCGCGAGGCCAAGTGCCACAACTGCGGCAAAGTCGGGCACATCCGCAAGGTGTGCAGGTCTTCAAAGCTGCACAAGCTGGACCCAGAGCCGGCTGAGCTGCAGGAGCCCCTCTTCAGCATTAGGCAGAGCGGATCGAGCAAGGGTCTGGCGGTCGAGCTGCTGCTCCAAGGCAAGCCATGTCGCTTCGAGGTGGATACCGGCTCCGCCCTCACCGTAATCCCAAAGAGTCTCCAAGAGGATGTTCTGCCGGGTCTCCGTCTGTCGCCGACATCCACGGTGCTGCGCACCTACACGGGCGAGAGCTTTCGACCCATCGGACAGGCAGAGGTCGCGGTTCAGCAACTCAGTGACCGGACAAGCAGCTGATCTGCTCGCGCAGTTCCCCGAGGTCTTCCAAGGCGGCCTTGGCACCTATCGGCACGGCGAGGTGAAACTGCACATTCCGACCGAGGCGAAGCCGCCCTTTTTCAAGGCCAGACCGGTCCCCTATGCACTCCGGGAGCGCGTCGATCAGGAACTTCGACGGATGGAGACTGACGGCATCATCACGCCAGTCAAACATTCCGACTGGGCTGCGCCAATTGTGCCTGTTGTCAAGAAGGACGGTTCGGTAAGGATCTGCGGCGACTACAAGCTCACCTACAACGCAGAGTCCAGGCCGGAGCTGTACTGTATGCAAAGCTGGGTGGCGGCTGCAAATGGTCCAAGCTGGACATGTCAAACGCCTTCCTGTAGCTGCCATTGTCTGAGGACAGCAAGTCCTTCTTGACCATCAACACGCAGCGAAGCCTGTACCAGCTGAAACGCATGCCGTACGGCATCAACTGCGCCAGTGCGGTATTCCAGCGCACGCTAGACTCGCTGCTCGGTGACTTGGAGTCTGTGCAAGTCTTTGTGGATGACATCCTGGTGACGGGCAAGACGCTGCAGCATCATCGCGAGAATCTTATCAAGGTCCTTCAGCGCCTACAGGAGGCGGGCCTACGGCTGAACAATGACAAGTGCGAGTTGTTCCGCGATTCTGTCGAGTATCTGGGCCACCGGATCGACAGCAACGGACTGCGGCCGTTGACGGAGAAGGTGAAGGCGGTGCAGGACGCCCCGCCACCCGCAGACTGCAGTCAGCTCCGAGCTTACTTGGGCATGTTGACGCACTACGGCAAATTCCTGCCTCATCTGTCCACGGTGGTCGCTTCCCTGAATCAGCTGCTGACTAAGAACGCGCGCTGGACGTGGGGGAGCCTCAGCAGATAGCCTTCGAGAAGTCCAAGCGTCTTCTGGTCGAGTCTCCGGTGCTGATGCAATATGACGCCAAGCTGCCGCTCGGTTCTGACACACCGAGTGGACGGCCCGGATCGAGCCATTGCCTTCGCCAGCCGCAGCCTGACGACGGCTCAAAAGGGCTACTCGCAGTTAGACAAGGAGGCGCTAGCGATCATGTTCGGCCTCCAGCGCTTCAATCAGTTTCTCCAAGGCTGCAAGTTTGTCATCGTGACGGATCACCAGCCGCTCCTAGGACTTCTCGGCGAAAACAAGGCGATTCCAGAGCACGCGGCGGCTCGCGTGCAGCGCTGGGCGATCCGTTTGGCCGGTTACGACTACTCGCTGGAGTTCCAGCCCACCAGCAAGCACGCCAACTGCAACTCGCTGTCCCGGCTGCCACTCCCGAGACAGTTTGAGGAGCCGGCCGTCAACGCCCTGCTGCTGGATGAGGAGACCGGGTCCGCCATAACGGATCAGGCGGTCGCGCGCAGCACTCGCTCGGATGCCATTCTCGGCCGGGTGCTTCGCTGTCTGCAGACTGGCGCGCCAATGGCTGGCGCTGACCTGATCGATTTCTCGAGGCGGCAGGACGAGCTGAGCGTTGAACAGGGCTGCGTGCTGTGGAGCGCCCGCGTCGTGGTGCCCGCGGCTCTGCGACAAGGCGTGCTGGACGAGCTGCACCAGGCGCATCCCGGCATCAACCGCATGCGAGCGCTAGCCCGCAGCTACGTCTGGTGGCCCGGCCTGGACGAGCAGCTTGCGATGACCGTCAAGTCGTGCCGGACCTGTACGCTGAACCAGGCCGACCCGCACAAAGCGCCGGTGCAACCGTGGCCGTTTCCTGCTGAACCTTGGGCAAAGCTGCACCTGGACTTCGCCGGCCCCGTTAACGGTCGCACGTACCTGGTCATCGTGGACGCCTTCAGCAAGTGGCCGGAGGTTCATCAGTTGCACAGCTTTACGTCTGCTGCCACCATCGAGCAACTTCGCGAGGTCGTCGCCAGACTGGGCATTCCCCGGGTGTTGGTCTCCGACAACGGCACGCAGTTCACCTCCGCGGAGTTCGGCGAGTTCGCAAGGCGTAACGGCATTCGGCATGTTTTCTAGGCGCCGTTCCAGTCCGGTTTAGTCCAGAAAACAAATTCAAACCCTTCCACGAAGGGTGGAGTTACTTCCATTTACTAAAAATGGTCTGTCGGTATCTAGGTATGTGATCGATTTTAGCAAAAACGGCTCAACCGATTTTCTTTGAACTTGCACTGTTCGATCAGAAATTTATATCTAATCAGGAACGCATGTACATATAAAATCAGAGTACGCAAGTACATCGCATTCCCTTACTAACTAGCCGAACGAACCAGTGAGTAAACTCACTTTACAACATTCACCCTCCTCCTTAACAGTCACTAATTCCCATCACAGCTGCCAATCAGTGCGTCACGACCTGGCCGTACCACAACGGCGGTGCCCGCAGTCGTATACTGCGCCGCAGTACAGCGGTCGCCGGCGGCGGGTCCGTCGGGCCTTCTGGCGCTGCCGGCTCCGCAGCCACTGGCGGCTGTGGCGGCATTGCCGTTGCCGAAGTCGTTCTGGCACCCTCGGGCTCCGCATGAGGCATACAGACGCTGGTGTGCCACCTTGAGTCATCCTCTAACCAGACGATCGTCGGGCTGATGATGTCGCTGACTCGCAGAGGTGGTGACACGTGGCTCTGCAGCTTGCCTCGCATCCGCGGAGACCGCACTTGCACCAGGTCGCCGACCCGGAATCGGCGCGGAGGCTGCCGGGATCTGTTGAGCCGGTTGAATTGCCGTCTTCGCCGCTCCTGGATCTGATCGGCCAGTGGGTGTTCTCGAGTCGCTCGCCTCGGCTGCAGCGTCCACAGCGGCGAGGTGATCTTGCGACCATTAAGCATTAGCTCCACTGGCGTCATGCCGGTTAGCGCGTGCGGTGTCGATCGGTGCGCCCACAAGATGGACTGCACCGCTTCCATCAGACTGCACTGCAGCCACTTTGAATGCAGGTCGTGTACACCGAGTATGAAGCGGCAGTTCTGTGGTGCACCCTCGTGCAGCTCTCCAAACAAGTCGATCTGCAATTCTGTCCAGGGTTCCTTGGGCCACTCGGTCGGGGTCAGCACTGCCCGATGCGGCTTGAAGCTCTTCACTGAGGATGCACGCAGAACAGCTGCTGACGAACCTCTCGATGTCGCTGTCCATTTTGGGCCACCACGCGGTGTCTCGGCAGTGATGCTTGGTCCTGCTGACTCCCTTGTGACCTTTATGCGCTAAGTCGAGCACTCGCTGACGCAGTTCTTCCGGTATAACGGCGCGAGTTCACATCGCCAAGCACCTGCCGTTGCTCCAGACAGTCAGTTCGTTCCTGACACTCCAGAAGGGGCAGCAGGCGCTCATTGAGCTTTTTCTTGCATTTCTTGCCAACCGGCAACTGTGAACTCAGCGACTCGGGCCAGGAGCTCGTATTTTGAAGTTGCCTCGGCCAGTTCGTCCTCGGTGACCACGGTCAGCGCCTCGGCCAGGAGCACTCTCTGGACTTCCAGATCATCAGTTGCATCGCCTTCTGTCGGCTCGGCCGTGTCCTGGCAGCGCGACAGAAAGTCGGGCACGATGTTCTTGGCACCCGGGACGTACTTGACGCATTCAATCAATCGTTCCATTCAATCGGCGATGCTCCAGCGGCTGGCAGAAACGGCTGCGGTGGCGATATGTTGATACTCATTCTGTTGGCTGTATCTCTGCTTGACTGTTGGGCTGCTGCTTGTTGGGACCCTCGCTGTGGGTCGCCAATCGCACTTGCATTTGCGCTTTCGTCTCGTTTGCGTACTCGGCTCATAACTTCACACTAAGACACAGACAGACAGACAGACAGACAGACAGACAGACAGACAGACAGACAGACAGACAGACAGACAGACAGACAGACAGACAGACAGACAGACAGACAGACAGACAGACAGACAGACAGACAGACAGACAGACAGACAGACAGACAGACAGACACACAGGCGCTTCACCTCGATGTGCCGCTCGCTCAGGCGGTCCCTCAGGCCCTCCAGGAGGTCCTTCAGCTGCCCCAGCTGCGCCTCCATCGAGTCCAGCCGCCTCACCCGGCCGTCCACCTCGCGCAGGGACTCCTTGAAGGACTCCTCCAGCTGGCTGCGTACCGCCTCGAGCTCCCTGTTCACCCCGGCCGCCCGCAGCACCATCGGCTTGGCCTCGGCCGAGGCTGCAGCCGCCGACTGTCCGGAAGGCGACTCCTCCAGGTTGCGGAGGAACTCGAGGGCCCGGATTCGTTCCCACTGCATGAGCTGGCGCTCCTTCTGCCTGTCGTCTGCGTAGCTCGTCTCTGCAGTTAGAGATGGTAGATTGGTAGTTAGAGATGGCAGATTAGTAGTTAGAGATGGCAGATTGGTAGTTAGAGATGGCAGATTGGTAGTTAGAGATGGCAGATTAGTAGTTAGAGATGGCAGATTGGTAGTTAGAGATAGCAGATTAGTAGTTAGAGATGACAGATTAGTAGTTACAGATGGCAGATTGGTAGATATAGATGGCAGATTGGTAGTTAGAGATGGCAGATTGGTAGTTAGAGATCGTAGATTGGTAGTTATAGAGATGGCAGATTCGTAGTTAGAGATGACAGATTAGTAGTTACAGATGGCAGATTGGTAGATATAGATGGTAGATTGGTAGTTAGAGATGGCAGATTGGTAGTTAGAGATGGCAGATTGGTAGTTAGAGATGGCAGATTGGTAGTTAGAGATGGCAGATTGGTAGTTAGAGATGGCAGATTGGTAGTTAGAGATGACAGATTAGCAGTTAAAGATGGCAGATTGGCAGTTAGAGATGGCAGATTGGTAGTTAGAGATCGTAGATTGGCAGTAAGAGAACGTCGTTTAACACATAAGAAGATCTGGAGTTCATAAACCGTCGCGGATTAAACCCTGGATCTATGAATAGCAGCGAGCAGTCGGGATTAATAAAACAAACCCTAGATATGTATAATCCTTATGCATAAAAGTAGATTAGAAAATCTAATGTCAGGCCGTCAAATAGACTAAAAAGTACATTTCCTTTGCTGCAATATTATAATATCATCCAGGGCTGTCGTGGACAGATGGATAAAAAAAGTGATCCTGAGAACTTCTGTTAGACCTCGCATATGTCTCTGCTATTTTTATTCCCAAAGGGAAAATCTTTTAAGCCGGCTAAAGTGTCAATCTCCAGTCTTGCCCCTGGATGCAGTCCATCCAACCCAGTCATGCCGACAGTTTTGGCTTCGCCGACAGAAATAGACATTAGACATGCTTCGTGTGGATACTTCGAAAATAGATATCTACTAAGCTACAGGTTGCTGAAATGGGCAGCTCAGGCACACTGGGGAATGGCACACTGGGGACTGGCACACTGAGAAATGACATACTGGGGACTGGCACACTGAGGAATGGCATACTGGGGACTGGCACACTGAGGAATGGCATACTGGAGAATGGCACACTGGGGACTGGCACACTGAGAAATGACATACTGGGGACTGGCACACTGAGGAATGGCATACTGGAGAATGGCACACTGGGGACTGGCACACTGAGGAATGGCACACTGGGGACTGGCACACTGAGGAATGGCACACTGGGGAATGGCACAGTGGGGAAGGCACAGTGGGGAATGGCACACTGGGGAATGGCACACTGGGGACTGGCACACTGGGGACTGGCACAATGGGGAATGGCACACTGGGGACTGGCAGACTGAGGAATGGCACAGTGGGGAATGGCACACTGGGGAATAGCACAGTGGGGAATGGCACAGTGGGGAATGGCACACTGGGGACTGGCACACTGGAGAATGGCACACTGGGGACTGGCACACTGGGGACTGGCACACTGGGGACTGGCACACTGGGAAGTGGCACACAGGGGACTGGCACACTGAGGAATGACATACTGGGGACTGGCACACTGGGGAATGGCACACTGGGGATGGCACACTGGAGAATGGCACACTGGGGAATGGCACACTGGGGACTGGCACACTGGGGAATGGCACACTGGGGACTGGCACACTGGGGAATGGCACACTGGGGAATGGCACACTGGGGAATAGCACACTGGGGACTGGCACACTGGGGACTGGCACACTGGGAAGTGGCACACAGGGGACTGGCACACTGAGGAATGACATACTGGGGACTGGCACACTGGGGAATGGCACACTGGGAATGGCACACTGGAGAATGGCACACTGGGGAATGGCACACTGGGGAATGGCACACTGGGGACTGGCACACTGGGGAATGGCACACTGGGAATGGCACACTGGAGAATGGCACACTGGGGAATGGCACACTGGGGAATGGCACACTGGGGACTGGCACACTGGGGACTGGCACACTGGGGACTGGCACACTGGGGACTGGCACACTGGAGAATGGCACACTGGGGATGGCACACTGGAGAATGGCACACTGGGGACTGGCACACTGGGGAATGGCACACTGGGGAATGGCACACTGGGGAATAGCACACTGGGGACTGGCACACTGGGGACTGGCACACTGGGGACTGGCACACTGGGAAGTGGCACACAGGGGACTGGCACACTGAGGAATGACATACTGGGGACTGGCACACTGGGGAATGGCACACTGGGGATGGCACACTGGAGAATGGCACACTGGGGAATGGCACACTGGGGAATGGCACACTGGGGACTGGCACACTGGGGACTGGCACACTGGGGACTGGCACACTGGGGACTGGCACACTGGAGAATGGCACACTGGGGATGGCACACTGGAGAATGGCACACTGGGGACTGGCACACTGGGGACTGGCACACTGGGGACTGGCACACTGGGGAATGGCACAGTGGGGAATGGCACACTGGGGACTGGCACACTGGAGAATGGCACACTGGGGATGGCACACTGGAGAATGGCACACTGGGGAATGGCACACATAATGGGTCCTGGATTCGATTTCTTCAAAGTCTAAATCTTAGAAATAGAAATTTTACTCACTAAAAGCGTCGTTAACAGAATTGAATCCCAATCGTTTAGCGTGGCTGCACCGCATTAGCAGTTGGCGAGCTGCCAAAATTAGGTGCCATATAATAATTAGCGGCGGAGCGATGGGACTGTAGCCCGAGAAATCCTTCATAATTTGGTAGCGGAGCAGACTCCAGTGCTGCCAACTGGACCCTTGGATGAGCTGAAATGTACTCCTGGTTTAGCGAGGGGTCAGTGGGTGCATTTGTTACACTCGTGAGTTAAAAAGTTGATGAGTTTCTGATTATTTAGTAAGTGAGTTTTCATAAGTTTAGGTGTTCATGATTTTATGATTTTATGGGTTCAATTGTTTACGAGTTTTTTTAATTTTTTAGTTCCTAAAGAGCTGAATTGGCCTAGCAAACAACTCACTCACGAGAACATTGCGATCAGCAGGTTCATGAGCAAACAGCTGGACAGCATGACGTGAACGCCCAGCATTGCCGGAGCGATCCAAGCGCCCCAAGGATCCGGGCAGTTAGTCGAATTTGGAGCTCGGCAGTCGACAGCTGATAATTTAAAAAATATATATTTCTTGTGTTTTTACGAGTAGAAACGATTTTGATTCGAAAGGATGTACAAAATCTTTTTAGCTACTATTAGTAGTAAGCTGAGGCACAGAGAGTACCTATAATCTGTCAATGCCATGAGGCTCCAGATATGATTTAGATAAGATTTACGTCTATGAGGGTCAACACCAAAAAACACAGTGTGTACATTGCCAGACGATTACTTTTTATGACCTAATTTTAGACTTTAACTAGACTGTACACTGATTCTTTCCTCTCTGTTCTATTTGAATTTCTATTGGCTCATTTATCGATCGCCTACCACCCTACCCCCAAACTCCTCCTTCTGACCGTGTCTTCCATACGCGAACTCTTCTCTACCCTCGTCCCCCTCCAACACCCCATTTTATTGCTTTCCTCAGCAATGTACATGTACATACTCTCAGTGACGCTAGTCAATGTACATCAGGCTAAAAAAGTTGGACATCTGAATATTTAGGCCGACATGATTTAGAGCTTATTTTGTCTTTTATTTATTAACTAAAAGCAACAAACCTTCTCCTGTCAGTAAATCAAGGTTAAGTTCGCCGAACACTTGAAAATAGGATATTCGAAGAACTTTAAATATTGATTTAATCGCAGTTTCGGGGTCCGGATCTGTCAGAGGGAACAGCACACTCCACATGGCCACTCCATAGCCGAAAGTTACAATCGAAAGTATTAGCATAAATGGTAGCAGATCCTTTACTATCTGAAAGTTGGAAAAATTGGAATATTTACGCATGTAATACGGGATTGAATTGTACTTTTTGAATCTGCCGAGTTGCCAATGATGCTTTTGGTGGCAATAAAAAGACTAAAAGGCCAAATGAGAAGAGAAATTACGCGATACGAGCTGGAAGAGTTAAAACGCCAAAATAAAAAAAATTGAGGCGCCAAAATAAAAGGAATTGAGGTGCCAAAATAAAATGAATTGAGGTGCCAAAATAAAGGGAATTGAGGCGCTAAAATAAAAGGAATTGAGGTGCCAAAATAAAATGAATTGAGGTGCCAAAAAAAGGAGTCGAGGCGCCAAAAAAAAATAAATTGAGGTGCCAAAATAAAATGAATTGAGGCGCCAAAATAAAATGAATTGAGGTGCCAAAAAAAAGGAGTCGAGGCGCCAAAATAAAATAAATTGAGGCGCCAAAATAAAATGAATTAAGGCGCCAAAATAAAAGGAATTGAAGCGCCAAAAAAAATGAATTGAGGTGCCAAAAAAAGGAGTCGAGGCGCCAAAAAAAAAATAAATTGAGGTGCCAAAATAAAATGAATTGAGGCGCCAAAATAAAATGAATTGAGGTGCCAAAAAAAAGGAGTCGAGGCGCCAAAATAAAATAAATTGAGGCGCCAAAATAAAATGAATTAAGGCGCCAAAATAAAAGGAATTGAGGCGCCAAAAAAAAATGAATTGAGGCGCCAAAAAAATGAATTGAGGCGCCAAAAAAAAAGAATTGAGGTGCCAAAAAAAGGAGTTGAGGCGCCAAAATAAAATAAATTGAGGCGCCAAAATAAAATGAATTGAGGCGCCAAAATAAAAGGAATTGAGGTGCCAAAATAAAAGGAATTGAGGTGCCAAAATAAAAGGAATTGAGGTGCCAAAAAAAGGAATTGAGGCGCCAAAAAAAAGGAATTGAGGTGCCAAAATAAAATGAATTGAGGTGCCAAAATAAAATGAATTGAGGTGCCAAAATAAAATGAATTGAGGTGCCAAAATATAAGGAGTTGAGGCGCCAAAATAAAAGGAATTGAGGCGCCAAAATAAAATGAATTGCGGCGCCAAAATAAAAGGAATTGAGGTTCCAAAATAAAAGGAATTGAGGCGCCAAAAAAATGAATTGAGACGCCAAAAAAAAAGAATTGGGGCGCCAAAATAAAAGGAATTGAGGTGCCAAAATAAAATGAATTGAGGTGCCAAAATAAAATGAATAGAGGTGCCAAAATAAAATGAATTGAGGTGCCAAAATAAAATGAATTGAGGTGCCAAAATAAAATGAATAGAGGTGCCAAAATAAAATGAATTGAGGTGCCAAAATAAAAGGAATTGAGGCGCCAAAATAAAGGGAATTGAGGCGCCTAAATAAAGGGTATTGAGGCGCCAAATTAAAATAAATTGAGGCGCCAAAATAAAATGAATTGCGGCGCCAAAATAAAAGGAATTGAGGCGCCAAAATAAAAGGAGTTGAGGTGCCAAAATAGAAGGAATTGAGGCGCCAAAATAAAAGGAGTTGAGGCGCCAAAATTAGAGAAATTAGTGGTACTGAGTCGAAATACTGAAAGGACTTGAGGTACCTATTTGAAGGAGAAAAATACACATAAAACTCAAAAAGCAAAGACCCAAAACTCACCATCTGCTGCACCATAAGCAGCACAGGTCCCAAACTGATGTGTATGGAGAATATTCTCAAAGTTCTAACGATCAGCAATGCTAGCACTAGCGCGAAACAGATCCTGCAGAATCTGCGCATATTGTCTATTAGAAGTAGCAGAGCCGCTTCGGTGTGCACGGAGAACAGAGCACTGACTGTTGGCTCCGAATAGTGAATGATAAACACCAGAGCTCCAATTATGAATATGCCAATTGAAGTCACGTCAATAAAGTTCCACATGCTTGACAGGTAGCCAGAAATGGATTCGTATTGACGCAGAGCTTGCCGAATGTCCTCAACAATTGCACAGCAGAGCCAGGCAAACACCAGAGGGTGCAGAAAGGAAGTCTCGTCTCGAAAGTGAAATAGCAAAGTGTAGGAATAGAGGCCCAGGAATATTATGTAGGCTAGCTGTAAATGAGTGTTTGGGGTTAAGTTAAATTTCTGCTCAGTAGTGGCGCCGAAATATCTGTTCGGTAGTGGCGCCAAAATATCTGTTCAGTAGTGGCGCCAAAATATCTGTTCAGGAATGGCGCTAAAATATCTGTTCGGTAGTGGCGCCAAATATCTGTTCAGTAGTGGCGCCAAAATATCTGTTCAGTAGTGGCGCCAAAATATCTGTTCAGTAGTGGCGCCAAAATATCTGTTCAGTAGTGGCGCCAAAATATCTGTTCAGTAGTGGCGCCAAAATATCTGTTCAGGAATGGCGCTAAAATATCTGTTCGGTAGTGGCGCCAAATATCTGTTCAGTAGTGGCGCCAAAATATCTGTTCAGGAATGGCGCTAAAATATCTGTTCAGTAGTGGCGCCAAAATATCTGTTCAGGAATGGCGCTAAAATATCTGTTCGGTAGTGGCGCCAAAATATTTATTTGGTTGTGGCGCCAAAATATCTGTTCAGTAGTGGCGCCAAAATATCTGTTCAGTAGTGGCGCCAAAATATCTGTTCTGTAGTGGCGCCAAAATATATGTTCAGTAGTGGCGCCAAAATATCTGTTCAGTAGTGGCGCCAAAATATCTGTTCAGTAGTGGCGCCAAAATATCTGTTCAGTAGTGGCGCCAAAATATCTGTTCGGTAGTGGCGCCAAAATATCTGTTCGGTAGTGGCGCTAAAATATCTGTTCAGTAGTGGCGCTAAAATATCTGTTCAGGAATGGTGCTAAAATAATTATTTACTCAATACAAACTGATTTATTGGAATACCCATCGTCAGTAAAGCAAAAAGTCGGTAATTAAAAAGTTCCAATTTCATAAAAGCCATCTCAGCCTACTCACAGTAGTGTACACGAATCTAACCAACGGACTGGAGTAAAATGCCAGCAGTCTGTGCAGATAGTCGGCAGGCGAACCGATGCGCCTCCTGCTTGCAGCTGATGACAATGAACTGCGTCTGTTTTTAGTGCGATGAATAACCACGCATGAGAGACACATTCAGGGGCATTGACCACTCATTCAGTGACAGACAGACAGACAGACAGACACACAGACAGACAGACACACAGACAGACAGACAGACACATAGACAGACACACAGACAGACAGACAGACAGACAGACAGACAGACAGACAGACAGACAGACAGACAGACAGACAGACAGGCAGACAGACAGACAGACAGACGCACAGACAGACACTAAGACAGACAGACACTAAGACAGAAAGACAGACAGACAGACAGACAGACAGACAGACACACAGACAGACAGACAGACAGACAGACAGACAGACAGACAGACAGACAGACAGACAGACAGACAGACAGACAGACAGACAGACAGACAGACAGACAGACAGACAGACAGACAGACAGACAGACAGACAGACAGACAGACAGACAGACAGACAGACAGACAGACAGACAGACAGACAGACAGACAGACAGACAGACAGACAGACAGACAGACAGACAGACAGACAGACAGACAGACAGACAGACAGACAGACAGACACTAAGACAGACAGACACTAAGACAGACAGACAGACAGACAGACAGACAGACAGACAGACAGACAGACAGACACACAGACAGACAGACAGACATTCAGTACACAGAGTGACATGCAGTGAGAAATTCACAATAAATGTGCTCTGCAAGCCCCACAGACACCTCAATTAGTTAGCAACTCACGGAATCTCAGCACGGCTCCCTCGTACGACTCTGGACTCAGGAAATTCTTTCGTCCCGGTCATCTGCTGGGCGTTCAGTTCATCGTCAGCCTGATAGTAGATGACGAGCGGCAGCAGCAGGGGCATGAGCGCACCGCAGATCAGAGCCAGAAGGAACTGCAGGCATTGAGGGCTTAACGTTCAATATTTTCACTCCGCATGTTTACCTAGTCACAGGTGTCACCAGATCCCTAGGTGCATCCCTGATCTTGAATCTTCATTAAGTATTCGAATAGATCCCAAATCTCAAATATTTATCCTATCTTTTAGTTACATCTATTGGCCACAGTCGATCCCCACCAAGATTTCCATTAATATCATATCCCACTAAGATCCCTACGAAGATCCCCAGAAAGATCCGAAGAAAGATCCCCAGAAAGATCTCCAGAAAGATCCCCACTAAGATCCCCACCAAGATCCCCAGCAAGATCCTCACTAAGATCCCCACTAAGATACCCATTAAGATCCCCACTAAGATTCCTACAAAAATCCCCACTAACATCTCCAAAAATATCCCCACTAAGATCCTCTCTAAGATTGCCATCAAAATCCCCTCTAAGATCCCCAGAAAGATTCTCACTAAGATCCCCACCAAGATCCCCAGAAAGATCCCCAACAAGATCGCCACTAAGATTCTCTCTATGATTCCCATCAAGATCCCTTCTAAGATCCCCAGAAAGATTTCCACCAAGATCCCCACTAAGATCCTCACTAAGATCCCCCCTGAGATCCCAACTAAGATCCCATCTCACCCTGGCGGGTCCGTTCCTTCGCACCGAGAGCTCGCCGCGCCAAAGAACGGTGAGCAGCTCCTGACAACAGCTGTGGGACACGAACCTGATGGAGTCCGCATCAGCTGCCAGGGACAGGATGGAGGTGTCGCCATACTGCGGCAGTTCTCGGACAAGATTCTCCCGAGCCAGAGATTCGTCATGGCTGGCGCAGATGTCCAGAATTCCGTAGGCCCTAGACTCGAATGCGCTGGGTTCGATGGGTGGAAGGCAAGTTCAGGGATTTTGTCATAGATCCCAGATCCTAGATCCCAGATCCTAGATCCCAGATCCTAGATCCCAGATCCTAGATCCCAGATCCTAGATCCCAGATCCTAGATCCCAGATCCTAGATCCCAGATCCTAGATCCCAGATCCTAGATCCCAGATCCTAGATCCCAGATCCTAGATCCCAGATCCTAGATCCCAGATCCTAGATCCCAGATCCTAGATCCCAGATCCTAGATCCCAGATCCTAGATCCCAGATCCTAGATCCCAGATCCTAGATCCCAGATCCTAGATCCCAGATCCTAGATCCCAGATCCTAGATCCCAGATCCTAGATCCCAGATCCTAGATCCCAGATCCTAGATCCCAGATCCTAGATCCCAGATCCTAGATCCCAGATCCTAAAAATACTTTTTTTGAGTCTAAGATTTATAAGCAGATCCATATCAGCTGCTCAAAAAGGCCTGTCCTTATCTCCCCATCACTCACTTGGCCATCTCCTCCAGCTCCTGCCTCTCAGTCAAGTCATCTGTGCCGCTTAAGCCCGGAATTCGCCTCAACAGCAGAGCCGCTAACAAAGCAGCAGGCATACTCTCCTTCTCTAGCGTCCAAAAGTACTCGGCGAACTCTTTTCGCTGAGTGAGCAGACTCCAAATAAACAAATCTCGAATTGGATGCTGCATAGTTTGATTTTTGTCTGCATCTTCTTCGGTAACTCCTTCAAAACCGATTGAAGATTGAGATGAACCATCGTAGAGAAGCTGCCTGCTTGAAGTCCTGAGAATTGTGAGATTTCGTAATGATAGAGTACTACTACTACTACTACTACTAATACTACTACTACTACTACTACTACTGCTACTACTACTACTACTACTACTACTACTACTACTACTACTACTACTACTACTGCTACTACTACTACTACTACTACTACTACTACTACTACTACTACTACTACTACTACTACTACTACTACTACTACTACTGCTACTACTACTACTACTACTGCTACTACTACTACTACTACTACTACTACTACTACTACTACTACTACTGCTACTACTACTACTACTACTACTACTGCTACTACTGCTACTACTACTACTACTGCTACTACTACTACTACTACTACTACTACTACTACTACTACTACTACTACTACTACTACTACTACTACTACTACTACTACTACTACTACTACTACTACTACTACTACTACTACTACTACTACTACTACTACTACTACTACTACTACTACTACTGCTGCTACTACTATTACTACTACTACTGCTACTACTACTACTACTACTACTACTACTACTACTACTACTACTACTACTACTACTACTACTACTACTAGTACCACTACTACTACTACTACTACTACTACTACAGCTACTACTACTACTACTACTACTACTGCTACTACTACTACTACTACTACTACTGCTACTACTACTACTACTACTACTACTACTACTACTACTACTACTACTACTACTACTACTACTACTACTACTACTACTACTACTACTACTACTACTACTACTACTACTACTACTACTACTACTACTACTACTACTACTACTACTACTACTACTACTGCTACTACTACTACTACTACTACTGCTACCACTACTACTACTACTACGCTCGTAAAAGTGTGCTATCTAGAAGTGTACAAGTAGTCATAGTAGTATTTTCTAGATTACGTCTCCGAGCTCCGCTGTCGAGCAGACAGATGCTTCTCATGCTGATGCGGCTGCTCTGTCGGATACGGTGTCTTATATCTTTTTCCAGCCAGACTCTGCAGTAGCTGCCCAACGCAGCTGAGGTTTAAGCAACAGGTGTTCTGAAATTTGATACGCTCAACAATAAAACTTACAGATGGTTGTTTAATGCAGCTAAAAAAACTGAAAAAATGTAAACTCACCCGAAGCCCCGTTGCTGCGTCGAGGCAGGCGCGAAACGCGTGAAAAGACTCGTTCTGAAAGTGTGACATTTGAGTTATGAAATGCATTGTAAGCATAATACGATTACGAGCTACGTCTACTATAACATATGGGCGACGCATACAAGATTACAGATACTGGGGCCTCGCCACCGGGGGGGGACAGGCGGGATATGCAAATGCTTTGTCCCCCAACCCCACCTTTGTGGACCTGTTATGGAAATCAATAACTTTGCTTCAGGGCGACAAAAAATGTGCCTACGGCGCTAAAATGAGTGCCTGCGGCGCTAAAATGAGTGCCTGCGGCGCTAAAATGAGTGCCTGCGGCGCTAAAATGAGTGCCTGCGGCGCTAAAATGAGTGCCTGCGGCGCTAAAATGAGTGCCTGCGGCGCTAAAATGAGTGCCTACGGCGCTAAAATGAGTGCCTGCGGCGCTAAAATGAGTGCCTGCGGCGCTAAAAAGAGTGCCTGCAGCGCTAAAATGAGTGCCTGCGGCGCTAAAATGAGTGCCTGCGGCGCTAAAATGAGTGCCTGCGGCGCTAAAATGAGTGCCTGCGGCGCTAAAATGAGTGCCTGCGGCGCTAAAATGAGTGCCTGCGGCGCTAAAATGAGTGCCTGCGGCGCTAAAATGAGTGCCTGCGGCGCTAAAATGAGTGCCTACGGCGCTAAAATGAGTGCCTGCGGCGCTAAAATGAGTGCCTGCGGCGCTAAAATGAGTGCCTGCGGCGCTAAAATGAGTGCCTGCGGCGCTAAAATGAGTGCCTGCGGCGCTAAAATGAGTGCCTGCGGCGCTGAAATGAGTGTCTACGGCGCTAAAATGAGTGCCTGCGGCGCTAAAATGAGTGCCTGCGGCGCTAAAATGAGTGCCTGCGGCGCTAAAAAGAGTGCCTGCGGCGCTAAAATGAGTGCCTGCGGCGCTAAAATGAGTGCCTGCGGCGCTAAAATGAGTGCCTGCGGCGCTAAAATGAGTGCCTGCGGCGCTGAAATGAGTGTCTACGGCGCTAAAATGAGTGCCTGCGGCGCTAAAATAGTCACTGATAGCACCATTATGAAAATAATGTACATCTAGGAATTTAGTCATGCACATGTACAAGATGCAGAATTCTTGGCTTTGTCCCCCACCATAAACCATGGCGACGCCCCTGTACAGGTATGTACAACCGACAGCTCAGCCGCAGCTATTGCGCCGCGCATCTGAAGGCTGCGTACGGCTGTTCAGTCCAAGGACTGGATGGGGGTCGCCACACACGCCTTCAATTACCCCAGCTAATGCTGGCACCCATTTTACAGCTGGTTGAACTGAAGCAATGCAGAGTTGAGTGTCTTGCTCAAGGACATGGAGTCCGACACTTCAACCGCTGGGCTACAGCCCCAACCGCTCACCCCGCTGCAGTAGTCCTCAGTGTACAGAGTCTCCAGCAGTCGCACGGTGACAAATCTGTCCAGCCTGAAGCCCTGCTGCACGAACAGCTTCACGAAGCCCACTTGGTTCTCTCGCAAAGCTGCGAGCATGAAGCTGTCCAGCTGGCCATCACACCAGCTGAAATTTGAATTATTTTAATTAGTGATTCAAATTGTAAAATTGTAACAAAATTTACCCTCACAATAATTATCCTGCCACCC
Organism: Macrostomum lignano; assembly: GCA_002269645.1. Taxonomy (NCBI): domain Eukaryota; kingdom Metazoa; phylum Platyhelminthes; family Macrostomidae; genus Macrostomum; species Macrostomum lignano. The sequence continues at coordinate 67,675 of NIVC01000306.1, forward strand.
TCTTCACCCTCCAATAATTATGCCGCCACCCTCTTCACCCTCCAATAATTATGCCGCCACCCTCTTCACCCTCCAATAATTATTCGGCCACCCTCTTTACCCTCCAATAATTATGCCGCCACCCTCTTTACCCTCCAATAATTATGCCGCCACCCTCTTTACCCTCCAATAATTATGCCGCCATCCTCTTTACCCTCTACCCACCCTCAACAACTCCAATTACCATCTATCCTGGCCGAACACTTTCTCCTTGGCAATGTCGCTCCTATCCAAAGCCATTGCCATGCGTAGTCTTTCGCCATTGAAGCTGCCGCCAGCAGCTGCCTCGCCGCCAGGGCCACCCGCTGAGTTGAGCAGGCAGCCGAGAATTCGGCCATCCAAATCAGACGCAGAATCCACGTCTAAGGTGAACACCTCCATGCGCTGGCGACAGTCGACTAGCAGCTCGCGGAGCAGACTGAAAAAATATAAAAAATTGTGTCCAAACTTTGCTACTGATAGTAAGAAACCCATGAGTTTGGTGCCTTGATTTGTAATTGACTCTTAATTTTCTTTTAAAAACTACAGTTTCGTCAAGGAACGGATTCAGTGCATTAGGACACATTTTATTCCAAATAGGGCTTTAGCACCAGTGGCGCCAGCACCAGGGGCGCCAGCACCAGGGGCGCCAGCACCAGGGGCGCCAGCACCAGGGGCGCCAGCACCAGGGGCGCCAGCACCAGGGGCGCCAGCACCAGGGGCGCCAGCACCAGGGGCGCCAGCACCAGGGGCGCCAGCACCAGGGGCGCCAGCACCAGGGGCGCCAGCACCAGGGGCGCCAGCACCAGGGGCGCCAGCACCAGGGGCGCCAGCACCAGGGGCGCCAGCACCAGGGGCGCCAGCACCAGGGGCGCCAGCACCAGGGGCGCCAGCACCAGGGGCGCCAGCACCAGGGGCGCCAGCACCAGGGGCGCCAGCACCAGGGGCGCCAGCACCAGGGGCGCCAGCACCAGGGGCGCCAGCACCAGGGGCGCCAGCACCAGGGGCGCCAGCACCAGGGGCGCCAGCACCAGGGGCGCCAGCACCAGGGGCGCCAGCACCAGGGGCGCCAGCACCAGGGGCGCCAGCACCAGGGGCGCCAGCACCAGGGGCGCCAGCACCAGGGGCGCCAGCACCAGGGGCGCCAGCACCAGGGGCGCCAGCACCAGGGGCGCCAGCACCAGGGGCGCCAGCACCAGGGGCGCCAGCACCAGGGGCGCCAGCACCAGGGGCGCCAGCACCAGGGGCGCCAGCACCAGGGGCGCCAGCACCAGGGGCGCCAGCACCAGGGGCGCCAGCACCAGGGGCGCCAGCACCAGGGGCGCCAGCACCAGGGGCGCCAGCACCAGGGGCGCCAGCACCAGGGGCGCCAGCACCAGGGGCGCCAGCACCAGGGGCGCCAGCACCAGGGGCGCCAGCACCAGGGGCGCCAGCACCAGGGGCGCCAGCACCAGGGGCGCCAGCACCAGGGGCGCCAGCACCAGGGGCGCCAGCACCAGGGGCGCCAGCACCAGGGGCGCCAGCACCAGGGGCGCCAGCACCAGGGGCGCCAGCACCAGGGGCGCCAGCACCAGGGGCGCCAGCACCAGGGGCGCCAGCACCAGAGGCGCCAGCACTCACGCAGTCTCCGCATCCAGCTGAGCATCCGCCGGCAGCTGCCAGGCCTCCTGCAGCCGGAAGCGCAGAGAAAGGTCGCTCAGGACCTCCAACACGTGGGCCTGTGAAAGGTCTTCAGAATTGGCATTTTCACTGGCTGGTACCGGGGTGTCCAACTCCGCCAGCAGCTGAGCGAGAAGATCTGAGAGGCCGCCAGTGCCAGCGATGATCAGCAGGGGGCAGCCGGTGACCCGCATGCTGGAGTTCAGGGAGGTCAGGCAGGTGCTGCAAGATCCGCCCACCAAAACACTGCAGAGTGGAACGGAGGTCATGGCGGGGTCCTCGGCTGTTGTTGAATCTGAAATTATTCAAACAACAGGTATTTTACAACAGGTATTGTACAACAGGTTATTGTAAAACTCGACTGGCTGCACAACAGTTGTTAAAAGTCGTGCAGTTGGACGAATGGAAATATGGCACGTAAAACTATTTTTTTTACCTTGAACGCTGGCTCTTGACGCCGTCTTTGGTTCGGAGTCCCTGGCCCCGGCTGCCAATGTCGGCCAGTCCTTCAGCAGCGCCTCAAAGCGACTGCGGAACAGCCAGCTGGTGTCGGAGCGGCAGCAGTCGCAGCCGCGGTCTCGGTGCGCGCAGTCCACCAGCAGCAGGTGGTTGTGGTTCGGGTCCAGCGAGTTGGCGCTGCCGTCGCTGTCTCCATCGCTGGACGAATCGGATTTGTAGTGAGCCGGGTTGCAGCCCTGCGGGATTCCATGGTCCCTGGGTTGTTAGGCACAGCCAATCACAGCCCAGCCAATCACATCCCAGTCAATCACAGCCCAGCCAATGACAGCCCAGCCAATGACAGCCCAGCCACTCAGCTCAGCCAATCACAGCCCAGCCAATCACAGGGCAGCGAATCACAGCCCAGCCAATCCCAGCGCAGCCAATCACAACCCAGCCAACTACAGCTCAGCCAATCACAGCTCAGCCAATCACAGCGCAGCTTACAGCGAAGCTCTCAGATCGAAGACACTCCCGGCCGGCCGAGCGCCCCCAGCTGCAAACCCCAATCGCTCGGACACTGTCCGGGCCATAGGCGTCGCAGAAGTCCCTGGCCGCCTGGCCGGTTTTTCTGGCCAGACCGGAGCAGCAGTCGGTGACGATCCAGGCACCTGCGGTTCATTAGCATAATTTATGCATAATTAGCTCCATAATTAGCGAGAGCACCGGATGAAGCTCACCTGAGCCAGCTGCCGTCTTCCACAGGCCCTTCTGCCAAGCCGCCTTGAAGGAGGCCTTGTCGCAGTCGCTGCCGTGCACGCTGAGCACCAGGGAGGGCCTGCTGAGGGCCCAGCAGCCCAGCAGCAGCTGCGAAATGTCTGCGTCTGAGCAGGTCTGGGCCACGCGGCAGAACTGGGGAGTGGGGAGGGCGGATGTTGTTGCCATGGTGACAGGTACTCCGAGTAGGAATACAGCGACAGTGAGGGACTCGATTATGCACTGGTATCAAAACACAGGCCATCACCTGGACGGGGTTGGTAACAGAAACTAATCTGAGGAGGGTTGCCATAGCAAGGTCGAGCATGGGCAAAAGTTCCACCATGAAAACGGACATAAGAAGTGTACCGTAGCAACTGTCAGCAGTGTTGCCATAGCAACAGCAATAGTGTTGCCATAGCAACAGCAATTGTTTTGCCATAGCAACAGCAATTGTTTTGCCATAGCAACAGCACTGAAAAGTGTTGCCATAGCAACATAAATGAAAAGTGTTGCCATAGCAACAGCACTGAAAAGTGTTTCCATAGAAACAGCAATGGGAAGTGTTGCCATAGCAACAGCAATGAAAGTGTTGCTATAGCAACAGCAATGAATCTTGCAACAGGCACTCACCTGAGCGGTGTTTCCCAGGCCGGGAAACTCCACCTCCCCAAAGCAGTTGTTGGCCAGCAGCGCGGAGTCGCAGGTGGCTCCCCAGGCGCGCGGCTCGCTGTCGCGGCAGCCGTGGCTCCTCGCCGGCTCCAGTCGGCGCAGCCGCAGCGGCGCCAGGGCGGACGGCGCCGAGGCCGCGGACTCCAGCAGCCGCAGGCAGGCGCGAGCCTTCGGACCCGCCTCTCTGGCGCAGTCCAGGGCCGACCTGCCCGACTGCGATTTGGGATTCGCTTCCGGTCTGCGCTTGTCTGCCTCTCCCCACTTCCGGTCTGCGTTTGACTGCCTCTCCCCACTTCCGGTCTGCGGTTGACTGCCTCTCCCACTTCCGGTCTGCGTTTGACTGCCTCTCCCCACTTCCCGTCTGATCAATGCTGCCTCTCCCCACTTCCGGTCTGCGTTTGACTGCCTCTCCCCACTTCCCGTCTGATCAATGCTGCCTCTCCCCACTTCCGTCTGATCAATGCTGCCTCTCCCCACTTCCGGTCTGATCAATGGTGCCTCTCCCCACTTCCGGTAAGTGCTTGACTGCCTCTCCCCACTTCCGGTAAGTGCTTGACTGCCTCTCCCCACTTCCGGTAAGTGCTTGACTGCCTCTCCCCACTTCCGGTCTGATCAATGCTGCCTCTCCCCTCTTCCGGTAAGTGCTTGACTGCCTCTCCCCACTTCCGGTCTGCCCCTAGAAGCAGAGATTCCTCAGGGCTCTCACCGAGTCCGGCAGCGCCAGGTCGCAGAGGTCGCTGACCAGCAGCTCGGCCAGGCAGTCGGCCTCCCCGAGCTCGACCGCCCAGTGCAGCGGCGCCCGGCCACGGCCGTCCAGCGAGTTGACGGCCTCCCGGGACATCGCCGGCAGCAGCAGCGCCGCGGGAAGCGGGCGGTTGAGCCGGCAGGCCACGTGGATTGGCAGCTCGCGGCGCTGAGGGAGGCGGGCGGAGGGCATAAGCTGATGGGGCGGCAGCTGGACTGGCACCCACCCGTCACTCTTTCTGTCACTCTACCTGTACTCCACCCGTCACTCCACACCACCCGTTGAAAACGAGGGTTAAACTTGAAAGTAAATAAACGAAAAGTAACTTTTGGTTGGTTAATTTAACATCAATTTACCAACCACTCATCACTCCACTCGTCACTCCGTCCGTCACTCCACTCATCACTCCACCTGTCACTATACATGTACTTGTCGCTCAGCATGTCACTCCACATGTCACTCCACATTTCACTCTACTTATCACTCCACCTGTCACTACAATTGCCGCTTCAAATGTCACTCCACCCGTTACCCCACCCGTCACTCCACCCGTCACTCTACCCATCACTCCACCCGTCACTCCACTCGTCACTCCACCCGTCACCCCACCGCAGCCTCACGGAGTTGCTCAGCTCAGCCAGGCCCGGCGCCATCTCCAGCAGGCCTCGAACTCCGTCCCGATTGTCCGCTGCTACCGCTGCGTGCAGCAGCCGACAGCTCAGCAGCTCTCCGCCTCCGACATCATCCAGCCGCAGCTGCAGCTCCCGCTGCGGATCGGGCCAGAGCTCCAGCAGCTCCTGGAAGCTGAGGCTGCGAAGCTGTCGCTCTGTCAATTCGGCAACATCGACAATAATTGGGTCACTCACTGCAGCGGATTCTGCTGCCATATCAGTGTCGAGTGTCTCGGACAGTTTACAGAGTGTCTCGGACAGTTCACAGAGATGATTCTCTCGGACAGTTAACAGAGATGATTCTCTCGGACAGTTAACAGAGATTATTCTCTCGGACAGTTAACAGAGATTATTCTCTCGGACAGTTCACAGAGATGATTCTCTCCGACAGTTCACAGAGATGATTCTCTCGGACGGTACATAAAGAAGAGTCTCTCGGACAGTTCACAGAGGATATTCCCTTGGACAAGTTAAAATCGAGATCCTCTCGGGACGTACAGTTTTCAGAGTTGATTCTCTCGGGCAAGTCAAAAGCATCTCTCGGACTAACTGTGTATTGCGCAGTCAACTAGTGGTTATAATTTTGTTCCAAAATTTACCCCCAAAAGGTCCGCATCCCCATCAGCATCAACCCCTCCCCCCTTCTTCCCCATCCCTGGTTGCTTTTAATTAGCAACCTAATGCAGCCAGTTTTTGAGAATAATAAATGAGATATCCAATCGGTCAATATGACTGCAGCTTATCATTCCCTAACATCTGCAATATAAATTTATTTGCTCAGCACATAAAGGAGTCAGTATTCAAAACTGAGAGCAGCTATGCGTATAGCATAAAATTATTTTTGCTACTTAATTCATCCGATTAGCGATTCAATAAAAACTTTTTAAAATATTTACACCTACTCATAGTAGAATGCAAGGAGACATTACGCAGCGATTCAAATTTAGTTTAATAATATGTATTTTAATCTTCTTAATTGAAATCCTATAGGCTAAAGTGATACTAGGACATTTTTTGCTTCCCGAGCGCATTTCTGTGGCTTTGATTGGCTTTATTGTCTATGGCCTAGAGCAGTTCTGTGGCAGTGGTTCTTTGATTGGCTTTATTGTCTATGGCCGAGTGCAGCTCTGTGGCAGTGGCTTTGATTGGCTTTATTGTCTATGGCCGAGTGCAGTTCTGTGGCAGTGGCTTTGATTGGCTTTATTGTCTATGGCCGAGTGCAGTTCTGTGGCAGTGGCTTTGATTGGCTTTATTGTCTATGGCCGAGTGCAGTTCTGTGGCAGTGGCTTTGATTGGCTTTATTGTCTATGGCCGAGTGCAGTTCTGTGGCAGTGGCTTTGATTGGCTTTATTGTCTATGGCCGAGTGCAGTTCTGTGGCAGTGGCTTTGATTGGCTTTATTGTCTATGGCCGAGTGCAGTTCTGTGGCAGTGGCTTTGATTGGCTTTATTGTCTATGGCCGAGTGCAGTTCTGTGGCAGTGGCTTTGATTGGCTTTATTGTCTATGGCCGAGTGCAGTTCTGTGGCAGTGGCTTTGATTGGCTTTATTGTCCATGGCCGAGTGCAGATCTGTGGCAGTGGCTTTGATTGGCTTTATTGTCTATGGCCGAGTGCAGTTCTGTGGCAGTGGCTTTGATTGGCTTTATTGTCTATGGCCGAGTGCAGTTTCTGTGGCAGTGGCTTTGATTGGCTTTATTGTCTATGGCCGAGTGCAGTTCTGTGGCAGTGGCTTTGATTGGCTTTATTGTCTATGGCCGAGTGCAGTTCTGTGGCAGTGGCTTTGATTGGCTTTATTGTCTATGGCCGAGTGCAGTTTCTGTGGCAGTGGCTTTGATTGGCTTTATTGTCTATGGCCGAGTGCAGTTCTGTGGCAGTGTCGGGCAAACAATAATTAGTAAGAAATCAAACAAACAACAAGCACCATTAGCTGTCAAATTATCAATCTGATCAATCGATAAAACGCGAGTTGACAGAAAATCGATAAGCAAATCGTACGAATATTTGTGTATATATATTTATTAATAATATTGAAATATATATTTATCATAAATCAAACGGAATTGAATGCAAAATTATAACAAATCAACACTGGTGAACATACTTAATAAATAATAAATATAAAACCAAAGGTAAATTTGTAGAATTTTTTTAATATTGCACGCCAAAAATGAGACTCAAGTTTTCAAAATAATAGTAAACCAAAGAATGCAAAAAACAACATTTCTGTAATTACTTCGGTACCAGCAATTAGATTTTTAAAAATAAGCCAACTAGGAAATATTTGTGCAAATTCAGTTTTTGGAATGCATTTTCCTATAAATTAGTCAAGCCAACCTTCAGTCAACTACTGAGAGCAGAACAAATGAGGCGATTCCCGGGGTGATTCTCAGAGACGACAAAGGGGAGATTCTCAGGGCGATAAAGGGGCGATTCTCAGAGCGATTCTCAGAGGCGTTTTTCAGGTCGATTCTCAGAGGCGATTCTCAGGGTGATTCTTAGGGCGATTGTTAGAGGCGATAAAGGGGCGATTCTCAGAGCGATTCTCAGAGGCGTTTTTCAGGGCGATTCTCAGAGGCGATTCTCAGGGTGATTCTTAGGGCGATTGTTAAAGGCGATAAAGGGGCGATTCTCAGAGGCGATACTCGTAAAGGGGCAATTCTCAAGGCGATTCTCAGAGGCGTTTTTCAGAGCGATTCTCAGGGTCTCAGGGGCGTTTTTCAGGGCGATTCTCAGAGGCGATAACGGGGTGATTCTCAGAGGCGATAACGGGGTGATTCTCAGGGCGATTCTCAGAGGCGATAAAGGGGCAATTCTCAGGGCAATTCTCAGGGCGATTCTCAGAGGCGTTTTTCAGGGCGATTTTCAGATGCGATAAAGGGGCAATTCTCAGGGGCAATAAAGAGGTGATTCTTCATGGCCAGACCAGGTGTGACGACAGTAAAAGTGCTTGCTCATTTGGAAAACTATTAGTGCTATAAAGTGAATAATCTTAAAAAAAATAAGTACACTTATTTTACAGAAATTTCAAAAAAGTTCTGGCGCAATTCAACAATAATATATGCTGGTATAAAACTGCTATTGGAATGCCAATTAGATCAGAAACGCCTAATTTTGTAGATGAGATTATTTGCTATTAACAAAAAATGGAAAAAGCAGCATGCTTGCTTGTAGGAATATATTAGTTTGTTTGAATTATAAATTTAAATGGAGTTAATTAAAAAAACTAAAGCTGTTGGGCTACTATAGGGGTCTGCAGACTGCGGCTCGCGGAGCCTTCCTATCCGGCCCTTGGGCCCTTTAAAACTTCACAATAACAATCTGGCCTGCTCAAGCTTGGTGTCTCTTGTCATCTCTTTTCTCTCGCCTCTCCTCTCCTCTCGTCTCTCCCCTCTTATCTCCTCTCCTCTCTTTACCCTCTTCCACTTTTCTCTTCTCTCCACTCTCCTCTTATCTTTTCTCTCTCTACTCTCTTCCCTCATCCCCCGGACTAGCAGATAGACTTGGAATTTGTATTAAACAAACATTACACGCTCGCATTGCAGTCAAATTCTCAGAGATCCGATTCTCGAGTGCCCTGGTGTGCAGCGAAATTGATTTGACCTGAGCTGGCTGAAAAAATGTTTTTTAAATTATTAGAAAACTAACATAATCCATTTCAGACACTTCGATTCTTAATACTCTAAGAATCCCACACCTCTAGGATTCTTCACATTCTAAGAATCCCACACCTCTAGGATTCTTCACATTCTAAGAATCCCACACCTCTAGGATTCTTCACATTCTAAGAATCCCACACCTCTAGAATTTCCCACATTCTAAGAATCCCACACCTCTAGAATTTCCCATATTCTAAGAATCCCACACCTCTAGAATTTCCCACATTCTAAGAATCCCACACCTCTAGAATTTCCCACATTCTAAGAATCTCAAACCTCTAGAATTTCCCACATTCTAAGAATCCCACACCTCTAGAATTTCCCATATTCTAAGAATCCCACACCTCTAGAATTTCTCATATTCTAAGAATCCCACACCTCTAGAAGTTCCCACATTCTAACAATCCCACACCTTTAGGATTCCCCACATTCTAAGAATCCCACACCTCTAGAATTTCCCACATTCTAAGAATCCCACACCTCTAGAATTTCCCACATTCTAAGAATCCCACACCTCTAGAATTTCTCATATTCTAAGAATCCCACACCTCTAGAAGTTCCCACATTCTAACAATCCCACACCTTTAGGATTCCCCACATTCTAAGAATCCCACACCTCTAGGGTCCCCACGTTCTAAGAATCTGAGAAATCCAGATCCCCATTACCCCCAGCTCACCTGTAAATGCGACATTAGCGAAGCCGCCAGGCCATCCGTCCCGAGCTTCAGCTCTCTGGTACTCCTTGAACTTTTCGTCTCTCGCCTCCGCTCTGGGATCGTGACCTTGGTGAATCTCTTTCTCTTCGAGGCGATAAGTTTTAGCGGGCGATCGATTGGCAAAGTAAAACAGCAGGACAGCGAGGACTATAATAACGATGGCGCACACCACTATGATGACGATTAGGAATGATATCCTCGCTTGGTTTATCTGCTGGCTGCCGGGCGGCCTGGTAGGGTTGGCGGTGAACAAGCGTATTGGTTTGGTTTAATTATTAGTTTTTATATGGTCTGTGTTTATGGCATTGTTTTATGGTACTGTGTTTATGGCACAGTGTTTATGGTACTGTGTTTAGGGTACTGTGTTTATGGTACTGTGTTTACGGTACTGTGTTTATAGTACTGTGTTTATGGTACTGTGTTTGTGGCAGTGTTCAAAGGGTTGTGCTTATGGATGGGCGTGTGTTTGAGTTTGGGATTGTATAATAATTTAAGGGGCTTTGTAAATATGATGTCAACAGGGTTGTGCTTTGGGTGTGTGCATTTTTATTATATTTAATATTTACCATAATTTCTCCGTATTCTTACTATAAGTAGAGTAGTTAATAAAAATATACTATCATTAATTTTATACGTGTAATATTCCACTATTTTTACTGTAAGTAGATTAGTTAATAAAAACGTACTATCATTAATTTTATACGTGTAATATTCCACTATTTTTACTGTAAGTAGCGTAGTTAATAAAAATTTACTATCATAAATTTTATACGTGTAATATTTCACTATTTTTACTGTAAGTAGAGTAGCAAGAAAATTCCATATATATGAAATGAAGCTCACTGAAAAGCCAGCTGTACGCTTAAAAAGCTCAGCGATCCGTGCGGACTCTGAGCATCGAAATCGGTAGAATAGAAGCACAGTGGGTCAGCTCTGCAATCGAATCTGCCCAGAGCCACAGTTGGCGAACCGTAGCGACTCTTATCCAGTTTGAGTCCAGTTAACTCACTACTCAAACTTTTATATCGAAAATTGAACACGGCAGTTAGTGCGGTTCGTTTCTGCAATTCATTTAGAGCTTCAACGCTCCAATCGTTAGCCAAATCGAATTGGAAAATCTCGTAGATTAGTAAACTATGCTGGGAGGCATTGTTAGCCGTGATGGTGAGGCTGGATACATTCTGACGCATTAGGGCTGTCACGTCAGTTAGTAAGAAACTATCCAGCCTCAGATAGGCTAATACTTCAACACCGGCTTGGTTTAAATAGGCCCCGTAACTGGCTGTGAAGCCAAACTTGAACTTGGCGCCTCTGCCTGCATAGCAGCGCTGAGTCGAGCAGCTGTTCTCATCGATTTCCGGTATGAAATCTGCCCGACTAGGCCGGCTTAGATACAAAATATTCGAACCAGTCTGGGCTGACAGCCGAGACGAATTCAAACCGAATTTATTGGCCAATTCGGCATTAGAATTGACGCCAACTTCGCAAACAAATCTGTGATCGAATGGGCGTTTCAAGCGACTCGATGCTGGCGGCTGCAGGACTGTCGTCAGGGTTTGGGCTGACCTGCAGTGTGGAATGACGGGGGGATATTAATTAGATTCTACCTTCTACTCTACCCTAGAGTCTACCAACTTCTACTCTACCCCTAGAATCTACCCTTCTACTCTACCCTAGAGTCTACCAACTTCTACTCTACCCCTAGAATCTACCCTTCTACTCTACCCTAGAGTCTACCAACTTCTACTCTACCCCTAGAATCTACCCTTCTACTCTACCTTAGATCCATCTACACTACAAAAGAATCTACATTGTACCCTTCTACTCTAACATAAAATGTACCCCTTCTACTGCACCATGGAATCTACTTTTCTACTCTACTAAACATTCTACCACTGTAATTTACCTTATAATCTACCTATCTACACTACCACAGACTACCATTTTACTCTACTTAAGAATCTACTCTTTTATTCTACTATAAAAGTGATCCTTATACTCTACCAAAGAATCTACCAATTCACTCTACTACTCTACTCTACAGAATGCAGTTTGCTACTCTGCCACAGTCTACCACGCAGCAAAATCTCACCTATCTGATCCAACTGCAGTTGAATTCAAGCTTACAGTCAGCTCATTGGCAGAGATGCCAACTAATTGTTGAAAACTCGACAAGCTATGCCTGGTCCAACTAACTCCAGTTGAAGTATTGGACGCCAGATAAAACACGCTTTGTAGCCTAACGGAGCTCAGGCCAGCATAAGAAGCTGCACAAGTGTAGCTCACCACCTCCCCAGCCATGGCTAAAACTTTGCCTGGCAACGGATGGGAAGCAGCGGCAGCAGACCCAGAATCAGTTTTGGCAAAACTTGGGGCAGCGACTATGAGCACGTTGAAGGTGAATGACCTGCAGAGACGGGGAAAGGGTGCGTCTTCGATGGGTATTGCTGTCTTTTTAATTGTACTTTATTATTGGTATTGCTATCTTTTCAGTGGTACTTTATATAATGGGGTATTTCTACCTTTTTAGTGGCACTTTATTATTGGGTATTGTTACCTTCTCAGTGGTACTTTATTAATGGGTATCGCTACTTTTTAGTGGTACTTTATTAATGGGTATCGCTACCTTTTTAGTGGCACTTTATTAATGGGTATTGCTACCTTTTAGGGGTACTTTATTAATGGGTATCGCTACCTTTTTAGTGGCACTTTATTAATGGGTATTGCTACCTTTTAGTGGTACTTTATTAATGGGTATTGCTACCTTTTTAGTGGTACTTTATTAATGGGTATTGCTACCTTTTTAGTGGTACTTTATTAATGGGTATTGCTACCTTTTCAGTGGCACTTTATTAATGGGTATTGCTACCTTTTAGTGGTAATTTATTAATGGGTATTGCTACCTTTTTAGTGGTACTTCATTAATGGGTATTGCTACCTTTTTAGTGGTACTTTATTAATGGCATTGCTACCTTTTTAGTGGCACTTTATTAATGGGTATCGCTACCTTTTAGTGGTACTTTATTAAAGGGTATTGCTACTTTTTAGTGGTTCTACTGCCCCTACCATCACGCTTAATTAAGTCAAAACCTACATATACTCAAACTACATGTAGAAAGCACAGGAAAACAAGCCATGCAAGCCCCACCTGGATCCAGCAGTGCATCGATAGACACCAGACGGAGCTCTATCCGGTGACAACTCAATAATATTAGCAGCCCTGGCAACTCTCACTCCACTAATACCAACAGCCGAATCCCAATCAGACACAGTTGGCGGTATCAACAATCTGCCGTTGGCATAGAAACGATAAACAATAGTTGGATCATCGCATACAATGGGACAGACTAATGCGGTGAAATCTGCACCGGCAAATACGGTGACGTTAGAGTAGGTGTTAGGCACCAATGAGCACACTTTTGATGCTGATGATGTTGTACAACTTTTATAGTTGAAATCAGTTGGACTAATGAGTCGGGCGTGAACAGTACTCACTCGATAATAAGGCTGCATCTGACCAGAGACTGACACCACCAGACACAGTCCAATACTAGCCGGCATTCTGCTCAGATAGAAGTTATAAATCTCATTGCTTAATCTGCATTTTGAATACCACAATAAGCCGGTGCTCAGATCTAATCGAACCAGTTTCTGTAGCAAAGTGTGCCTTGAATCAAATTTCGAATCGTAACTAGTAAACATGGTACTCCGTTCGTACTGCACGTAACTGCAACCGTTGGCATCGAAGTTCAACAGTGCACCCAAGTTGACCCGCTGTCTTAAAAAGGCTGGAGCAGCGGCTAATAAAGCTACCATGCTGGGCTCGACAAACTGAAGACTTGATACGTTGATAGAACTGCTGGCATCTGCAAACTCCCTGCCAGTCAAGAAACTGATAGCACTTTGAGTTAGAAAACTTCTACTCGAATATTTAGCTGTCACAGGCGGTACAGCCGGGAAAGCACTGATTGGATCGAGATTCCACACTGACATCGAGTTGGACTGCAACTCACCGCCAGAATATTGAACTAGAATGCGAAATTCTAGGAAATCTTTGAACACATTCTCATACGAGACTCGACTAGTGGACATTTTCAATATGAAATCGCTTGTCAACACTGAATCGGTGCTCTGGGTCGAAGTTTGGAAACGTTTCGAAATGCTGAACGCAATGCTGCCAGGTTGTGAGCACTGCTCAGTGACACTAGCGGTTGTCAAACTGTCTAGGTCCAACTGCTCCTCCACTGACTTGCCGGCGCATCTGAAAATACAACGTTACTTTTCAACAGTTATTCAAAGGTTGCTTTCGGCACTTCCGGTGTTGTGAAAGGTTTGTGTCATTTGGTACTGTGAAGGTTTTCGTCTTTCGGTGTTTTGTAGGTTTGTGTCCTTCGGTGTTTTGTAGGTTTGTGTCCTTTGGTGTTGTGAAGGTTTGTGTCTTTAGGTGTTGTGAGGCTTTGTGTCTTTCGGTGTTGGGAAGGTTTTTGTCTTCGGTGTTGTGAAGGCTTGTGTCTTTCAGTGTTGTGAGGGTTCATGTCTTTCAGTGTTGTGAGGGTTTGTGTCCTTCGGTGTTGTGAAGGCTTGTGTCCTTCGGTGTTGTGAGGGTTTGTGTTTTCGGTGTTGTTAGGGTTTGTGTCTTTCGGTGATGTGAGGGCTTGTGTCTTTCGGTGTTGTGAAGGCTTGTGTCTTTCAGTGTTGTGAGGGTTCATGTCTATCAGTGTTGTGAGGGTTTGTCCTTCGGTGTTGTGAAGGCTTGTGTCCTTCGGTGTTGTGAGAATTTGTGTCTTTCGGTGTTGTGAGGGCTTGTGTCTTTCGGTGTTGTGAAAGGTTTCTGTCTTTCGGTGTTGTGAGGGTTTGTGTCTTTCGGTGATGTGAGGGCTTGTGTCTTTCGGTGTTGTGAAGGCTTGTGTCCTTCGGTGTTGTGAGAATTTGTGTCTTTTGGTGTTGTGAGGGTTTGTGTCTTTCGGTGTTGTGAGGGCTTGTGTCTTTTGGTGTTGTGAAAGGTTTCTGTCTTTTGGTGTTGTGAAGGCTTGTGTCCTTCGGTGTTGTGAGGGTTTGTGTATTTTGGTGATGTGAGGGTTTGTGTCCTTCGGTGTTGTGAAGTTTTTTGTCTTTCGGTGTTGTGAAGGCTTGTGTCCTTTGGTGTTGTGAGGGTTTGTGTCTTTTGGTGTTGTGACGGTTTGTGTCCTTTGATGTTGTGAGGGTTTGTGTCCTTCGGTGTTGTAAAGGTTTGTGTATTTCAGTGTTGTGAGGGTTTGTGTCTTTCAGTGTTATGAAAGGTTTCTGTCTTTCAGTGTTGTGAGGGTTTGTGTCTTTTAGTGTTGTGTGGAATTTTGCTGTTGTAATAGTAACCTCTGAATATTTGGAATTTTTAAGCTTCGAACAATGCAATTTTTTTATTCCTTGAATATTAAGCTAAAAAACTTTAAACATTGCCGTATTTAGACACAAACAGCGCCTACCTGAAGGCCAACATTATCTTTAATCCTCCACCAAAATTGCCAGCAACACTGACTTGTACAGTTATTCGATGATCTGCACTAAGAACAGCCAGTGAGTCGGGATAGCCAGCCTCCCAGACATCATCCCAGTTAAAAAGCAATTTTGAGGGTGGCGAAAATATGAACTGAGGCATGATTTGGGTTGATTGTTGAACAATGCAAGGGATGAGTTTTAATAGTAGCAGCCAAACCACCAAGGCTGTTTGAACTGTTGTGCACTGATGCATTGGTGAACTATTGCATGAATTTTATTTTAAATTAAGTTAGTTTTGAATTTGCTAATAATAGTTATTTTGGTTGATTGGTTGAGTAATATATCAGGCATAAGAATCATAGTGCCATTTGGTTTCCTAGGTAATTTAGGATGCAAGAAGCATTGATCCAATGATCATTATTTTTTATTACTATTTTTCTCTCACTATCTACTGTATACTTAGGATATAAAAATGATATATTATACACTATAACATAAAAACCTGCATTAAAACAATTTTAATGCAATATTAAAATATAAAAAATAAAACTTATCTAAAAGAAAGTCTATGAATAAAAAATTATATACTATAACCCAATTTCCTATATTTAAATTAAGCTATTACTAACTATTGCTATAGCTATATTGCTATTTTATCATAAAAATATAAATAACCTAATATTAGTTAAGTTTTTAGACTTCTTCAAGTATATATTGTTGAATACTTCCAGTTCCATTCCAATTTTCCAATTTTTCTTTAAAAACATTAAGATATTGTCTTTCCATTACTTGCTTACCCATAACATAACTATCTTCATTGATGACTATTTTATATCTCTTCTAGTCTTCTATGACTTCTAGTTCTAGTGAAATTTATAGCTTTTATTATTTAGATAGTATAGATAGATATTACTGACAGATAAAAAATACAGATAATTATTCACAATCGACTACAAGTATATGCATAATAATACACAGAATAAAATCTAATTTTAATCACAGATGATTTTGTCAATAAAACAAAAGATCTGCCTGCGGCAATGGCAATCCTACACTTATGTTCGGTGAATTATTTTGACATCAAATTTGTGCCAGTGAATACAAATTGCAGCCCTGTTAACATCGAAAATTTTCGGTACGACTTTAAAAACATTCGATTTGCATATTCGAGACGATAATGCTATGTTAGTAATAGTAGTCTGTAGTATCATACCGTGTCTGACGCGGGCGATAAGACGGGTGCAGGAAGTTCAACTTTATGGAAAGATATCTTTTTTGAAACAGTTTGGGACTGCGTGAATCTGTTCAAATACAATAAAAAAGTGACGTATGATAGTCTTTAAAAACTAACTTCTGATACAACATTAATAATAATTTCTAATTTTTCAATTCATCGAACTTTAAAACATTGTTATAACTTGCATGTAACACGATAATTAATGATATTGCAAAAAAACCCGTTAATTGTGTCTTGAAAGTGACAGGTTTTACTGAAGTGTTATATATTGTTTTATAGATTGTAATTACAGAATTACGCTGCCCGTCGAGTCATATAGTCTATATTGGTACAAGTGCATGTACTTGTACATGTACATTAGACAGCGTTGTCTTGCGTTAATTTACATTTAAATTAATTAATGGCAAATGAAAGTCCATTTTTGTTTTTTTGGAATGAGCATAACACAGACAACTTTTTGTTTATTTTTTCTCGAAATAATCGAATCAATAATTGATAGATATTTTAATTGCAAAAAATTGCAAACACTTAGTTAATAGTTTTAGAGTAATGCCGACTTTTATAAGCATTGTTCACAAATATTGTACGTGCATGTACGCAATTCGAAGAATATCTAGCTGGTTATAGATAATATCTATAATTATTTGTTTGTGTCATGGAATAATAAGACGCATATTAGGACAATAGTTAATAAAGCACAAAAGAGACACGAAAAACTTAAACTTGGTTAAAAAGGGGAAAACCGATAAAAATATCAATAATCGTCATGTACGTAAAGCTAATTAATAGACTGAAAGTTAGTGGCAAACACAGTGACGTATTATACTATAACTTCTAAATGAATTTCTTTGTCAACGTTTCCGTGATCTTCATTCAAATTTAACATGCTTCAGTATGGGTGAAACTGTGAGTTTACATCTATGTGTATGATGTATGTTCGCCACTAACAAAAAAAAACAAAAATCTTCAATTACACATTTAAGTGTTTTTACTGCGTAACAAAAATGCTTCACGAGACAGGAGACAGATCGAGCACAACAAATACCAATTATAATGCCAGTAAAATAGCGTTTGATAAAAATTCACAGCTATGCAGTTTGATTAATAATAGCAATTCAATTAAAAGGAGCCACAAAAAAGCGCTAGCTGTTGTGCGATGCTTTTGTCTAAATTCATGTATATAGTTGATATTTTTAAAAGAACTATATTTATCTTCAAGTAACGTTAGACAAGACAAACCAGTTAGAAACATTTTTAAAGTAGTGAAACCTATAAAATATATCGGGTTTAAAAAAGCAACGGTTTATTAGATGCTGACTTGATTTTAATTTTGCTCCAGGAAAAGTAACAAGCTTGGTAAAATATTATCTCGCTTAAGCGGAATTAAAAATTAATTGAGAATCTAAATGAATTGATATTTTCACTAAAGATAAACAAAAATCACAAAGCAAAACGATTGTATATAATCAATTTGCAGCAAAAGATCAAACAAAATAGACTATAAACGTTTGTGTTTAGCAAAATCCAGTTGATTTTTGTGACCTAATTTTATCAAACTATTCTATTATAGTTCCAAGAAAAGTCTTACGGTGTTAGGTGTTCTTTTTAAAAAAAACCGATCTTTTCAAATGGCCCTCGTATATCTAGTTCGCTCCGTACTACTTAGCCCGACGAATACGGTTAACAAAAACGCCGCCTAGAATAAAGTAGGTGGCCGTGATGGAGAACAGGATGATGTAGCCCAGTCCAGCAGTGCAGTCGATTCGTTCGAATATGTCCAGAATGATTCCGCCAACTGGTACGGCCAGAGCTTGGGGCAGCACCAAAGCCTGCGGTTGTTTGATTGACGGAGGAATGTTTAGCGAGGATTTGTGAGGGGGTTTCTCTTTTTGGGGAGAGGGCGCAATTCTTTTCAGGGGTTGCCATTTTTGACTGAGCTTTGGGGGCTGTAGCCTCAGGAGATTTAGCACCAGGGGCTTTAGCACCAGGGGCTTTAGCACCAGGGGCTTTAGCACCAGGGGCTTTAGCACCAGGGGCTTTAGCACCAGGGGCTTTAGCACCAGGGGCTTTAGCACCAGGGGCTTTAGCACCAGGGGCTTTAGCACCAGGGGCTTTAGCACCAGGGGCTTTAGCACCAGGGGCTTTAGCACCAGGGGCTTTAGCACCAGGAGCTTTAGCATGAGGGCGGCAGCACCAGGATGCCCGCACCAGGGGTGCCCGCACCAGGGGTGCCCGCACCAGGGGTGCCCGCACCAGGGGTGCCCGCACCAGGGGTGCCCGCACCAGGGGTGCCCGCACCAGGGGTGCCCGCACCAGGGGTGCCCGCACCAGGGGTGCCCGCACCAGGGGTGCCCGCACCAGGGGTGCCCGCACCAGGGGTGCCCGCACCAGGGGTGCCCGCACCAGGGGTGCCCGCACCAGGGGTGCCCGCACCAGGGGTGCCCGCACCAGGGGTGCCCGCACCAGGGGTGCCCGCACCAGGGGTGCCCGCACCAGGGGTGCCCGCACCAGGGGTGCCCGCACCAGGGGTGCCCGCACCAGGGGTGCCTGCACCAGGGGTGCCCGCACCAGGGGTGCCTGCACCAGGGGTGCCCGCACCAGGGGTGCCCGCACCAGGGGTGCCCGCACCAGGGGTGCCCGCACCAGGGGTGCCCGCACCAGGGGTGCCCGCACCAGGGGTGCCCGCACCAGGGGCGCCCGCACCAGCACAGTCCATGGGGCGCCAGCATCAGGCGCCCTTTTGCCCTTCCGTCGAACAGGTTTTACCTCTTATAGGAATATTATAGAAACAAGTAATTAGGCAAGCTAAAAGGCTATCTACATTCGGTAAATGAGATTGATAGAAAAACTAGAGATAGTACACAATTCTATAAACCAAAAAAGCTTTTAATATTGAATACAAGATAAATCAAGAGAACTTAATGAGGCCTGACTGCTTCGAGGATGACCGAGAGTTCTAAAAGAGAATCGTCAAAGTCTCAGGGAGAATGGCTCAGAGCTTAATGTCTCAAAAGGAAATAAGCTACTCCGATAGCCAGGGGCTTGATTGATTGTTTTATTCATATCTGAATACCTGCTGCCAAACAGCAATGTCCCTCGATTTATCCTTCGCCTCGGGCAGCACGTCCATCAGTAGGGCGAAATCCACGGCCTGGTAGCTGCCAAATGAGATGCCAAACACCACTGCTATGCCGGTGGCAATGTAGAACGCCATCTGGCCCCTTAGTCCAGCAAGAAGTCCGGCGCAGATGCCCATCAGGATGGAGGCGGCAATGATTAATGGCTTGCGGCGACCGATCCGGTCAGAGATTACGCCGCAACAGATCGAACTGTTTAATCCGAGAGTGGAGAGATGTGTTGGTTTTCAAGTCCGGATGGGGTTTGATATTTTATGGCTGAAAGGGGTTCAACTCCGCGGGAAAGGGTAAGGGGTCGATATTTTATGGCTGAGGGGGTTCAAACTCTGCGGGAAAGGATAAGGGGTCGATATTTTATGGCTGAGGGGGGTTCAACTCTGGGGGGAACCCCTAGGGGTTCAAGTTTTATGGCTGAGAGGGTTTAACTCCGCGGAAAAGGGTATGGGTTGAATTTTATGGCTGAGAGAGGTTCAAATCCGCGGTAAAGGATAGGGCTTGAAGTTTTATGGCTGAGAGGGGTTCAACTCCGCGAGAAAGGGTAGGGGGTTGATATTTTATGGCTGAGAGGGGTCAAACTCCGCGGGAAAGGGTAGGGGGTTAATATTTTATGGCTGAGAGAGGTTCAAATCCGCGGTAAAGGATAGGGCTTGAAGTTTTATGGCTGAGAGGGGTTCAACTCCGCGGGAAAGGGTAGGGGGTTGATATTTTATGGCTGGGAGGGGTTCAAACTCTGCGGGAAAGGGTAGGGGGTTGATATTTTATGGTTGAGAGGGTTCAAACTCCACTGGGAAGGGTAAGGGTTGACGGCTGAACTACAAAATGTACGATAACTCGTGTAAAAAATCATCTTACGACAGAGCAGCCGTGCACAGCAGAGGAATCAGCAGAAGCGACACACCCTTGGCAGGGTTCCAGCACTGCGGTAAATTCACCATATCGATTAGCCAGTACTCGAGGAATCTAACCGGGTGTATTTAAAGTACTTTTTACTACAGAACAGAGCTCATATAATTTTGGACTTGCAAAATATAGAATGACTTCGAATAGAAGTGCCTAATTTACCCGACAGTGGTTGATAGGCCCTGTTGCATTAGGAAGCGAGTGATGAACACCCAGCGAAAGTCGTGCTCTAGAATAAGAAAATTTAAAAGGCAGATATTGTAGGCGGTGCATTTTCTCCACGATTTGGAACATTTTATTGGCGTCTTACCCAGAAGAGGCAGCCAAAATCCAATAATAACATCCTTGAGTCCTGTAATTGGCAAGATTTGGTTCTGTAAATTAAATTCTACGATTGGACTACTGAACAAGCAATAAAAACAATAATCTATTACCAATAATAAAAATAACAATAGTTAGTTGTATTAATAGTGTTTTACATCGAAGTATTTAATGATACATGCTCACTAATTGGTTCGTGGATGTCCTTGGACGGTGGTTCGTCAATCGAAAGCACAGTGACGGTGATACACAGTCCCATGATGCAGATCACCAGGATGTAGATTCCGAGCACTCCCAGTGACTGAATTGGATTGTTAAAATGTTGAGACTCTTTATTGTCTGGCCTAATTGTTAAGTACAATGTTAAGTAAGTATCTTAAGATTTAAGATATTAATGTGCATTTTTAATTGTTATGCATATGTGTTCTTTTTTTACATTAGCCTTCACTGTTAGATATTAGCTTTCATCTGTTAGACAGAACTGATCAACCTGTTAGATATTAGCTTTCACCTGTTAGACAAAACCGATCACCTATTGGATACAACCGATCAACCTGTTAGATAGAACCCATCACCTGTTAGATAGAACCGATCACCTTTTAGACATTAGCCTTCACCTGTTAGATAGAACCGATCACCTTTTAGACATTAGCCTTCACCTGTTAGATAGAACCGATCAACATGTTAGACAAGCATATTTACCTGTTAAAACCAGAGCTTTCACGTGTTTTATTGACGCATTTACCTGTCAGATGAACTCATTCAACTGTTTAGAAATATTAATTTACTTTAATCTGTCAATCAGTTAGACATTATATACTACTACCATTGTATACTACTCACATTCAAAGAGATTCCAACCGCGGCCCCTGAGATGTTGCCAAGTAGTATCATTCCGCCCATAACGCCTGAGCTTAAGCCTTCAAAAAAGACGATAAATTGAAAAAAAGTATTACGTATTTGAATGGCTGGGAATCATACTGCAAAATGAACACAAGTTATTTTTAACTGACCTCTTTGGGTGGGATGCGCCTTGTCCGCTATCAGAGCGTTGTAAGGAGTCGTGGTACACACGTACGAGACCGTTACCAGGAAATAGAAAGCCACAAATAGGCCTGTCCGTATTGACGGTGTGAGAATTTTTATTGGAAAATATAATTGGCTAATTCTGCGCCCTAACTGTTAGATACTGGCGGCCTATCTGTAAGATATTGGTGTCCTAACTGTTAGATATTGGTGTCCTATCTGTTAGATATTGGTGTCCTAACTGTTAGATATTGGTGTCCTATCTGTTAGATATTGGTGTCCTATCTGTTAGATATTGGTGTCCTATCTGTTAGATATTGGTGTCCTATCTTTAAGATATTGGTGTCCTATCTGTTAGATACTGGCGCCCTGTCTGTTAGATGCTGGCGCCCTATCTGTCAGATGTCGGAAGTCCTATCAACTAGATTCGAGAAGTGAACACTCTGCAAGAACGTTAAAGCATTACCAAGATTTCCGCTCAGCACATTGTCGTCAACTTTCAGATTTGGATCTTTAGCGTCAAAGGTGAGCTTTTTGGTGTGAAAATCTTTCAGATAAGGATTATCGTAGGTGCCGTTGAAAGCGTGGTGATATGGCCGGCAACGAACGTCCACTAAGTCCGTGTTGCACTGTGGAATAGTTAATTACTTTGAGCATCTTTCATCCAATTTAAAACAAAAACTATTAATTGACACAAAATTTATTTAAGAACTTACCATTCCATTCTCGTCCAACCAAGAAGTATCGTTATTTTTCAACGGTATTTTCTTACTGAAATTTCGAATACAAAATGGCTGGACATTGCTATGATGGTAAAAATTGTACTTAGTTTTAATGTTCATGTATTATAAGCTTACAAGTGCACTTTCGGAGCACTGAATCCCATTCCGAGTAGGCCAATGCTGAAAAAGATTTTATATATTGTACATGTATAAGCAGACGTTTGTTGCTATTTTAGAACCATACGCGATAACTCTGTTTCTATTTTTTAGAAAGCGTTTGGTAAACTTACCATAGGCACAAGGTCGCAACCACCATTACGGGACGGCGCCTGCCAAATCGTGAGGTCATTCGATCACTAATCATGCCAATTAGTGGTCCGGATAGCAGCGTTAGAAATGCGCCACTGCCGACCATGGCGCCAAGTACGCGACCCTTACTAGCGGAGCCAACCATTGTTTGAACTTGAGCGGGAACCACTGGAATCGGTTATTCGATTAGAACTGTTTAGTACGTGTCTCTATGTACATTTTTGGACAAGGGAGAGAGAGGGCTATTCTAGACTGGTAGGGTCTGTGTACATTTATCAGAAAAGAGGACGATAAGTTACTCTTGGCTTGTCTATATGTACATTCATCGGGAAAGGGAGACAGGGTGGGTTATTCTAGGCTTGCAGTGTCTATGTACATTCATTGTGAAAGGGAGAGAGGATTGGTTATTCTAGGCTGGCAGTCTATGTACATTCATCTGGAAAGGGAGAGAGGGTGGGTTATTCTAGGCTAGCAGTTGTCTATGTACATTCATCTGGAAAGGGAGAGAGGGTGGGTTATTCTAGGCTGGCAGTGTCTATTTACATTCATCAGGCATGGAATAGAGGGTTATTCTATGCTGACAGGGGGGAGGGGGGTCACAAACTCGAAATTTCAAAACGTGGAATGCACCTTCCTTTAGAACTTTCTTTACAAGGTAGAAATTTGACAACCTCGAAAACTTAATATAACAAAAACCATGCGGCATGCAGTAGTTTTCGACCTTGTGAAACTTCGGCCTTGTGAAAGCGCCTCGGCTAAGCAGGGTCAATGTACATTCATCGGGGAAGGGATAGAGGGTTATTCTAGGCGGGCAGTGTTTATGTACATGCATCGGGAAAGGGAGAGAGGGTTATTATAGGCAGGCAGTGTTTATGTACATTCATCGGGGAAGGGATAGAGGGTTATTCTAGGCGGGCAGTGTTTATGTACATTCATCGGGAAAGGGAGAGAGGGTTATTATAGGCAGGCAGTGTTTATGTACATTCATCGGGGAAGGGATAGAGGGTTATTCTAGGCGGGCAGTGTTTATGTACATTCATCGGGGAAGGGATAGAGGGTTATTCTAGGCGGGCAGTGTTTATGTACATTCATCGGGGAAGGGATAGAGGGTTATTCTAGGCGGGCAGTGTTTATGTACATTCATCGTGAAAGGGAGAGAGGGTTATTATAGGCAGGCAGTACATTCATCGGGGAAGGGACAAGCGGTCAATGCAAATCAACTTACCAACCACCGACAAAACCAGAAACATAAGATTCAGTCCAAGAAAGGAGATATTCAGCAGTACAATCATGTACTTTGGTAGTTGCTTTGCTTCCAAGGTTGAATCAGCAAATGGCTGCCTTTCGTCTGTTGTTTCACATACAGCCGATTGTCTGTCAATGTGTTGATGGTTTACTATTTAATTACAAAGTGAAGGCATTAAAACTATACGACAGCTACAGTTATATAAGGGTGTGAGATTTCAAAATTCGTGTTGAAAATCGATTCAAATCAGCTCACTTTCGGTCGTCGGTGTACTTCTCAGGCTGTGGGCCGCTCTTATCCTGCAGCTGGTGCCTCTCAGCCTGCTCATCCTCCATCGCTAGGTCTAGAAGTGTTTAATCCTTAAAAATAATCAAGATATAGAAACTCAAGAGGCTGTCAAAAATTCAATAACTAGATGAGGCACTCGCGATCAGTGCTCACAGAGATCTGCATCGCTTGCTCGCTTATGCTGCTAAATAAATACACTTCTCAACTTGAGCCGCTCGCATACACATAGTACAGGGCATCCTCCCGTGTGTGTACTACCCCTTGCCCACTCTGCCTCCTTCATCTTCGGTACCTCGCTTATCCCAGCCTCCCCAATGCCCCGGATCCGCCAGTCTTCTCTCCTCCCTCTCTCTCTCTCTTCCCTCTTCACCCCTTCTCCAGTACGGTGAAGAGAGGCATGTGAACAGAGAATGGACACACTCTACATTGAACTGCAGCCTGCTGTCATGGAGCTCTAATAACATAGACTACTAATAGAGTATTGGATTGGAAACCTGGGAATTAAAAGTTGATAGCAAGAACATTTAGGAAGTTACTATTAAGTTAATTTTAAGTACAAACGTGCAAGTTCTGTGCCCAAACAAATACTTCTGAAGTATCAAAAGATAAACATTGGGTCTGCTTTCTATCAAAAGAAATACTAATTTTTGTGCTGTAAAAATAAGAACATCCGTGTACATCTCCGTAATTTTCGGAAAAACCTGCTTCCAAGAAACGTAGCTTCCCGTCCTTATACTTAAGTAGTCCTTGGCTCAATATCTTCCTCCAGGACAGTCCAAGTCATGGACAACACAATCAAAAATATTGTTCATTAATTCTTTTATCTGAATCCAATCCAGATGTTTAGTAGATTTAGAAATCCAAGGAGCCATGCAGTGTCCATGTACATGCCTGTATGTCATTGCCATGTGGGCGGCTATTTTTTTCTCATCTCTTATCAACCCATTTTCCAGCCTCCTCTTTTCATCCCTTCTCTCTCTGGAGCAGAAAGGAATTGGAAGGTGGATTATGGGGCTAGCGAGCGGGGTGGCAACAGTCGATGCACTCCCACGGTCTCTTTACTTACGTACTCTAGATGCACACTGCTGTTGAGAACTTTCTCAATCTTCCAGATTTTGTACAAGTGTACTGCTCAGCTGAAGGATCTGGGCTTCTCCACCCTTACCATCATGTCCTCTTCCCCTCTTCTCCTGCTCTCTGTAAGTCCGGAAATAAAAACTTCCTATCCTGCACAGGCATATCTCAGTCATTTGTCTACAGCAGAGTTTTTATGAATAACAGCTAGACACGTATGAAATCTAGATTTTAGCTTTATTGGATTTGGGACATTCGCGCCTTTGAACTAGTTTTTGGACTAGAATACTAATTTCAAGATGTAGGGGCGCAGATTTCTCAATATGAGTCGCCGAGTTCACAATAAAGCGCCAATTTCAAAATGCGAGATGCGCCGATTTCTTAATTTAGCGCCAATTTCTCAATTTAGCGCCGATTTCTTAATTTAGCGCCGATTTCTCAATTTAGCGCCGATTTCACAATTTAGCGCCGATTTCTCAATTTAGCGCCGATTTCTCAATTTAGCGCTGATTTCTTAATTTAGCGCCGATTTCTTAATTTAGCGCCGATTTCTTAATTTAGCGCCGATTTCTTAATTTTTAGCGCCGATTTCTCAATTTAGCGCCGATTTCTCAATTTAGCGCTGATTTCTTAATTTAGCGCCGATTTCTTAATTTAGCGCCGATTTCTTAATTTTTAGCGCCGATTTCTCAATTTAGCGCCGATTTCTCAATTTAGCGCCGATTTCTTCATTTGGCGCCGATATCTTAATTTGGCGCTGATTTCTTAATTTAGCGCCGATTTCTCAATTTAGCGCCGATTTCTTAATTTAGCGCCGATTTCTTAATTTGGCGCCGATTTCTCAATTTAACGCCGATTTTACAATTTAGCGCCGATTTCACAATTTAGCGCCGATTTTACAATTTAGCGCCGATTTCACAATTTAGCGCCGATTTTACAATTTAGCGCCGATTTAAAAATTTAGCGCTGATTACACAATTTAGCGCTGATTACAAAATTTAGCGCTGATTACACAATTTAGCGCTGATTACACAATTTAGCGCCGATTTCACAATTTAGCGCCGATTTTACAATTTAGCGCCGATTTCTCAATTTAGCGCCGATTTCTCAATTTAGCGCCGATTGCACAATTTAGCGCCGATTTCTCAATTTAGCGCCGATTTCTCAATTTAACGCCGATTTTACAATTTAGCGCCGATTTCACAATTTAGCGCCGATTTTACAATTTAGCGCCGATTTCACAATTTAGCGCCGATTACACAATTTAGCGCCGATTTCACAATTTAGCGCCGATTTCACAATTTAGCGCTGATTACACAATTTAGCGCCGATTTTACAATTTAGCGCCGATTTCTCAATTTAGCGCCGATTTCTCAATTTAGCGCCGATTTCACAATTTAGCGCCGATTTTACAATTTAGCGCCGATTTCACAATTTAGCGCCGATTTCACAATTTAGCGCCTATTTTACAATTTAGCGCTGATTTAAAATTCTGAAGCGCTGATTTCACAATTTTGATTTCATAATTTTAAATTATGAAGCGTTGGTTTCAAACCGGTTGTATTTTACAATACTCGCAGTCGTAACAAATTAATTATCATTCTAAACTCGTGCCACTTACTCGCTGCATTTTAGCATCTATAAATAGGAGTAATAAATCAAAAGCTGAATCTTTCAATTTATTTCTTAAATAAACTCACACAGACAGGCGTTGAAGGCACATCGTTAAACACACCCACGTAAGTAGTAAGTTATGTAGAATGTAATGTTGTTTTACATGTTCGTTTATGTATTAGTTTCATATTTATATTGATATTTGAATAGGCATAAACATAATAAATGCTGAAAATATGGAAAAAAAACCTGTCACCACTAGTACAGTTAGTGTGGAAGAAGAAAGCGTTCGTGTGAGAAGTAAATAGCGCTTAAATAATAAAATTACAAAAATCAAAGTCTGGTGCATGGTGTACTGTTTTTGTATCAATGATTGGGGGAGCTGCAATATAATGAAGTATAAAAATAATGAAAAAAATATAATATAAAAATATAAATATAAAAATATAAATATAAAATATAAATATAAAATATAAAAATATAAAAATATAAAAAGTTGCAATATAGCTGCAATATAAAAAGTATAATGATTCTTTATAATGAAGTGCGACCCTTTTGAATTTTGAGTTTTTTAAAAGGGAATTACAAAGATTCATTATAAAGAAGGGGGAGTTAAAAAGAATGAGATGTTGGGACGAGAAAGGTTGAAGGACCGGGAGAGAGAGAGAGAAAGGGAGAGAGGGAGAGGGAGAAAGGGAGAGGGAGAGAGGGAGAGGGAGAGAGGGAGAGGGAGAGAGGGAGAGGAAGAGAGGGAGAGGAAGAGAGGGGGGAGAGGGGGAGGGAGAGGGAGAGAGGGAGAGGAAGAGAGGGAGAGGAAGAGAGGGGGGAGAGACAGAGGGAGAGGGAGAAAGGGAGAGGGAGAGAGGGAGAGGGAGAGGGAGAGAGGAGGAGTGAGAGAGGGGGAGGGTAGATCGAGAGGCAGAGCAGCAGATGCCGCAGTGCCCCAGCCAGACTGACTCAACTAAGGCAGTGGCGGCAGCCCCCATTCAAACCCCCAACTCAAAGTCAAAGCCATCAGCACTCTGTCACACGTAGGGCACAGTCAGCAGGCAGGCGTCCGTGCGCGTCTGCGGCTCTGTCGGGCAGGCGCCGCCCCCTGCAGTCATCTGGCGCCAGCGCGCCGCGCGCACATCATAGATGTCGACCCCGGAGGCCAGCAGCGCCGGCTCCACCGAGTGTCCCAAGTCCAGGAACGGCCGGCACTCGCCGCCAATCACGAATATCTCGGCGCCGGCTATTGCGGCGCAGAGTCGCTGCCTTGGCGCTGGCATCGGCGCCAGCTGATCCCAGACGCCGCGCCGCTGATCGCAGCGCCAACAAGCGGCGCTGGGACTGGCTCCGGCGCCTCCGCCGCCCAGACAATAGAGGGCGCCGGTATCCGGGGAAGCCACCAGGCCGAAGTGAGCCAGAGGCGCCGGCAAGTCCGGCATCCGGCGCCAATGATTGACGAGCGGATCGTAGCGGAACCAGGATCGACTGGGCTGGTCGAAGGCGTCCAGGCCGCCGAGGAAGTCGACGCAGCTGCCGCCGCCGCCGCCGGCGCTGTTGTCGGGCGAGGCGACTGCGGCGGCGCCGCGACGGCAAGCTGGCAGGGTGGTCACCTGAAAGGGGCGGGCAAAGGAGCGGATAAAGGAGCGGATGAAAGGACGGATGAAGGGGCGGATGAAAAAGCGGATGAAGGGGCGAATGAAGGGACGGATGAAGGGGTGGATAAAGGGGCGGATGAAGGGACGGATGAAGGGACGGATGAAGGGGCGGATGAAAAGGCGGATGAAGGGGCGGATGAAGGGACGGATGAAGGGGTGGATAAAGGGGCGGATGAAGGGGCGGATGAAGGGACGGATGAAGGGGTGGATAAAGGGGCGGATGAAGGGACGGATGAAGGGGTGGATAAAGGGGCGGATGAAAGGATGGATGAAGGAACAAATGAGGGGCAGATGAAGGGACAAATGAGGGGCGGATGAAGGGCCGGATGAAGGGGCGGATAAAGGGGCGGATGAAGGGACGGATGAAGGAACAAATGAGGGGCGGATGAAGGAACAAATGAGGGGCGGATGAAGGAACAAATGAGGGCCAGATGAAGGAGCGGATGAAGGGACGGATGAAGGGGCGGATGAAAAAGCGGATGAAGGGGCGAATGAAGGGACGGATGAAGGGGTGGATAAAGGGGCGGATGAAGGACGGATGAAGGGACGGATGAAGGGGCGGATGAAAAGGCGGATGAAGGGGCGGATGAAGGGACGGATGAAGGGGTGGATAAAGGGGCGGATGAAGGGGCGGATGAAGGGACGGATGAAGGGGTGGATAAAGGGGCGGATGAAGGGACGGATGAAGGGGTGGATAAAGGGGCGGATGAAAGGATGGATGAAGGAACAAATGAGGGGCAGATGAAGGGACAAATGAGGGGCGGATGAAGGGCCGGATGAAGGGGCGGATAAAGGGGCGGATGAAGGGACGGATGAAGGAACAAATGAGGGGCGGATGAAGGAACAAATGAGGGGCGGATGAAGGAACAAATGAGGGCCAGATGAAGGAGCGGATGAAGGGACGGATGAAGGGGCGGATGAAAAAGCGGATGAAGGGGCGAATGAAGGGACGGATGAAGGGGTGGATAAAGGGGCGGATGAAGGGACGGATGAAGGGACGGATGAAGGGGCGGATGAAAAGGCGGATGAAGGGGCGGATGAAGGGACGGATGAAGGGGTGGATAAAGGGGCGGATGAAGGGGCGGATGAAGGGACGGATGAAGGGGTGGATAAAGGGGCGGATGAAGGGACGGATGAAGGGGTGGATAAAGGGGCGGATGAAAGGATGGATGAAGGAACAAATGAGGGGCAGATGAAGGGACAAATGAGGGGCGGATGAAGGGCCGGATGAAGGGGCGGATAAAGGGGCGGATGAAGGGACGGATGAAGGAACAAATGAGGGGCGGATGAAGGAACAAATGAGGGGCGAATGAAGGAACAAATGAGGGCCAGATGAAGGAGCGGATGAAGGGACGGATGAAGGGGCGGATGAAAAAGCGGATGAAGGGGCGAATGAAGGGACGGATGAAGGGGTGGATAAAGGGGCGGATGAAGGGACGGATGAAGGGACGGATGAAGGGGCGGATGAAAAGGCGGATGAAGGGGCGGATGAAGGGACGGATGAAGGGGTGGATAAAGGGGCGGATGAAGGGGCGGATGAAGGGACGGATGAAGGGGTGGATAAAGGGGCGGATGAAGGGACGGATGAAGGGGTGGATAAAGGGGCGGATGAAAGGATGGATGAAGGAACAAATGAGGGGCAGATGAAGGGACAAATGAGGGGCGGATGAAGGGCCGGATGAAGGGGCGGATAAAGGGGCGGATGAAGGGACGGATGAAGGAACAAATGAGGGGCGGATGAAGGAACAAATGAGGGGCGGATGAAGGAACAAATGAGGGCCAGATGAAGGAGCGGATGAAGGGACGGATGAAGGGGCGGATGAAAAAGCGGATGAAGGGGCGAATGAAGGGACGGATGAAGGGGTGGATAAAGGGGCGGATGAAGGGACGGATGAAGGGACGGATGAAGGGGCGGATGAAAAGGCGGATGAAGGGGCGGATGAAGGGACGGATGAAGGGGTGGATAAAGGGGCGGATGAAGGGGCGGATGAAGGGACGGATGAAGGGGTGGATAAAGGGGCGGATGAAGGGACGGATGAAGGGGTGGATAAAGGGGCGGATGAAAGGATGGATGAAGGAACAAATGAGGGGCAGATGAAGGGACAAATGAGGGGCGGATGAAGGGCCGGATGAAGGGGCGGATAAAGGGGCGGATGAAGGGACGGATGAAGGAACAAATGAGGGGCGGATGAAGGAACAAATGAGGGGCGGATGAAGGAACAAATGAGGGCCAGATGAAGGAGCGGATGAAGGGACAAATGAGGGGCGGATGAAGGAACAAATGAGGGCCAGATGAAGGAGCGGATGAAGGGACAAATGAGGGGCGGATGAAGGAGCGGATGAAGGGGCGAAAAAATGGTTACAAATCAGATGAAAAGCAGTACATAAAAAGCGGCTGAACAAAAGATGAAGAAGTGAGCACACCAAGCCAGCCCACCTGTCTCCAGGCCCCCTCGGCAAAGTCCGGACCCTCCAGACACAGCACGGCCGGCTCGTGCGCCTGCCCCAGACCGCCCAGCAACAGCAGCACGCTGCCACCGACGCCGCCACCGTCAGTTGAGCAGCCGCCGAGCCGCACCAAGCAGTGCTCAGCCCGAGGCCCTGGCAGTGCTGGTCCCGGCAGCCAGCGGCAGCCAGCGGCATCCCGAAGGTCCATCAGCCAGCAGTCATCCAGCAGCATCCCGTCGGACTCGCCGCCGACAATCAACACGGCCTGACTCGACACCGTGTCGGCTGAGGCGGCGGCGAACAGACATCGACGCGACGGCAGCGACTCCATTGACTTCCATTCGCCGCTCCAGGCGTCCATGACGTCAACGGCTGTCAGGTCGGCGTCGTCTCGCCAACTGCGACCGCCGCGACCGCCGAGGTAGAGCAGGCGACTGCGGTTGCCGAGACGAGGCGTCGACGAAGCTGCCGATGTTGTTGTTATCGAGCTGGTCGCCTGCGGCGGTTGCAGCAGGCAGTCGAGACTGGCGTTGACTGAGGCGGCCATTCTCAGGGCGAGCGTCGATGATGATGAGGTGCTGGTGCTGGTGGACAAGTCCGTGCTGATCAGGCTGTACCGAATGTGCCAGCGAAGTTTTTCGCGGGCCGGAATCAGTCTAGCATCGGGGTCGGCGGCTGCCCAGCGGACCAAAGTGTAGCTGGAGCGTTCGGGAGAGTTGCTTTGAGGCTGGCTTGCTGCTTGTGGATCTGGGAGGCTGACCCAGAAACTGAGGATGTGGGAGGCTGGCCCAGCAACTGAGGATGTGGGAGGCTGGCCCAGCAACTGAGGATCTGGGAGGCTGGCCCAGCAACTGAGGATCTGGGAGGCTGGCCCAGCAACTGAGAATCTGAGAGGCTGGCCCAGCAACTGAGGATCTGGGAGGCTGGCCCAGCAACTGAGGATCTGGGAGGCTGGCCCAGCAACTGAGGATCTGGGAGGCTGGCCCAGCAACTGAGGATCTGGGAGGCTGGCCCAGCAACTGACACTCTGGGAGGCTGGCCCAGCAACTGACACTCTGGGAGGCTGGCCCAGCAACTGAAGATGTGGGAGGCTGGCCCAGCAACTGAGGATCTGGGAGGCTGGCTCAGCAACTGAGGATCTGGGAGGCTGGCCCAGCAACTGAGGATCTGGGAGGCTGGCCCAGCAACTGAGAATCTGGGAGGCTGGCCCAGCAACTGAGAATCTGGGAGGCTGGCCCAGCAACTGAGGATCTGGGAGGCTGGCCCAGCAACTGAGAATCTGAGAGGCTGGCCCAGCAACTGAGGATCTGGGAGGCTGGCCCAGCAACTGAGGATCTGGGAGGCTGGCCCAGCAACTGAGGATCTGGGAGGCTGGCCCAGCAACTGAGGATCTGGGAGGCTGGCCCAGCAACTGACACTCTGGGAGGCTGGCCCAGCAACTGACACTCTGGGAGGCTGGCCCAGCAACTGAAGATGTGGGAGGCTGGCCCAGCAACTGAGGATCTGGGAGGCTGGCTCAGCAACTGAGGATCTGGGAGGCTGGCCCAGCAACTGAGGATCTGGGAGGCTGGCCCAGCAACTGAGAATCTGGGAGGCTGGCCCAGCAACTGAGAATCTGGGAGGCTGGCCCAGCAACTGAGGATCTGGGAGGCTGGCTAGTAGCACAAAATCACAGCCAGCGGTGCTCACAGTGCGTCAGTCTCGCATTGCACCCGCAGACATTCATCAGACAGCAATCGATCCATCAGCCAGTCGGGTGCACCATCAAGAGCTCCTGTGTCGGCGAGCTGTCGCGGTTCAGACCTCATGAAAGTGTAGGCGGCCTCTTTAAGCTGAGAGTCGCCGTGAGCATCGGCCAGAAGGTACAGCGGCACGCAGTTCTCGGCGCCGATGCAGGTCGACATGCCGACGCGAAGTCGGTCAAGAAGACAGTCGAGCTGGAGGAGGGCGGCGGCTTCGTACACCTGGAGGGGCGGCGTTGAAAAAATATTATGGCTTTTCATTATAGCTTACTAGCTGAGGGAAAGGTTATAAATAAAGGTCAGTATCAGGAAATTAACAAGTGTCAGGGATGCACCAACTATAGGTCAGGAAGGAGTCAACTATAATGTCAGGAAGGCGTCCACTATAGTGTCAGGAAGGCGTCAACTATAGTGTCAGGAAGGAGTCAACTATAGTGTCAGGAAGGCGTCAACTAGTGTCAGGAAGGCGCCAACTATAGTGTCAGGAAGGCGTCAACTATAGTGTCAGGAAGGAGTCAACTATAGTGTCAGGAAGGCATCAACTAGTGTCAGGAAGGAGACAGCTATAGTGCCAGAAAGACGTTAACTATAGTGTCAGGAAGGCGTCAACTAGTGTCAGGAAGGAGTCAACTATAGTGTCAGGAAGGCGTCAACTATAGTGTCAGGAAGGAGTCAACTATAGTGTCAGGAAGGCGTCAACTATAGTGTCAGGAAGGAGTCAACTATAGTGTCAGGAAGGCGTCAACTATAGTGTCAGGAAGGCGTCAACTATAGTGTCAGGAAGGAGTCAACTATAGTGTCAGGGATGCGCCAACTATAGTGTCAGGAAGGCATCAACTAGTGTCAGGAAGGAGACAACTATAGTGTCAGGAAGGCGTCAACTAGTGTCAGGAAGGAGACAGCTATAGTGCCAGAATGACGTCAACTATAGTGTCAGGAAACAAATAAAAGTTAAAACACTTCGAATTACCTCTTGCGCAATATCCGGCGAAAACTCGAACTCGCCCGTGTACACAAATCGAAGCACAATTTCCAGCGCTTCCGGCGCCACGGCGCGCAATCTAACGCTGGCGCCGGGTGCAGCCAGAGGCGCGCCGTTGGCTCTAGGCGCGAATAGGGCGCGAAAATAGGGCGTAGCGGCGGCAAGAACTGCTCGATGCGCGGGGAATTTGCGAACGGATGATGAGCTGGCGGCCTTCTCAGCCTCGTCAGATGCTGCCTCATCTCTTGAGGCAATCAGGCAGACGTCTGACAGTTCGGCGCTGTCATAGAGACTGGACAGACCGGTCAGCAAGACCGCACTCCACGACAACGGCTGAGACTGCTCAGCGGCGGTGCAATGAAGGAAATAGGGAATTAACTCTGGGTTCTTTAAAACTCTATTTTGGAAGATTCTGTGTGGGATCTGAAGAGAGATTTTGCAGATTGTTCGGTGTGGGATCTCAAGATTCAGTGTGGGATCTCAAGATTCAGTGTGGGATCTCAAGATTCAGTGTGGGATCTCAAGATTCAGTGTGGGATCTCAAGATTCAGTGTGGGATCTCAAGGGTCGGTGTTGGATCTCATGATTCAGTGTGGGATCTCAAGAGTCAGTGTGGGATTTTATAATTCAGTGTGGGATCTCAAGATTTAGTGTGGGATCTCAAAGGGTCGGTGTGGGATTCTGCGATTCAGTGTGGGATCTCAAGGGTCGGTGTGGGATCTCAAAGGGTCGGTGTGGGGTTTCAAGAGTCGGTGTGGGATTTCAAGATTTAGTGTGGGATCTCAAGGGTCGGTGTGGGATATCAAGATTCAGTGTGGGATCTCATGATTCAGTGTGGGATCTCAAGATTCAGTGTGGGATCTCAAGGGTCGGTGTGGGATTTCAAGATTCAGTGTGGGATCTCATGATTCAGTGTGGGATCTCAAGATTCAGTGTGGGATCTCAAGGGTCGGTGTGGGATTTCAAGATTCAGTGTGGGATCTCAAGATTCAGTGTGGGATCTCAAGGGTCGGTGTGGGATCTCAAGATTCAGTGTGGGATCTCATGATTCAGTGTGGGATCTCAAGGGTCGGTGTGGGATTTCAAGATTCAGTGTGGGATCTCAAGGGTCGGTGTGGGATATCAAGATTCAGTGTGGGATCTCAAGGGTCGGTGTGGGATTTCAAGATTCAGTGTGGGATCTCAAAGGGTCAGTGTGGGATTCTGCGATTCAGTGTGGGATCTCAAGGGTCGGTGTGGGATATTAAGGTTCAGTGTGGGATCTCAAAGGGTCGGTGTGGGGTTTCAAGGGTCGGTGTGGGATTTCAAGATTCAGTGTGGGATCTCAAAGGGTCGGTGTGGGATCTCAAGATTCAGGGTGGGATCTCATGATTCAGTGTGGGATCTCATGATTCAGTGTGGGATCTCATGATTCAGTGTGGGATCTGAAGATTCAGTGTGGGATCTCATAATTCAGTGTGGGATCTCAAGATTCAGTGTGGGATCTCAAAGGGTCGGTGTGGGATTCTGCGATTCAGTGTGGGATCTCAAGGGTCGGTGTGGGATATTAAGGTTCAGTGTGGGATCTCAAAGGGTCGGTGTGGGGTTTCAAGGGTCGGTGTGGGGTTTCAAGGGTCGGTGTGGGATTTCAAGATTTAGTGTGGGATCTCAAGGGTCGGTGTGGGATCTCAAGATTCAGTGTGGGATCTCATGATTCAGTGTGGGATCTCAAGATTCAGTGTGGGATCTCAAGATTCAGTGTGGGATCTCATGATTCAGTGTGGGATCTCAAGATTCAGTGTGGGATCTCAAAGGGTCGGTGTGGGATTCTGAAATTCAGTGTGGGATCTCAAGGGTCGGTGTGGGATATTAAGGTTCAGTGTGGGATCTCAAAGGGTCGGTGTGGGGTTTCAAGGGTCGGTGTGGGATTTCAAGATTTAGTGTGGGATCTCAAGGGTCGGTGTGGGATACCAAGATTCAGTGTGGGATCTCAAGATTTAGTGTGGGATCTCAAGATTCAGTGTGGGATCTCATGATTCAGTGTGGGATCTCAAGATTTAGTGTGGGATCTCATGTTTTAGTGTGGGATATCAAAGGGTCAGTGTGGGGTCTCAAGGGTCGGTGTGGTATTTCAAGATTCAGTGTGGGATCTCAAGATTCCGTGTGGGATCTCATGATTCCGTGTG
Source organism: Macrostomum lignano (assembly GCA_002269645.1). Classification (NCBI taxonomy): domain Eukaryota; kingdom Metazoa; phylum Platyhelminthes; family Macrostomidae; genus Macrostomum; species Macrostomum lignano. The sequence goes on from NIVC01000306.1 coordinate 103,337, forward strand.
GGATCTCAAGATTTAGTGTGTGATTTAAATATTGAGTGGGATCTCAGAGCAACTATGCTATAGGAGAAACTAGGGTGGGTTCTCACAGTACTTTATAGTTTATATTTTTAGAAATTGCAAATGAAAAGTTCAGAAAAGATTCTGTCTTAAAACAATGCTAATATAACTGTTTAAGAATGTTTAAGTTTAACTAGAATTTTTAGTTTATTAATAGAGTTAATCAGTTTATAAACTAATCTATAACAGCTGGGCTATGGCTTATAAATGGATATAAAGTTTAGACAAATAAACTATGACTAGTTATACACAACAGTAAAGTAATGCAATAGTTATAGATATATAAAATAGAAAAAATGGTGAAAAACACTCTGAACTCAAAAGTTCGAATGAAATCACAATAATTGAAGAAAACAGGACAAAAAATGTCATAAAATTGCGTGTGTGCTGAAATTTCAAATCGATGACTAGGAAAAGGTGGGATCCCATGGAATTATAAAAGTACACATTTTAATTGAGGAATGCTATATGCTACTCGTGGGATATGAAAGAAAATGATTTCAATTATATTATTGAAGTACGAGAAGCACGTGATAAATGATGTATTGCAGTTTAGCAAACGGACACGCAGTCAACTAACTAAATAACGGAACTTCTAAAACAAAGCGCAAAAATTACTAGAAATGAAAACAAAGTTTAAAATAATTTTTAGTTGCTACTTATAATGATAGTAGTAATATGTGGCTAAATAGCAGTGGCAGGTTAAAGCATTATTTTATCTAATTGGGAATATAAGTCAATAGCAAATGTATACTATCATTATTATGCTTGAGTGGGTTTTTAGATAAACAGCATAACTGAAAAAAGTCTAGAAATACGTCGGGTAAACGGCGGGAGTAACTGTTACTTCAGTTTAATAGGCGATTGCCACGTCAGCTAATTAGTTTAAGTTATTGAGATTCTTTGTCCCTGCTATCAGTGAAGCCCAAATTCACATTGGCCTCTGCTGCGGACCTCCGGTTGGGCCGCCGCCACCACCACCGCCGCTGCCGCCGCCGCCACCGCCGCCGCCGCTGTACGGACTGTGCGGCCCCATCGATGATGACGATGGTGGCGGCGGTCCTCCGCCGCCGCCCCCGCCTCCACCGCCGCCCGCAAATCCGCCTCCAGGACCACCGCCACCCATCGGCGGCTGCTGCGGGCCGCCGCCGTAGCCTCCACCGCCACCGCCGCCTCCCAACATCTGGAGAGAATTTTTTGTGTTAGCGAGGTTTTGGGGGTGTGTACACTAAAATTTATTAGTATGTAATCCAAATTTTATTCGCATGTACACAAATTTCTTTTAGTATGTACACAGAAGTTGTGAAAATCTAAAATCGTTTACAAACAACATATAATTGTGTACACAAAATCTACAATCGTGTATCAAAAGACTAGAATCATATAAAAATAATCTAGAAACATTTATAAACAATCTAGAATCGTGTACATGCAATCTAGAATCTTTTACAAACAATTTAGAATCGCGTACAATTTAGAATCGTGTACACAAATTCTAGAATACTGTACAAACAGTCTAAAATCGTGTACAAACTATCTAGAATCGTGTACAAGAGAGTATAATTATTTACAAAAAATCTAGAGCCGTGTACAAACAACTTATAATCGTGTACAAAATATCTACAATCGTGAACCAAAAGTCTAGAATCATTTAAAAAATCTAGAGACGTGTACAAAACATCTAGAATCGTGCACAAACGATTTAGAATCGTGTACAAACAATCTAGAGTCGTGTACACATAACCTAAAGTCGTGTACACATAATCCAGAATCGTGTACACGCAATCTAGAATATTTTACGAACAATTTAGAACCGTGTAAATCTAGAACCGTGTACATAAATTCTAGAATCGTGTACAAACAATCTAGAACCGTGTACATAAATTCTAGAACCGTGTACAAACAATCTAGAACCGTGTACAAACAATCTAGAATCGTGTACACACAATCTAGAATCGTGTACACACAATCTAAAATCGTGTACACAGAATGTAGAGTCATGTATACATAATCTAGAATCGTGTACACAGAATGTAGAGTCATGTATACATAATCTAGAATCGTGTACACAAAATGTAGAATCATGTACACACAATTTAGAATCGTGTACACAGAATGTAGAATCATGTACACACAATCTAGAATCGTGTACACAGAATGTAGAATCATGTACACACAATCTAGAATCGTGTACACAGAATGTAGAATCATGTACACACAATCTAGAATCGTGTACAAACAAGCGTGTACAATCTAGAATGACAAACCTGCTGTTGCTGCTGCGGCCCGCCGCCCATGGGACCCCTTGGCCCGCCGCCACCGCCCATCATGCCCATCATAGGCGGGCCGCCCCTGGTCGGAGAGGCCTGACGCGACTGTCTCGACTGATGAAACGACGACGGCGGTCCGCCGCCATCGGCGCCGTAGCTCTGCGACATCCGCCTTGGCGGCGGCATCGAGCCGGGACCGCCGCCGCCGCCCATCATCGACTGCGGAGCCGGCGGCTGCTGCTGCATGTGGTTTTGAGAGTCGAACCCACCGCCGCCATCACCGCGACCCATCGGAGGTCCGCCGCTGAAATAATAATGAAAGAATGCTTGAACAGACTCCACGATCCTTCAATTGATGTTTGTACCCCTCAGATGCTTCAGTGACCTCCTCTGCCTCCCTCAGATGCTTCAGTGACCTCCTCTGCCTCCCCTCAGATGCTTCAGTGACCTCCTCTGCCTCCCTCAGATGCTTCAGTGACCTCCTCTGCCTCCCTCAGATGCTTCAGTGACCTCCTCTGCCTCCCCTCAGATGCTTCAGTGACCTCCTCTGCCTCCCCTCAGATGCTTCAGTGACCTCCTCTGCCTCCCCTCAGATGCTTCAGTGACCTCCTCTGCCTCCCTCAGATGCTTCAGTGACCTCCTCTGCCTCCCCTCAGATGCTTCAGTGACCTCCTCTGCCTCCCTCAGATGCTTCAGTGACCTCCTCTGCCTCCCCTCAGATGCTTCAGTGACCTCCTCTGCCTCCTCTCAGATGCTTCAGTGACCTCCTCCCTCTGCCTCCCTCAGATGCTTCAGTGACCCTCTGCCTCCCCTCAGATGCTTCAGTGACCTCCTCTGCCTCCCCTCAGATGCTTCAGTGACCTCCTCTGCCTCCCTCAGATGCTTCAGTGACCTCCTCTGCCTCCCCTCAGATGCTTCAGTGACCTCCTCTGCCTCCCTCAGATGCTTCAGTGACCTCCTCTGCCTCCCTCAGATGCTTCAGTGACCTCCTCTGCCTCCCCTCAGATGCTTCAGTGACCTCCTCTGCCTCCCCTCAGATGCTTCAGTGACCTCCTCTGCCTCCCCTCAGATGCTTCAGTGACCTCCTCTGCCTCCCTCAGATGCTTCAGTGACCTCCTCTGCCTCCCCTCAGATGCTTCAGTGACCTCCTCTGCCTCCCTCAGATGCTTCAGTGACCTCCTCTGCCTCCCCTCAGATGCTTCAGTGACCTCCTCTGCCTCCTCTCAGATGCTTCAGTGACCTCCTCCCTCTGCCTCCCCTCAGATGCTTCCGTGACCTCCTCCCTCTGCCTCCCCTCAGATGCTTCCGTGACCTCCTCTGCCCCCTCAGATGCTTCCGTGACCTCCTCCCTCTGCCTCCCCTCAGATGCTTCAGTGACCTCCTTCCTCTGCCTCCCCTCAGATGCTTCAGTGACCTCCTCTGCCTCCCCTCAGATGCTTCAGTGACCTCCTCCCTCTGCCTCCCCTCAGATGCTTCCGTGACCTCCTCCCTCTGCCTCCCCTCAGATGCTTCCGTGACCTCCTCTGCCCCCTCAGATGCTTCCGTGACCTCCTCCCTCTGCCTCCCCTCAGATGCTTCAGTGACCTCCCCTGCCCCCTCAGATGCTTCCGTGACCTCCTCCCTCTGCCTCCCCTCAGATGCTTCAGTGAACTACTCAAAAATGTATTTCTGAGTCTCACCGATAGTTTTGCTGTTGCATGTGTGGCGGCATCTGCTGCTGGTGCTGCATGTGCGGCGGCATCATGTGCTGCTGCTGCTGTTGCATCGGTGGTGGCAGTCCACCGCCTCCTCCAGCTCCGGTGGACACGGCCAGCCTCGAGGCCGCCGCCTGCAGCTGATCCAAGGCGCCGGCTGCCCGATCCCGAATCGACTGTAGGTCCTGCGATGCGGCGGGGATGATGTGATTTTGAGAAATAGTTTATGGAAATCAGAAATTGAAAATGGGGATTTGGAATTCCAATATCCTCCCAGCCCTTGATTTTTATAATACTCCATCCAAAGTTTCAAATCTTCATCCCTTATTCGCAAAAATACTCATCTCTAATTTTCTGAATCACCAAAATCCCCGACCCTTATCTCCCCGATCCTCATCTCTCGTAATTTTCCAAATCCCCAACCCTAATTTCGTAAATCCCAATCTCTAACTTCCCTAATCCCCATCCATAATTTTCTACATACCCGTGTCTAATTCCCCAAATCCCAATCTCTAACATCCCAAATCCCCACGCCTAACTTCCCTAATCCCCATCCATAATTTTCTACATACCCGTGTCTAATTCCCCAAATCCCAATCTCTAACATCCCAAATCCCCACGCCTAACTTCCCAAATCCCCAACACTAACTTCCCTAATCCCGACCCTAATTTCCCAAATCCCCAATCTCTAATTTCCCAAATCCCCATCTCTAATTTCCCAAATCCCCAATCTCTAATTTCCCAAATCCCCCATCTCTAATTTCCCAAATCCCAATATCTAATTTCCAAAATCTCCCATCTCTAATTTCCGAAATCCCCAATCTCTAATTTCCCAAATCCCCCATCTCTAATTTCCCAAATCCCCCATCTCTAATTTCCCAAATCCCCAATCTCTAATTTCCCAAATCCCCCATCTCTAATTTCCCAAATCCCAATATCTAATTTCCAAAATCTCCCATCTCTAATTTCCGAAATCCCCAATCTCTAATTTCCCAAATCCCCCATCTCTAATTTCCCAAATCCCCCATCTCTAATTTCCCAAATCCCCCATCTCTAATTTCCAAAATCCCCAATCTCTAATTTCCCAAATCCCCCATCTCTAATTTCCCAAATCCCCAATCTCTAATTTCCCAAATCCCCAATCTCTAATTTCCCAAATCCCCAATCTCTAATTTCCCAAATCCCCCATCTCTAATTTCCCAAATCCCAATATCTAATTTCCCAAATCCCAATATCTAATTTCCAAAATCCCTAAATCCACGCGTCCCAACCTGCACAGCCCGCAGTCCAGCGGGATGCCCAGCAAACAATCCAGCCGCGGCGGCCTCTCTACCCGGCAGGCAGACGCGCAAACGCAGGACGCTGTTGCTTCCAGTTCCGCCGCTGGCTCGAAGGTAGGCGCTGTTAATAGCGAATGACAAATCGGAGTCGTCTGCAATGGTAACCAGATCGCCATCTTCATCCGTGTACTTAATCAATGTTGAATCGTCTTGGCTGACGCCTCCGCCACTGCCACTGCCAGGATAAACCCACTTGTGACGAAACACTCGCTGCAGCATTTGCAACAGTTCGTCGTAAGTGAGCAGACTCTCGTCCGTTAGCAGCGGAATTCGACGAATATCGTCGTCGAGTTGTACTTTTAAAACGAGTTTACCGCCGCTCATACCGCTGGTCATTCCGCCGCCAATAGCGGACACTGGGGGGCCCTGTTGATACATGAAATTTACGGATTGCTTTGAAACTCTTTAATTATTATTTGAACAACTAGTTGTCAAATTACAAAAAATATTAATTTTTCTTATTAAAATATTAGTTAGTCACTTGCTCTAGATAAAAAAAGCTAAAATTTCATTTTGCTCAATAGGTTTCTCATTAAAAGACTCTCATTTTAATCAAAAGTTTTACAAAATATATTGCAAAAGCTGAATAGTATAATAGCAATTAATAAATTCTGGCATTCCTTATACATCATTTTGGCAAAGTTGATTGACTCAAATATTAACTCTAAGAAATGTGATCTAGACCTTGAATAACACAGACCTTAATAATCAATAAATAGTTAATAATATCATAAGATCTATATATTCAACTTAAAAGAAATTGATGTGACTAAATAGGTAAGACATAAACAAATAGTCTAGTATTTAAAATCCAATTACAGAAACTTACAGAAACTAACAATTACTAAGAAGACTCAATTTATCTCTTAAATTATGCAAGTCATAAGTGCTCAGTCTGGTCATAAACATAGTTGATTAAAATAGACTCATAATCATAAATCATATTTAAAAAATACACTACAAGTCTACATTACATTTCGTTCCTACAGTCCATTGGTCCACAGTTTATAAAGTTTACCGAAAAATTGAAATACAAGTAAATACCACAAACACTACATCACTTGTCGACGTTGTCGTTGCCCTATAAAGTAGAGCTCTATCAAGCCACGATAATTGAAATTCACGATATTGTTGTCAGTTAAATAATATAGAGAAGCTTTATAATGTTTAACAAAAGTAAAATCATTTAATTTTTACTATGTTGTAAATTGTTATCTTTAAAAGTAAAGTATGTTTATTAAAACAATCTTTTCCAACTAGTAACGGAAAGTTAAAAATACTAACCATATCTTTCATTTTCTTTAGCGACCATATGATCATTTAATTTAGAATTTGACTTCTTTTACTAGGGCCAAGGCTTCGAACCGGTATACATCCCCTGATGACTGATCGATATTTCAGTTTGCATTGCAATTGCAGGGCTTAATTACGCCCAAATTCGTTGCGCGTTAACATACTAGCAGTTTTTTTTCGAAAATTCTTCATGCTAGTCTGGTCGCATAATTTATTTACACACTTGTATTGTAAAGATAATATTATCAATTTGGATTTCATTGATTTCATTGATAGCTACTTACTGCTACAGTTACATGATTGCGGTATTGCCTCATAATTTCAGTCCCTCCTTGATTTTATTGTTATAAGGGTCCTTGTATGCTAAAATAGCTATTTTTGACATATTTTTTTAATTTAGTTCTTAGTATTTTCTACTTCTTGGGTGGCTTGGCAGAATGTCTTTAATACAGCATTAAAAGTACCTCGTACTTTTAAAATGTATAATGAAAAGCACAACCATTTTAGAGATGCATGCTTTTATGTACTTATGTCCTACACATTACCAGTTTTATTGTCAGCTTTAGAAAGAATGCTAGACTTTGTAAAAAATCGATGCCATTATATATAGATAAAATTAAGTAATTATTATTCTTTAGACTTTAAAGCAAATTTATTTCAGTATTTCAGTTGTTTTTACGAGTGTTCAAAATGTAATTTTGCCTATAATATTGACATCTCTTTTTAACTTGTAATTCTTGCTCTCATGTAATTTTTTATATTAAAAAAAACAATTTAAACGGGAAAAATTATTTCTAATCTTGCATGTTAAACAGTCAACCAACTCCGCCATGTCCACCGCGAAGCTCCCACTTGGCGGCGCTAATCCGCACGTCAAAGCCAGCCGAGGCGGCGACGCCAATCTGATGAAATTTTACTGCACAACATCGGCCAGCACGCACGGCTCACACTTCGCCAATTTCCAGCCGCGACCAGGCCGGCACACTGGAACAGGCTACCAGGCCAACATCAGACCCACTGTGCAGTACTCTGGCCGGCTGGATCAGGTCGACAATCCCGCAATTGGTCGCATCGTTGCCGGCAACTATCGAACCGTATTCCAGAGGGATTTTAATCCCTATTCGACACCGACTGGCTCGGAGCCGCTGCCGCTGACGGCGCACAAGGTGCCAACTGGATTCGTTCGCGACGCGATGCTGATGCCGATGCAGCGCCGTCGTCAGGGCCCGCCGCAGCCTCTCACTCGTGCGGCCACTGTGGCTGGTCCGTCCGAGTATCGCGACAAATACTCCGGACGCCAGCTGGCACCAGTCGACTTGGCCAGAAGCGACGTCGGGCCGAAGGAGCGAAGCGGCTTCACTAATAATGTGAAGCTGAACGAACCAGTGCGGCACACCGAACATTCGCCTCATCGGAATGAGAAGCCGGTAATAATACCTTTTTTGCTGGGAATTTTTCATTCGAACCGTTCATTTATAGCAGGAGTCGGCAAACTCCGGCCCGTGGGCCACATGTGGCCCGCAAAGCCTCTAACCGGCCCTCGGATCGTTCGAAACTTCACAAATATTGGTTTGACTATTAGAATAAGAGGGTGAGATTTAGGGTCCGCGACTAAAATAAGGTGAGATTTAGGGTCCGTGACTATAATAAGGTGAGATTTAGGGTCCGTGACTATAAGAAGGGTGAGAGTTAGAATCGTTGCCTTGAGGGTAACAATTACTCGTAATATCTAATCTAGCTCATAGATAATATTGACAACGCGGTGCAAAATCTTTTCCAGGGCTGGATGACTCACCGACCAACCGGAGTATCCATTTACACCACCGGCTACCGGTCGCTTGAAGTGCCCGACGGCCGCGAGCCGCTGCCGCATCTGGCCGACAGGGGGTCTCGCGACTCCGGCTTCTCAGCTGGCACCGTCCTGCTGCCGCCGTTTGCCCACAGGAATATGGCTGATGTGAGCTGACTGCCTGACTGACTGACTGACTGACTAACTGACTGACTGACTGACTGACTGACTGACTGACTGACTGACTGACTGACTGACTGACTGACTGACTGACTGACTGACTGACTGACTGACTGACTGACTGACTGACTGACTGACTGACTGACTGACTGACTGACTGACTGACTGACTGACTGACTGACTGACTGACTGACTGACTGACTGACTGACTGACTGACTGACTGCCTGCCTGACTGACTGACTGACTGACTGACTGACTGACTGACTGACTGACTGACTGACTAACTGACTGACTGCCTGCCTGACTGACTGACTGACTGACTGACTGACTGACTGACTGACTGACTGACTGACTGACTGACTGACTGACTGACTGACTGACTGACTGACTGACTGACTGACTGACTGTCAGACACTATAGAACCTAGAACACGTATTGACCATATGGCATTCCTGCAGGCCTACAGCAAACTCGGCGACTTGCCCGAGGCCAGGCTGCGCCAGATTTCGAAGTCCGATCCGGCCGAGTTCGTCAACGTGCAGCAGCCCAACAACCATTCGACGTAAGCTGAGAGCGAATAGGGAATGGATCTCTTTACTTATGTATCGATCTATCTGTCTATCCATCTATCTATCTATCTATCTATCTATCTATCTATCTATCTATCTATCTATCTATCTATCTATCTATCTATCTATCTATCTATCTATCTATCTATCTATCTATCTATCTATCTATCTATCTATCTATCTATCTATCTATCTATCTATCTATCTATCTATCTATCTATCTATCTATCTATCTATCTATCTATCTATCTATCTATCTATCTATCTATCTATCTATCTATCTATCTATCTATCTATCTATCTATCTATCTATCTATCTATCTATCTATCTATCTATCTATCTATCTATCTATCTATCTATCTATCTATCTATCTATCTATCTATCTATCTATCTATCTATCTATCTATCTATCTATCTATCTATCTATCTATCTATCTATCTATCTATCTATCTATCTATCTATCTATCTACCATCTATCTATCTATCTATCTATCTACCATCTATCTATCTATCTATCTATCTATCTATCTATCTATCTATCTATCTATCTATCTATCTATCTATCTATCTATCTATCTATCTATCTATCCATCTATCTATCTATCTATCTATCTATCTATCTATCTATCTATCTATCTATCTATCTATCTATCTATCTATCTATCTATCTATCTATCTACCCAACCCATACTCGCTCCAGAGTATACCAGAACATGTACCAAGGCAAGCAGTACCCAGACCAGACCTACGCAGACAGAATTGGTACGACAGCCGTTGGCGACAAGGAACCAACTGGTCACGTGACCAATGACGACGGCTACGTTCAGAAGCGAGACAGCGCCGCCAGATTTTTAACTAACTACACTACTCAGTAAGTAGGCAAGTGCAAATACGGTTTGGAAAAAAGACGCTATTCTAATAAATGCCAATAAAACTGATTGCTGCAGATTCCTGGACACAACCCCAGTCGGGAAGGATCGCGAAGGTCACACGGCATTCGGCGTTCTCCCTGCTCAAGATGACGGATTCACAAAGAGTACAAAGACGCACTTTAGCAAGGATTTCAGGCCTGCGCAGCTGCTGAGGTCCATGGATCCATATCAGGCCAGGTGAATTATCTAATTGTGTTCTTATTTATCCTCTTGTCTTGTTGTTTTGGGGGAATATTTTTTGGGAAAAAAGTTTGGACAAATATTTGATAGGGTTAGGATTAGATAAAGCGAGGGGTAGAGTAGAAAGAAGAGAGAGTAGATAGGAAATAGTAGATAGGAGAGTTAGAAGATAGAAGAGAGTAGATAGGAGAGAGAAGCTAGAAGTGTAAATAGGAGAAAGAGAGAGTAGATATGCTCGTAGGAGAGTAGATAGGAGAGAGTAGAGAGGAGAGAGTAGATAGGAGAGAGTAGATAGGAGAGAGTAGATAGGAGAGAGTAGAGAGCAGAGAGTAGATAGGAGAGAGTAGATAGGAGAGAGTAGATAGGAGAGAGTAGATAGGAGAGAGTAGATAGGAGAGAGTAGATAGGAGAGAGTAGATAGGAGAGAGTAGCGAGGAGAGAGTAGATAGGAGAGAGTAGATAGGAGAGAGTAGATAGGAGAGAGTAGATAGGAGAGAGTAGATAGGAGAGAGTAGATAGGAGAGAGTAGAGAGGAGAGAGTAGATAGGAGAGAGTAGTTAGGAGAGAGTAGATAGGAGAGATAGAAGATAGAAGAGAGTAGATAGGAGAGAGTAGTTAGGAGAGAGTAGATAGGAGAGAGTAGATAAGAGAGAGTAAATAGGAGAGTAAATGTTGCAATCCCTGTGAACAGAAATATGTAGCATTCCTCCTGGATCGTGCCAAACAGGTCGGTGGTGGCACGAGACCGGTTTTACGACGACCACACCTACGACCGCAAGGTGCAACAGAGCGCCTACATGTGCAGCGGCGGAGGGCTATAATTTTAGTTTTTCTAAAACAAACCCGTAAAAACGAAACATTTTTCGACAATAATTTGCGTACAAACTGCTATACAAAAAAGCCGAACTATTTTCAGTAGTATATTGTTGGCATAACAAACAAAAAATTATTTAATAACATTTTCTTTTCTCATTGCTTTCTGCCGCTTGTCTGTTTTGTTTCATCTTTCTAATTTTTGTTTAAATGTATCAATTCTAGCTAATGGGAAATTTTTAGTAGCGAGTTACACAATTGCAGGAGCTGTAATAATTTAATAAAATATGTGATAAGAGATGTACTCAATATTCTACTTCATACGATTGAAAGCTCTTTTTACGTTGTTTTACTGGATTGGGGTAAATTGAAATGTTCTATAGAGATGCATTGAGCTGTATGACAGTGCGAATACAGTAATTGTGAAATAAATATATTGTACAATTGTCCTTAAGTGAATTCTTCAGCTTTAATAACGAATTCGTGGATTATTTTGAAAACATTCTTGAAAACAGAGTGCGACATTAAATTTTACTTTCAACCATGCCTACTATTTTTTGTCGAATATTTATTAACTATTCTACTTATCAGTAAGATATTAACGACAAGTTTATGAAAGTGACTGAAAGTGTCAGGCCCACAATGGAACACATACGACAGGCACTCTAGGTCTAGGACAGACTCAGACCAGGGGCGGACCGAGGGGGGGCCAATTGGGGGCCATGGCCCCCCCTCAGCTCTGCCAAAAAAATCCTCAGATGTATTGGTATCATGCTGTATTGGTATCATGGTGTATTGGTATCATGGTACCCTAATTGCAGCTCTGGCCTGACCAGACGTGAGGCTTGCCCCCCCCCCTCGATAAAATCCTGGGTGCGCCCCTGACTCAGACACAAGTAAATCTGAGAGACATAATATAACACACGATATTATAGTACAAGCACTAGGAAAAACATAGAGACCGATTCTAGAAAAGGCACAAATATCGATTCTAGGATGACACAAAACGATATTCTGAGAAAATACGCAAAATTCGATTGCAGGAAAAAAATTTCTGGAAAGAAACAATTATTAATTCTAGGAAAGACACAAAAATCAGTTCAAGTAAATACACAAAATCGATTCCACGAGCGTAGGAAAGACATAAAAATCGATTCTACGAACGAAATGAAAATCGAGTCTTGGAACAACACAACAATCGGTTCTAGGAAATACACAATGACTGATTCTAAGAAAGACAATGAATGATTCTAAGAAAGACACAAAGATCAATTCTAAGAAAGACACAAAGATCAATTCTAAGAAAGACACAAAGATCAATTATAAGAAAGACACAAAGATCAATTCTAAGAAAGACACAAAGATCAATTAAGAAAGACACAAAGATTAATTCTAAGAAAGACACAATGAATGATTCTAAGAAAGACACAAAGATCAATTCTAAGAAAGACACAAAGATCAATTATAAGAAAGACACAAAGATCAATTATAAGAAAGACACAAAGATCAATTATAAGAAAGACACAAAGATCAATTCTAAGAAAGACACAATGACTGGTTCTAAAAAAGACAAAGAATAAGACCGATTCTAAGAAAGAAACAATTGTCGATTCTAAGAAAGACACAACGAATGATTTTAAGAAAGGCACAATGACTGATTCCAAGAAGGACACAAATAATAAGATCGATTCTAAGAAAGAAACAATTGTCGATTCTAAGAAAGACACAATGACTGATTCTAAGAAAGTGACAATGATCGATTCTAGGAAAGACACAACGTGGCCAGCACACACAGCATTAGGACACACCCTAAATAACGTACAGTAAGTCTGTTTGTCTTTCACTCAACGAACTCACTGCTCAGTAAGTCAATATATGCGAAGCGGATATATGATAAAAAAAGCAGTAGAAGAAAGTGTTTCAAGAAAAACACAAGCAGATTTTGTCTGTCTTGTTTCAATTTTTTGCGACATCTGCCGCGTACGCGGTATTTGCCCCGTCAAGGGAGGGGAGGCATTGCTAGGGGAGAGAATCTTCCCAGCCAATGACGGTGGCTGGCGGCTAGACTCGGATTGGTCTCAGAGTTGGCCCCAACCCCTCTGTCAACCGCTGCTCAAGGCATTCTGAGCAGTATTAAGTTGCTTTTGGAGAGCAGCGCAGTCAGACCTCAAGCCTCTATATATACATAGAATTCCTTGGTGAAAAATTTCGATTTTACTTTTTGGACAGCAACACCGGAAGAAACCATCATGTCTGCAGCTGGGAATCTGATTGAGGACAAACCGCTCAGCTTGGCTATCAAGAAGAGGCGACTGTCCAGCGGCGGTGGCAGCGGTGGCCGGGTGCAGCAGGAGCGAGGCAACGGTGGCGTCGGCGAAGATCGCCACCATGGAGACTGCGGAGCCGGTGAGTCTGCTGGTGTTGGGGTTTTGCGATTTATTTCCACCTGCTGCCCATCTATCTACTCATCTATCTACCTGCTGCCCATCTATCTACTCATCTATCTACCTGCTGCCCATCTATCTACTCATCTATCTACCTGCTGCCCATCTATCTACTCATCTATCTACCTGCTGCCCATCTATCTACTCATCTATCTACCTGCTGCCCATCTATCCACCTGCTGACCATCTATCTACTCATTTATCTACCTGCTGCCCATCTATCTACTCATCTATCTACCTGCTGCCCATCTATCTACTCATCTATCTACCTGCTGCCCATCTATCTACTCATCTATCTATCTCTGCGCATCTATATCTACTCGTTTATCTACCTGTGCGCTATCTACTCTCCTCTCGGCTCTCCGCATCTATCTACCTCTCCCCCATGCTTGTTTACCATCCAGAGTTCAAGCACTTCATACACATACGCCATAAATAACACCTCCCACATTCTCCTCAATCTGCAGCCTCATTCTAAAATTTCCCTTTTCTCAATTCGCTTCCCATGCTTTACTAAATTTATTTTCCTCCGTTTCGCCGTATTGAAGAGGCCTCCAGGAAGTTACAAAACACCTGCTAATTCTCCCCCCGCCTACAAAATCATAGCCATTTCTAACAAGACGCATTGACAATCAGATTCTAAATATAAGGATCCCACATCCCACCGGATCAAAAATTTCTTTTGCCCTTATTAATTGGGGCCACGAAGGGAGCAGAAGCTGAGCTGCTTTGCTGAGCACTTCAGAGCACCTGATCCATATAAGGGGAACTATAGCCAATGCTACATACTGTCACATGCCACTCTGACAGAATCTTGATTGTTTTCATTCTGAGCGCACAATCTTAGCAGCAAATATCTTCTATAGATTTTATCCCTATATAACTACGAGTATATTATCAAAAGCCGTATAATCATAGGGTTTTAAATTCTCACACACACAGGGCACCAGATTGTTGAGAAGTGAAACTGCTCACTCAACTATAGATACGATGAAAAGGAACATTCTTGACTATTATAACGTTCGCTTTGTCGCAGACAGCCACTTGGACATATGTTCCAAGGCCTAAAAGGCATTTTTATGGGAGTATTTTTACGCCTCATAAGATTCCTGTGCCATATATAATTGATAATTCTTTGAAATATAGCATAGCCACTGCAGATTCAAGCACCCGTTATTCGGTCTAATTGCTGTCTACTTTTCAGTCTGCTTTTCTGTCTACTCTCTACTTTTCAGTCTACTCTCTACTTTCCTGTCTACTCTCTACTTTTCAGTCTGCTTTTCTGTCTACTCTCTACTTTTCAGTCTACTCTCTACTTTTCAGTCTACTCTCTACTTTCTACAGTAGAGAGTAGACTACTTTTGGGAAGTAGAATACTACAGTACTACTTTCTACTACTTTCTACTTTCTACTACTCTCTAAAATCTACTTTTCTGTCTACTCTCTACTTTTCTGCCTACTCTCTATTCGGATCAGTCAATTTTTCTATCTACTCTCTATACCGATCAGTCTACTTTTCTATCTACTCTCTATACCGATCAGTCTACTTTTCTATCTACTCTCTATACCGATCAGTCAACTTTTCTATCTACTCTCTCTACCGATCAGTCTACTTTTATATCTACTCTCTCTCTACCAATCAGTCTACTTTTCTATCTACTCTCTATACCGATCAGTCTACTTTTCTATCTACTCTCTATACCGATCAGTCTACTTTTCTATCTACTCTCTATACCGATCAGTCAACTTTTCTATCTACTCTCTCTCTATCGATCAGTCAACTTTTCTATCTACTCTCTATACCGATCAGTCTACTTTTCTATCCAAAATTCACGCAGTTCGGGTGAATTGCATTTGATCTGAATCGATAATTGCTCAAATCTGATCGAAGAAATTCCCCAAAAAAGCGTTTTGAGGCGTGTCAGCTCAGTAATTATTTTCAATGTCTAAAGTAACTTGTGACTCTGACTCTGATAGCATTACAGCACAGGGTTTCGGGGCAGAACTCTTGTGTTGACCCCTTGATAAGGCTGCAGGGGCTGTCTGGCAGACATGTTTCGGAATTCGAGGGAAGTGTCAGCAAAACACGCACAACCCCCTCCCCCCAGCGCTGAGTCCTTCAAGTATGCTGTCCAGCCCCACAGGAGTCTGCCCTGCCATGGCGGCAATCTAATTAACTCTTCCCAATTGGGTCGCGGCTTCAAGATGAGAGATGAGGCTCGGGCTTGGCTGTCTATTTAAAAAATCATATTATTGTGAGCTGAATGAGTGGGGAGAAGAGAGTAGTCAGAGTCAGGCGCTTCATCTCAGCGATACACTGCAGTAAGCCAGATAAATTAACGGACAAAGTTGCCGAGCTAGCAAATATAAAAGACTGCTTCCTATATTGATATTCAAATTTTTCTCAAAGCAAGCCAAGCTCTCACTCCCTGTCTGTCATTCTGTCAAAAATATTTTTCTTTTCTATTTTTCGTCTTCTCCTTCTTTTTTGGCGGAAAATTAATCCAAACAGTTTGGATCGCACGATTAGCAAATATGGAAACTGCTAGCTGTGACTGCTGTGAGAGTCGCCTGTATGGATAGCTCTGCATCCCACAGTCTATGCAGTTTTCTCTATGCTTTATCGGGGAAAATTTTGTTAGAATAAACAAGTTTATACCAATTTTGTTGCTTTCAATTTTCAAGGAATTGGTGTTAGAGAGGTAGAGTGTGTATTAGAGAGGTAGAGTGGGTGTTAGAGAGGTAGAGTGTGTATTAGAGAGGTAGAGTGGGTGTTAGAGAGGTAGAGTGTGTATTAGAGAGGTAGAGTGGGTGTTAGAGAGGTAGAGTGTGTATTAGAGAGGTAGAGTGGGTGTTAGAGAGGTAGAGTGTGTATTAGAGAGGTAGAGTGGGTGTTAGAGAGGTAGAGTGGGTGTTAGAGAGGTAGAGTGGGTGTTAGAGAGGTAGAGTGGGTGTTAGAGAGGTAGAGTGGGTGTTAGAGAGGTAGAGTGGGTGTTAGAGAGGTAGAGTGGGTATTAGAGAGGTAGAGTGGGGTGTTAGAGAGGTAGAGTGGGTGTTAGAGAGGTAGAGTGGGGTGTTAGAGAGGTAGAGTGGGTGTTAGAGAGGTAGAGTGGGGTGTTAGAGAGGTAGAGTGGGGTGTTAGAGAGGTAGAGTGAGAAATAGACGTTAATTAAGTGGACAAGAAATGACAAAAAGGTGTCAGAGTGAGAATGGCAGAAAGAGATCAGACCAGACCAGCCTGAGAGGCAGAGAGAATGAGATGTGAAAGATGCGCGAGAGGCTGCATGAAGACTTCTGACTCAAGAAGCGCAAACTGCCGAGAGAAATTCCGTCGGTATTTGTTCCATTTTTAGATTTCTGGCAAACAGAAAAAAATGGCAGCGCAGGGCAGAAAGTGCCGTTGAGAGGCGCCACGACGACTGGGGGGACTTCTTTCGGCTCTGCTTTTAGAGGCAGAAATTTTCTTCGAAAATTCTGTGTTTTCTTTTCTTTTATCTGTCTCTCTCTCTTTCTAGTGACCCCCTCTTGCCTGGAGATGGCAGGAGCGGAAGGAAGTCAAACGTCACGTCCAGCTATCGTGAAGGTGTGCTCAGCAAACAATAAGTACCTGGGACTGACCGGGGGCTTTGGGGGTTGACGGAGAATCTGGATTGCAGAAAGACGCTATTAGTAAGCACAACTGATTAAATTTGTGCTCAGATTCTACTCAGAATGGCGCCTAATCTATGCTCAGAAATGGCGCATAATCTATGCTTAGAATGGCGCCTAATCTATGCTTAGAATGGCGCCTAATCTATGCTTAGAATGGCGCCTAATCTATGCTTAGAATGGCGCATAATCTATGCACAGAATGGCGCCTAATCTATGCTTAGAATGGCGCCTAATCTATGCTTAGAATGGCGCCTAATCTATGCTCAGAATGGCGCCTAATCAATGCTCAGAAATGGCGCATAATCTATGCTCAGAATGGCGCCTAATCTATGCACAGAATGGCGCCTAATCTATGCTCAGAATGGCGCCTAATCAATGCTCAGAATGGCGCCTAATCTATGCTTAGAATGGCGCCTAATCTATGCTTAGAATGGCGCCTAATCTATGCTCAGAATGGCGCCTAATCTATGCTTGGAATGGCGCCTAATCTATGATTAGAATGACGTCTAATCTATGCACAGAATAGACTCTAATCTGTACACAAAAATGAATTCGTTTGAAATTGAAGAAAATATTTCGCACACTTCTGATTGGGGTTTCCTATCTGGAATTCAATTTCCGAAACTCCGGGTTTGTCACCCGCTCTATTGCAGCAAGTAAAAATAAGTTTTTACTCTGCTTCAATTCTGCTCCTAAAAGAAGAGAGCAAAGCAGCGGAATTCTTTCGTGCCTTTTCTGTCTTGCAGAAGCAGCAAGAGGGTTGCCCGGCCCGTGCAAAAATGCTTTCAGAAGAGCAAATCAAACAGCATTTTCTGCTTTCACTGCTGCAGAGCTCAACAAAGCCTTCTGGTTTCCGACGCCTCTGTCTCTTGAACAAAAACATAAGGCTCGAGTCTATTGGTCAGTTTGCTGTGTGTGAGTGTGTGTGTGCTCTACGTGAGGAAATGCTTAAGTCGGTATATTATTCTCCTATTCTTCTTTCCATTGCTGCTGCTGCTGCTCTTACTTTTCAAATTCTGCTCAAACTGCAGAGGCGTGAAGGAAGGAGAATCAAGTGTGACAAAATCTGCCTGCCCCCCCCCGCCTCTGTGCCACACAATCATAATAAGAAAAGTCGAAGACTAGAAGCTTATACCTCATATATTGAGCGACAGATTTGTTTGGACACCAAAAAGGAGAAATTTTTTTTGCAACTCTGTGGGTGGCCCGGAGTTACTCAAACTATTGGGGGGCCTCTCGTAGAGGTTCAGGGGCACCCCTGGAGAGTTGCAACTATTCTTGCTTCAAAGAGTTTTGATTAATTGGTTGGTAGCCATTTTTTTCTGTGTCTAAATAAATATGACTTATTACAAAAGTTTATAGTCTTTTGCAGATATTGTGGAAAGACATGTGGACAAGAAATGTGAAATTATTTCTGTAGATGTTGAATCAGTAGATTTTGAAATTCGATAGATTTTTATTTCGGTTATTCGATTTTTAATTTCGGTAAATTTTGAAATTCGGTAAATTTTGAAATTCGGTAGATTTTAAAATTCGGTAGATTTTGAAATTCGGTAGATTTTAAAATTCGGTAGATTTTGAAATTCGGTAGATTTTAAAATTCGGTAGATTTTGAAATTCAGTAGATTTTTAAAATTCGGTAGATTTTTAAAATTCGGTAGATTTTTAATTTCAATAGATTTTGATTCGGTAGATTTTGAAATTCGGTAGATTTTTTATTTCGATAGATTTTGATTCGGTAGATTTTGATTCGGTAGATTTTAAATTTCGGTAGATTTTGAAATTTGGTAGATTTTAAATTTCGGTAGACTTTGATTCGGTAGATTTTGATTCGGTAGATTTTAAATTTCGGTAGATTTTGAAATTTGGTAGATTTTAAATTTCGGTAGACTTTGATTCGGTAGATTTTGATTCGGTAGATTTTAAATTTCGGTAGATTTTGAAATTTGGTAGATTTTTAATTTCGGTAGATTTTTATTCGGTAGATTTTGATTCGGTAGATTTTGAAATTCGGTAGATTTTTTATTTCGATAGATTTTGATTCGGTAGATTTTGATTCGGTAGATTTTAAATTTCGGTAGATTTTGAAATTTGGTAGATTTTAAATTTCGGTAGACTTTGATTCGGTAGATTTTGATTCGGTAGATTTTAAATTTCGGTAGATTTTGAAATTTGGTAGATTTTTAATTTCGGTAGATTTTTATTCGGTTGATTTTGATTCGGTAGATTTTGAAATTCGGTAGATTTTGAAATTCAGTAGATTTTGAAATTCGGTTGATTTTGATTCGGTAGATTTTGACTTCGCTCACCCCCCCCCACCGCTACCGCAGACTCAGCAGACTCGGACTCGAACGCCAGCTTCATCAATCATCGACAGCAGCCAGAAACTTCTTTCGACAGTCCGCCAGCCTCCTCAGACGAAATTTCGACGCACTACCGCCGCCTCCACTCTCAGCATCATCAGCAGCATCCCTACGGGATCAGCCCCAACGCCATCACAGTCTCTGTGCCCGATGATCCTCCGATGAATCCAGAAGATGTCGCCGCAGCCGCCGCAGCCGCCGCAGCAGCAGCCGCCGCCGCCTCAGCCGCCGCTTCGGCCGCCGGCAAGACCAGCGGAGGCGCCATCGGCGGTGCGGGCGGCAGCGGCCTCTACTGCGTCGTGTGCGGCGACGTGAGCTCGGGAAAGCACTACGGAATTCTGGCCTGCAACGGCTGCTCGGGCTTTTTTAAACGATCCGTTCGTAGGAAGCTGATTTATCGGTGAGTGCCGGCCGGAGTGACTTTCCAGATCCACGTCATATTTTCTGCCAGAAGAAATCTAACGCAAATTCTGAAACTCGAAACCCATCCAGGTGCCAAGCTGGCACAGGAACCTGCATCATTGACAAGGCGCACAGGAATCAATGCCAGGCCTGCCGGCTGAAAAAGTGCCTGCAGATGGGCATGAACAAAGATGGTGAGCATCCGTTTCACTAGGAACTTCTGAGCATAGATTATGCGTCATTTCTGAGCATAGATTAAGCGCCATTCTGAGCATAGATTAGGCGCCATTTAGGAGTAAACATTAGGCGCCATTTCTGAGCATAGATTAGGCGCCATTTATGAGTAAATATTAGGCGCCATTTAGGAGTAAACATTAGGCGCCATTTCTGAGCATAGATTAGGCGTCGTTCTAAGCATAGATTAGGCGCCATTTATGAGTAAATATTAGGCGCCGCTTTGAGCATAGATTAAGCGCAATGTTTGAGTAATATCTGAGCAAAATTTTAAGCACTTGACTATATCCCACCAAGTTGAAACACACAGACGCTATCAGGATAATTTTCCCCATTTCCAACAGTAGATAAGACAGTCGCTAATCTGGGCCACCCCATTCCCATGAGTTATCGTCATCCAGTTAACTGTAGTGATTTGCAGTCTAAGAAGCAAGTTTTCTAATCTGAGAGTTCTCAACCTCCAACACGCGATTAATGGTTTATAGGAGGCTGTAAATAAGCAGAATTTGCTGATTCTTACCCGAAAGAGTTGAAGCTGCTCATTTCTCCCTCTCTCTCTCTCTCTCCCTCTTGTTCATTTGTCTTGGCCAATTTGGCTTGGCCCAGTACAGCACAGGCGGTCCCGACTCCCAGATGTTGGACAAGCTTCAGTCTGTCAAACCGGTTCGATTTATCACCCTTGAATGATTATTTCTGTGTAAGACGTACCTGAAGTCACTTGTAATAGCTTGTAGAAATTTATTGCATTGGACAGATATGGAGAGTATCAGAATTGTAGACTGGGAGTGCCAGAGATGTGGGCACATGGAGTGACAGAATGAGATCACAGGGAGTGACAGAATGGGATCACATGGAGTGACAGAATGAGATCACAGGGAGTGACAGAATGGGATCACATGGAGTGACAGAGTGAGATCTCAGGGAGTGACAGAATGGGATCACAGGGGGTAACAGAATGAGTTCACATGAAGTGACAGAATGGGATCACAGGGAGTGACAGAATAAGATCACATGAAGTGACAGAATGGGATCACAGGGAGTGACAGAATGGGATCACATGGAGTGACAGAATGAGATCACAGGGAGTGACAGAATGGGATCACAGGGAGTGACAGAATGAGATCACAGGGAGTGACAGAATGAGATCACAGGGAGTGACAGAATGAGATCACATGAAGTGACAGAATGGGATCACAGGGAGTGACAGAATGAGATCACAGGGAGTGACAGAATGGGATCACATGGAGTGACAGAATGGGATCACAGGGAGTGACAGAATAAGATCACAGGGAGTGAAAGGATGGGAAAATGGTGGCCAGAAGAGGCACAAAAGGCTACCAATTTGAGGTGTCAACAAAGCTTTCATATTCCAATTTTGAGTCAACAAGGCCAAGTAGTTTGCACTCAATATTTCCTCTCCACGGTGTTTAACCTGGCAATTTATAAAACAGTGAAATTGCCAACAAAACTGTTCGGCACTATGTGAGGGGGTGCGTTTGGCAGGTGTCAGGTGTGGCAATAAATCATTGCTAACCAAATCAGGCCGCCAGTCATCAATTTTTAAGCGACAAAATCCCATCCCCCTTGATCCGACAGTGCAAAAACATTTCCCTGTCAACTTCACTCTAACAAAAACAGCCGAACGCCTGCGCGATCCAGAGGAAGTGAAAATTGAAGTTGCCGGCCACCCCTGACTCCCAATAGCGACTCTCTCTCTCTCGGCCAGATGTCATTAAAATTCTATTTTTCACCGTCACCTCCCCAAACTGGGAAGTCTGTGGAGGGGGAGGCTGTTGTTGACTCAATAAAAAAGGGAACGCAGGGGCGCCGCGGCTGCTCAAGGAAATCTCAACGATCCGAAACAAACACACGCTTCTGTTTGACCTTGGCTTCCATCGCGATTAACAATTCCTTGAGAGAGAGAGAGCGTTTTGGCTGCTAAAGCCACGGTGTTCAACAACTGTGCAACAATGCAAAAACAGTTGGCTGAGTTCTCACCACTTTTCACACTTTCTCTCTACTGCAAAAAATCCGCCAGTTCGATTGAGATTTTGCAAACAGTTTTTCAAAGTCCCCTGAGAATAGTTGTAAAGATTTTAATTCTAGATTTTTATCTCTCTGTGTGTGCTTGGCTAACTGAAGAAGATTTCACCAAGATTAAAAGAGTATTTAGGCAGGCGCGAGGACTCCGCCCACTGCGTGAGCCACTGCAGCTGGGGCAGGCACTGTCTCTGATTGCACTCTGAGTGTCACACTTGCTGTCACTCTGCTGTTTCACTCTCACTCTCTCACTCTCTCACTCTCTCTCACTCTCTCACTCTCTCACTCTCACTTTCTCTTATTCTCTCACTCTCTCACTCTCTCACTCTCTCTCACTCTCACTCTCTCACTCTCTCACTCTCTCACTCGCTCTCACTCTCTCACTCTCTCACTCTCTCAATCTCTCACTCTCTCGCTCTCTCGCTCTCTCACTCTCTCACTCTCTCACTCTCTCACTCTCTCACTCTCTCACTCTCTCACTCTCTCACTCTCTCACTCTCTCACTCTCTCACTCTCTCACCCTCTCTCACTCTCTCACTCTCTCACTCTCTCGCTCTCTCACTCTCTCACTCTCTCTCACTCTCTCACTCTCTCACTCTCTCACTCTCTCACTCTCTCACCCTCTCTCACTCTCTCACTCTCTCACTCTCTCACTCTCTCACCCTCTCTCACTCTCTCTCACTCTCTCGCTCTCTCACTCTCTCACTCTCTCAATCTCTCACTCTCTAGATCTTACTCTCTAATTTGAACTCTCACTCCCCAAAAGATCTTATCCTTCATAAATTCCTCTTTTAGAAACAATTAAAACCTCAAACGGAAATATTTTCAAAGATAGGCATCGAAGAGGTGAAAAATTTTAATTAATGATAAACGATAATAATAATAACAATATCGAACATTTGATCAGGGACCACGGGTTCTCAGACATCTGTGTTGTTGCAGCCGATTCCAGACTTAGAGACTACTTTAGAGTCAACAGAACACCGCTCGAGTCAGTCGGTGAAGACACGTGCTCACGCTCTTATTTTTACAAACGGTCTTGGCACATCCCCTTTCTTTAAGGATCCTCACAGACGTATTATTATCCTTCGCTACTTATCGTGATTTACTACACCCGGCCTACTCAAGCTCATCTGTATTTGCCCTGGGCCAGCCCACTACAAACCCGCTGCCCCCGGGCCCTAGCAACGCTTCTAACGCCCCGTCACGTCAAGCTGTTTTGTTTGACCAAAGGCCCTGACGCTTGCGCAGCCTCACACTCACACAGACACACACAGGTGATTAATATGAAGGATAGTAATTAAGTTCAGAGCAGTAGCAAACGGGCTCAAGTCATGCGCCTCGCCCTCCCTACCCCCCCAAGTCTCCCCAACTCAATGCCTTCGGTAAGGAATTAACAGCTAAGTGTCGTCTCCAGAATCCACAATGATGATGATCAAGCACAGGTGCGTTTGAGGCAGCATTTTTGAGGACTTGGCAACACGGGATGAATATAGTTTAGCAGAGGCGTGAGTCGCCTTTTGTGTCAGATCGATTGACCAAAATCGCTTAGATCTTGAGACTGATCACGCGCTGGCACACATCTTTATACGCTGACGGTTATCACAAAGTGACAAGGGACGTGACTCCCGTCCGAACTGGGATTTAATTCCCGCAAGCATCTAATTTGTCTTTTTTATGCTCTTATCATCATTGTCAGGTGTGAAAAATGTTTTTGTTGCCAGTGAACTTGGGTCAGCTCTGGTTGAAGTGTGTCCACTTGTAATTACTGAGATCTGCTTCTGGGTTTGTAGATGTGTCCACTTGTAATTACTGAGATCTGCTTCTGGGTTTGTAGATGTGTCCACTTGTAATTACTGAGATCTGCTTCTGGGTTTGTAGATGTGTCCACTTGTAATTACTGAGATCTGCTTCTGGGTTTGTAGATGTGTCCACTTGTAATTACTGAGATCTGCTTCTGGGTTTGTAGATGTGTCCACTTGTAATTACTGAGATCTGCTTCTGGGTTTGTAGATGTGTCCACTTGTAATTACTGAGATCTGCTTCTGGGTTTGTAGATGTGTCCACTTGTAATTACTGAGATTTGCTTCTGGGTTTGTAGATGTGTCCACTTGTAATTACTGAGATCTGCTTCTGGGTTTGTAGAAGAATTTCTGGTTCATCCTTGCTTCGATGCCAACAAGACAAAAGAAACATTGAAGCGTTGAAGGCAGTAGTCTATGAAACACCGACACACAACTTCTAGCAAATATTTTCAATTTTTCTGCAAGGCCTCCAACTCTACTGCCGCTAATCCCTCGCTGAGCAGATTCTGAGCGGCTTTCGCACGCAAGACGAGGATGAGATAGAAAGGAAAGTTGAAGAGGCGAAACGAAAAATTCGGCTTGGGGTCTATAGCTAGTCATACGTTTTTTGCCGCTTCGCTTGTCCTGATCTAATCTTCATCATCAGCATCATCATCATCGGAATCCGGGGAGAATCCCCCCAGCCTCTCTTGGGGACTTCTTCATCATTAACATTTTCAACGGCGAAAATTCATCACAGGAGACGCTGAGCAGACAGACGCTGAGCAGGCAGTCCCTTGTTGCCAATGGCTCCGGAGTGTAGCGAAATCACGCTGTAATTCTCGTAAGCCCATTAACCGATTAGGGCACTCGGCTAAAGGCGGCCCTTCATTCGGTTCGGGTCGCTGCGGCCCCGCCCCGCTGGGAGGAGCGCGGCTGAGTCTCGCCGACTGTTGGAGGGCAATGCGGCAAAGATGCTGCTTTAATTACTCCGGGCTGGGCGCTCCAAGCTCCCGCTAATCCGCCGTGAGGCGCGAAATGTTGTTAGAGACTCTGGCGCAGGAAGAAGCGGATTAGGGGAATTGCCAAGGGAGCCGCGGTGAGTTTCAGACAAAAAATGAGAATAGCCAGTTCAGGATGCGGGGCCAGGTGAGCTGCCTATCTATCTATCTATCTATCTATCTATCTATCTATCTATCTATCTATCTATCTATCTATCTATCTATCTATCTATCAATCTATCTATCTATCTATCTATCTATCTATCTATTTATCTATCTATCTATCTATCTATCTATCTATCTATCTATCTATCTATCTATCTATCTATCTATCTATCTATCTATCTATCTATCTATCTATGTATCTATCTATCTATCTATCTATCTATCTATCTATCTATCTATCTATCTATCTATCTATCTATCTATCTATCTATCTATCTATCTATCTATCTATCTATCTATCTATCTATCTATCTATCTATCTATCTATCTATCTATCTATCTATCAATCTATCTATCTATCTATCTATCTATCTATCTATCTATTTATCTATCTATCTATCTATCTATCTATCTATCTATCTATCTATCTATCTATCTATCTATCTATCTATCTATCTATCTATCTATCTATCTATCTATCTATCTATCTATCTATCAATCTATCTATCTATCTATCTATCTATCTATCTATCTATCTATCTATCTATCTATCTATCTATCTATCTATCTATCTATCTATCTATCTATCTATCTATCTATCTATCTATCTATCTATCTATCTATCTATCTATCTATCTATCTATCTATCTATCTATCTATCTATCTATCTATCCCAGCAGACAGTCGACCTCAGCTCTTCATCCCTCGGTCGTGGCGGCAGCTGAGGTCTGAAACTTTGATGACGAGCTGGCTGGCGCAGAGGCCTGTCAATCTCAACCCGCCCCACTTGTGTCGCCCGCCGCTCTTCAACGGGTCCTCAATTTCCATTTGATTAATTATCAGCTCAAACTGTTAATACTCTGCAATAGAGCGGATCCAGCAGGAGACTCGCGGACTCAATCAGCCGCAATGAATTGCAAACTGCTGTCCCCCATCCCAGCCTCTTTGATCCGAGATTTCATTTCTAGGATTCGGCCA
The DNA here is from genome assembly GCA_002269645.1 of Macrostomum lignano. Lineage (NCBI taxonomy): Eukaryota > Metazoa > Platyhelminthes > Macrostomidae > Macrostomum > Macrostomum lignano. The sequence goes on from NIVC01000306.1 coordinate 129,520, forward strand.
GGGCATATCTGCGCTATTAAATTTGCCTGGAGTGCCTGACCCGCCGCCGTCTCTGAAGGAGTATTGAAGAGCCACAAGCAGACTGGGGCCGCGGTGATCAGTGCAATTTCTTAGAAAATCTTCTCTCGCCTTAAGCCGGGCTCTCTCCTGCTGTCACAGCGCGTGTGACGCTGGCCCCGAAGAACCCCGGGAGGCCACTTTAATTATTCGAGAGAGAATTCGGGAAAATAAAAACAGTTAATCTTATCAGATAGGAGATCCCAATTGTCAAGGCATCTGCTGATTGATTTGTTCTTAAATAGAGAAAATAAAATACATTTATAGCTGACTGGGGGGAGCATCAGGTTAGTAAAATTCGAAACAGGTGTTCGAAAAATATCTAATTGGGACTCCTCGTCGCGTGAAAATGGGGAAATTTTCCGATGCTAATCTCTGTCACTGCGGGAGATTCGTGGCCTGGTTAGTTTCTGTGATTATCAGTTTGATCACAGAGACCATGAAGTTTGGGAGAAGATTTGGATAACATGAGCAACAGGTGGAGGAGGCTACTAACTTTATTTGAACTCTCCTGTTTATAAACACATGAAAAAGTAACTGATGTCATTTGTAAATGGGTTAGCTTTCACGATAATCAGTGAAATCGATTCCGTGAAATTCACAGCCATGATGAAGAATAGGCAGAATCGTCTCATCGCCGGTTGTGACACCATGCCGTGCCCTTAGTCCTAGACGTAGAAGCTATCAGTCCAGTTTCTACTATTAGTTCTCCTTGCCTGCCATTCAGTTCTCCATGGCCTCCCATCGCTCTCGCCCCTCGCAGCCGTTCAAAACGAGCGCCAGCCGAGGAACTCATCCCAGGTGCGCAATGAGCAGCTTCTGCTGGACGCCTCCGCCGGCTTCGAGTCCGCCGCCTCGCTCGGCCTGGGTCACGTGACTGTCAGCGCCACGCATCCGGGATTCAGCTCCGTTCTATCTGCTCAGCAGCAGCAGCAGCAGCAGCAGCAACAGCAGCAGCAACATCAGTCGCAGACGCAAACTACTCAATCTGCTCAGGCTCACTCGAGTCAATCTACTCAGCAGCAACAACCGCCACCGCCGCCGCCTCCGCCGCCGCCGCCTCCGTCGCTGCACAGACCGGCGGCTTTTCTTCCACATCCCGCGGCCGCCGCCGCTGCCGCCTTTTTCCTGGGCCAGCAGCATCAGCAGCCGCCGCATCATCACTTCATGCATCAGCCTCATCAGCCTCACCAGCCTCTCCAGCATCATCCGCATCATCATCATCATCATCATCCATTTTTTGCCGCAGCCGCGGCAGCCGCAGCAGCTGCTGCCGCCAGCAGCTCTGGCGGCGTCGGAGTCGGAGCTCCGACGATGTCGACATCTGTCGTTGATGAGGAAGCCGACGCCGCATCGACAGCCTCGTCGAGCGAAGCCGTCGGTCGCGTCGTCAGTCGACCCGACAGCGTCGGTGACGACGGTGGTGTCGGTGAATCGTCGATGGCCGACTGCAACTCCGCTGCGATGATGTCGACTTCGACGGCGACAACGTCGTCTTCATCGGCGGCGGCAGCTGCAGCTGCGGCGATGATGACTTCAATGCCGTCAGCTGGCGAAAGCTCCTCGTCGGCAGCTGCGGCTGCTGCTGTAGCCGCGGCGGCTGCTGCAGCGGCTGGCGGCATGGTCGACTTTAGCGGCGGCTCGTCGAAGTTCCCGACGCCGGCGGCGAGCACCTCTTATCCGCCGCCGTTGAGCCAGGAGGCTCTGCACGAGTGTTCAGCCAGATTACTGTTTATGGCCGTCAGGTGGACTAAGAGCTTGCCGAGCTTTGCTAATCTGCCGTTTAGGGATCAGGTGAGCCGACTGGAAGCTTGCTATGGCGATGGTTGCTATTGTGATGGCTGCTATGGTGATGGTTGCTATGGTGATGGTTGCTATGGTGATGGTTGCTATGGTGATGGTTGCTATGTGATGGTTGCTATGGTGATTATTTCTAATGTTGAATGGTTGCTATGGTGATAGTTGCTATGGTGCTGATTTCGTTACTAATAGTAGCTATGGTGATGGTTGCTAAGGAATGGCTTCTATAGTGATGGTTGCTATTTTGATAGTTGCTACGGTGATTTGGTATGATTTGGAGATAGGTGCTATGGCTAAAGACCTCCTTGAACCGCAACCGCAGGTCATTCTGCTCGAAGAGTCCTGGTGCGACCTGTTCGTTCTCTGCGCTGTTCAGTGGTCTCTGCCGCTGGAGGCGTCGCCGCTTGTGCCGCCCAGCGAGTCTCCCGCTGCTGGCCGAGAGACAGCAAAACTTGGCGAACTGGTTCAGCGATTTCGCCTGATGTCGGTGGACCCGGCTGAGTTCGCTTGTCTGAAAGCTGTCTGTCTGTTTCGCACCGATGCCAGAGGGATGAAGGATCCCGCTCAGGTGGAGGCTCTGCAGGACCATGCTCAGCTGATGCTGCATCAGCATACTCGGCTGCAGCATCCGGCTCAGCCTACCAGGTGGGTTGAGATTTTAGATGCGTCGGTAGGGTGAGAGTAGGGTAGGGTGTGAGTAGGGTAGGGTGTGAGTAGAGTAGGGTGTGAGTAGGGTAGGGTGTGAGTAGGGTAGGGTGTGAGTAGGGTAGGGTGTGAGTAGGGTAGGGTGTGACTAGGGTGTTAGCAAGGTAGGTTTGAGCACACGGTAGGTTCAAGATAGAGTATAGAATTGATTAGAGTAGGCTTGAGTAGAGTTGGTTGAGTAGAGTAGGTTTGAGTAGAGTAGGTTTGGGTAGAATAGGTTTGAGTAGAGTAGGTTTGAGTAGAGCAGGTTTGGGTAGAATAGGTTTGAGTAGAGTAGGTTTGGGTAGAATAGGTTTGAGTAGAGCAGGTTTGAGCAGAGTAGGTTTGGGTAGAATAGGTTTGGGTAGAATAGGTTTGAGTAGAGTAGGTTTGGGTAGAATAGGTTTGAGTAGAGCAGGTTTGAGTAGAGTAGGCTTGAGTATAGGGTAGATGTGATGCTTTTGCAACCCTACAGAATCCCGAACCCGCCACAATAAATCAGATTCGGCAAGCTGCTTCTAATGCTGCCGTCAGTGAAGATCTGCTCTCACGAGCGACTCGAACGAGCATTTTTTGGTCAGGCCATCACCAACATTGAGCGACTGCTCACCGACATGTTCAAGTGTTGATTTGCTAACACTAAAACTGCATTAAGAGTTACTGAATTATTTGAGTAAAATATTAAACTTGTAATTTTCACCCTTGCATACGCTCGTAGCTGTGTAATCCTATTGTTTTTTAATGGGTGAGTTTGAAAAAAAAACATTACAAATTACTTTCGTCCTGCGTATTGTACGTAAGTTGGCATTGTTTAATTTAAGGCATATTCCCTGCAAATACTTTTATCAAACTAACCATAACCCCTTCTATGAGCGATAAAATATTGTTCACAATAATTCTAATAATAGACTTTTTAATTGTTGTTCTAATATTGTATGCAATCTACATGCGTCTCTACCTACGCTATAGGTAAATAAATTTGTTATTAATTTTCAGCTTTATACGTTGTTGACCTCCCACTCGCATACACATATTTGCTCGGAAATTACCGTAAAATATCTGCACTATAATACACTGGAAAAAAAATCAATGTCAAAACCAATAATCAACTACAACTGCCATTTGTCGAAAGTTTTTAGCTTGAGAAAAAGTTCTCGATTGCTTTGCATAATTTCTTCATGAAATTGCGAATGAGATTGAGAAAGTAGGAGAGAAGCAAAGGAGAGAGAGATCGAGAGGGAGGGAGAGAGGGAGAGGGGGAGATATAGGGAGAGTGAGAGTTAGAAAGAGAGAGGTAGAGAGGGAGGTAGAGAGGGAGAGGGAGAGGTAGAAAGGGAGAGGGAGAGGCAGAGAGGGAGAGGCAGAGAGGGAGAGGCAGAGAGGGAGAGGCAGAGAGGGAGAGGCAGAGAGGGAGAGGCAGAGAGGGAGAGGCAGAGAGGGAGAGGCAGAGAGGGAGAGGCAGAGAGGAAGAGGCAGAGAGGGAGAGGCAGAGAGGGAGAGGCAGAGAGGGAGAGGCAGAGAGGGAGAGGCAGAGAGGGAGAGGGAGAGAGGGAGAGGCAGAGAGGGAGAGGCAGAGAGGGAGAGGCAGAGAGGGAGAGGGAGAGGTAGAGAGTGAGAGGGAGAGGCAGAGAGGGAGAGGGAAATGTAGAGTTAGAGGTAGACAGCCGAGAAGGGCAGCCGGTGTTGGAGAGGGGAGCATCAGCTCGCCGGTCAGCCGGTCTCAGCAATGCAAACACACAAATCAGTCGCAGCGCAAAGCTTCCGGTAAAAAAAGCAACCGCTTTCTCCCTAGAGCGAACAGCGCAGAAGTCGGGATTTATAACAAAAAAATGAGTGAAACCGGATCAGATTAAGGGAGTGTAGGAGAGCATCAGATGCAATCGCGCGGATTTAAATCTTCCACCTATAACTTCATCCGCGCTTTTTGTGTCTCAATTTCTCTCCAAAGCCACTTTGAGGTCTGACAGACAGACAGAAAGAGAAAGAATGAGGCAGAGAGAAGGAGAGAGAGGAGGCTCGACATAATCGGCTTAGGGATTAATGAGATTGCCGAGTCAAAGTTGCCGCCTAGCCAGCCAGTCTTTGTGGCCGGGGAGGGGGGGGGGTACCGGGCGCTTGGGGATGCAGAGGGAAGAGGGAGAGATCATGAAGGCGAATACGACAGAGGCGCATACGGGATGGCTGGGGAAGAGATGGGAGAATAATTGGGAATCTCGGGAGCGGTTTTGGGGGACCGAAAGAGAAAAGGGGAAGACGATTGAGCGGGAAATCAAGCCTGCAGTGTGTTTTTTGCGTCCCTTCTCCCCTTTCCTCTTTACTACTTACTGTCTGTCCCATCGCAGTGTCCTTCTGCCTTCAACCTGTCCATATTTCTCAGGATTTGTGTCTTCTCATCTCAAGGAGATCTTTTACAAGAATTTGGAGCGCGAAGGCTTTTTGAAACCCGTTTATTCACATCGGATAAACCAGTTTATTCATAACGGATAAACCAGTTTATTCGCATGGGATAAACCAGTTTATTCATAGCAGATAAACCAGTTTATTCACATCGGATAAACCAGTTTATTCACATCGGATAAACCAGTTTATTCATAACGGATAAACCAGTTTATTCACATGGGATAAACCAGTTTATTCATAGCAGATAAACCAGTTTATTCACATCGGATAAACCAGTTTATTCACATGGGATAAACCAGTTTATTCATAGCAGATAAACCAGTTTATTCACAGCATAATTCAGAGAATTTAATAAATTTTAATTCGTGAGATAAAGTTTAACAAAATCCCTATTCGACCGAACAGAAAACTTGTAAAACTTGCTTTCTTCGCCAAAGATTTTAGAAATCCCAGATTCCCTTCAAGGACTCCTTGATCCGCAGTCCCAGCCCCCCTAAGAAGTCGGAGAATTGGGGATTCACTAGAAATTTTCTTTTTAACGTATGCAAGGTCAGGATACAGAGAGGGGGTATGGGCTTGGGAAATTCTCGATCAAGTGGGATGAGAGGTTCGGGCGGAGGCCTGTGAGCGCAGATTTTCAAATCTGATTTTCCTCGCTCGAGCGAACCGTTGAGATTTCGAGCTGTCCAGGACGAGCTGCCTGCCTACTCGCACCCTGCCACACAAAATCCCATTATGACTTCATAACCTTCAATTGGCAGTTCCGAGAGTATAAGAAGACAGCGTCATGTTTTTTTGCTTTCACCGTAAGCCCGCAAGCTGCTTGAGCTTGAGCAGAAATTGTTCCTTGTGGTTTAGTGACCGGTTACGCCAATTGACTCTGTGGGGAGTAGATGGCAGCCTGAGGGGTTGAGTCTGGTTTGGACACGTCAAATAAATGAGCCGCGCACCTATCATTACTGTCTGTCTGTCTTGCTGTCAAGGCCTTCGGGCAAACTGCAGATTTGAGCGATATGGTTTTTGGCAGGGTCTGAAATATTGTTGCTAAGATATAAAATTTTGAAGAAAAAAAATATTTACACTTACCTTAGGAGATTGTAAACAAAAATTGTAGATTAGAAATCCCAGATTAGTAGATTATAAATTCAAGATTAGTAGATTAGAAGTCGCCCAGATTAGTAGATTAAAAATCCTAGATTAGTAGGCTAGAAACCCTAGATTAGTAGATTAGAAATCCTAGATTAGATTAGAAATCCCAGATTAGTAGATTAGAAATCCTATATTAGTAGATTAGAAATCCCATATTAGTAGATTAGAAATCCCATATTAGTAGGCTAGAAACCCTAGATTAGTAGATTCGAAATCCTAGATTAGTAGATTATAAATCCTAGATTAGTAGATTATAAATCCTAGATTAGTAGATTAGAAATCCTAGATTACTAGATTAGAAATCCTAGATTAGTAGATAAGAAATCCTAGATTAGTAGATTAGAAATCCTAGATTAGTAGATTAGAAATCCTAGATTAGTAGATTAGAAATCCAAGATTAGTAGATTATAAATCCTAGATTAGTAGATTAGAAATCCTAGATTAGCAGACTAGAAATCCTAGATTAGTAGATTAGAAATCCCAGATTAGTAGATTAGAAATCCTAGATTAGTAGATTAGAAATCCCAGATTAGTAGATTAGAAATCCTAGATTAGTAGATTAGAAATCCTAGATTAGTAGGCTAGAAACCCTAGATTAGTAGATTAGAAATCCTAGATTAGTAGATTAGAAATCCCAGATTAGTAGATTAGAAATCCTAGATTAGTAGATTAGAAATCCCATATTAGCAGATTAGAAATCCCATATTAGTAGGCTAGAAACCCTAGATTAGTAGATTCGAAATCCAAGATTAGTAGATTTTAAATCCTAGATTAGTAGATTATAAATCCTAGATTAGTAGATTAGAAATCCCAGATTAGTAGATTAGAAATCCTAGATTAGTAGATAAGAAATCCTAGATTACTAGATTAGAAATCCTAGATTAGTAGATTAGAAATCCTAGATTAGTAGATTAGAAATCCCAGATTAGTAGATTAGAAATCCTAGATTAGTAGATTAGAAATCCTAGATTAGTAGGCTAGAAACCCTAGATTAGTAGATTAGAAATCCTAGATTAGTAGATTAGAAATCCCAGATTAGTAGATTAGAAATCCTAGATTAGTAGATTAGAAATCCCATATTAGCAGATTAGAAATCCCATATTAGTAGGCTAGAAACCCTAGATTAGTAGATTCGAAATCCAAGATTAGTAGATTTTAAATCCTAGATTAGTAGATTATAAATCCTAGATTAGTAGATTAGAAATCCCAGATTAGTAGATTAAAAATCCTAGATTAGTAGATAAGAAATCCTAGATTACTAGATTAGAAATCCTAGATTAGTAGATTAGAAATCCTAGATTAGTAGATTAGAAATCCCAGATTAGTAGATTAGAAATCCTAGATTAGTAGATTAGAAATCCTAGATTAGTAGATTAGAAATCCAAGATTAGTAGATTAGAAATCCTAGATTAGTAGATTAGAAATCCCAGATTAGTAGATTAGAAATCCTAGATTAGTAGATTAGAAATCCTAGATTAGTAGATTAGAAATCCTAGATTAGTAGATTAGAAATCCTAGATTAGTAGATTAGAAATCCAAGATTAGTAGATTAGAAATCCTAGATTAGTAGATTTGAAATCCAAGATTAGTAGATTAGAAATCCTAGATTACTAGATTAGAAATCCTAGATTAGTAGATTAGAAATCCTAGATTAGTAGATTAGAAATCCCAGATTAGTAGATTAGAAATCCTAGATTAGTAGATTAGAAATCCTAGATTAGTAGGCTAGAAACCCTAGATTAGTAGATTAGAAATCCTAGATTAGTAGATTAGAAATCCCAGATTAGTAGATTAGAAATCCTAGATTAGTAGATTAGAAATCCCATATTAGCAGATTAGAAATCCCATATTAGTAGGCTAGAAACCCTAGATTAGTAGATTCGAAATCCAAGATTAGTAGATTTTAAATCCTAGATTAGTAGATTATAAATCCTAGATTAGTAGATTAGAAATCCCAGATTAGTAGATTAAAAATCCTAGATTAGTAGATAAGAAATCCTAGATTACTAGATTAGAAATCCTAGATTAGTAGATTAGAAATCCTAGATTAGTAGATTAGAAATCCCAGATTAGTAGATTAGAAATCCTAGATTAGTAGATTAGAAATCCTAGATTAGTAGATTAGAAATCCAAGATTAGTAGATTAGAAATCCTAGATTAGTAGATTAGAAATCCCAGATTAGTAGATTAGAAATCCTAGATTAGTAGATTAGAAATCCTAGATTAGTAGATTAGAAATCCTAGATTAGTAGATTAGAAATCCTAGATTAGTAGATTAGAAATCCAAGATTAGTAGATTAGAAATCCTAGATTAGTAGATTTGAAATCCAAGATTAGTAGATTAGAAATCCCAGATTAGTAGAATTGAAATCCAAGATTAGTAGATTAGAAATCCTAGATTAGTAAATTTTAAATCCAAGATTAGTAGATTAGAAATCCTAGATTAGTAGATTTTAAATCCTAGATTAGTAGATTTTAAATCCTAGATTAGTAGATTTTAAATCCTAGATTAGTAGATTTTAAATCCCAGATTAGTAGATAAGAAATCCCATATTAGTGGATAAGAAATCCCATATTAGTAGATTAGAAATCCCATATTAGTAGATGATAAGTCTATCACTCCACCATTGGAGTCGCCAGCCAAGCAAAACTGACTTATCTCACTGCAGTCTTGTTTATTCTCCGTGAATATCTTCCGCCTCCCATTTGCCAAAGCTGGCATTTCATGTTCTTCTTTTTGGCTTCTGGATATAAGTTATCCCCACGAGGATAACCTTAGTCTGCTTTTTTGTGCTAGCATTTCTCAAACACACTCTCCCTACAAGGCATAATTGATCAACATGATCTCTGTATTTCAGATTCTTATATCATATCGCTGATGCGTATCGTAATAGAGAAATATGAAAGAGGCCGATTTCGTGTCCCCTGCAATCTGTTTAGTTTCGGCTGACTGACTAAAACAAAACTGTTCGGCCCACCAGTTCGAACCATTTGCCTCTCAGTAAGCTCACTGAACAAGATCTTTCCTTTTCGATTTATGCTTAAATAGGTTTTTTAGTGGCTAGCGCAAATATGTCTGCTGCGTGCTTATCTGCCTACTTATTAGCGGCACTGATGGTATAAGTGGGGTAAATTTTGGCTAGATTTGAAACATTTACGCTCGTAAGGCGATTGAAATGAAAGCAATTGAGTTTTTTCAACTTATTATTCACATAGGCACTATATTTTAAAGCTATGAGATTATCAAGATGAGATAAACAGGCTATGAGATTAAAGACCTGTGAGATTATCGAGATTACCTCGATAATATCGAGGTGTGAGATTATAGAGTTGTGTAATTATCGAGTTGTGAGATTATCGAGCCATGAGATTATATAGTTGTGAGATTATATAGTTGTGGGATTATCTGGTTATGAGATTATCTAGTTGTGAGATTATCGAGTTGTGAGATTATCCAGTTGAGATTATCCAGTTGTGAAATTATCTAGTTGTGAGATTATCGAATTTTGAGATTATCTAGTTGTGAGATTATCGAATTTTGAGATTATCTAGTTGTGAGATTATCTAGTTGTGAGATTATCCAGTTGTGAGATTATCCAGTTGTGAGATTATCCAGTTGTGAGATTATCCAGTTGTGAGATTATCCAGTTGTGAGATTATCCAGTTGTGAGATTATCCAGTTGTGAGATTATCCAGTTGTGAGATTATCCAGTTGTGAGATAATCTAGTTGTGAGCTTAGCGGAGAAATTCAGCCGTGAGATTTTTCTTTTAATTCGAAAATAAAAAAACAAAAAAGTCAATATTATGCCAATTGTGATAGTCAATGCAACAATGTAAGTAATTGACAAAGAAAAGGTACAGATAGCTACATATACTTCATTCAATCGTTTCAATACCACATGAAACAGTAACAAAAAAGTAATTTTTAGCACCGGTGAAAACAAACAAAATATACAATAGAAATTTGACGTGAACGGTTCAGATGCACTCAAATGAAATAACGTTAGCACCGTGTGAAAGCTATGGAAAGAAGTGATAGACAGAAAGCTTTATTAACACAGAATTGTTAATATTACACGCAGGTGAAGTAACTTATGAGCATATGCACTATCAGTTTTTCATAGCGGCGAAACTTAATCATTAAATATATTTGAAAACAGGTCTTGTGTAAATTTTGACCATTTCATACGGTTTTTTTCTAAGTACGAGCTAGCATCCAGTTTTGTCTTAATCCGATGGGATAACGGATTTGCCGCAAAAGGTCCACGGCTTACTGATAGCCACTTTGAGTTTTCGCGGTCCTTGAAACGCCATTCTACCATGCTGAACCTGATGGTTGTCCACTATGACCATCTCGTGTCGGCCCAGTTGGAACCCGATGGCGCCGGACCAGGACGCCTCTCGGATGTGCTGCAGCACCGAGTCCTCGATTGGTGACTGGTCACCATAGAACGACGTGAACAGGTGCTCTGATGCCCCTCTGTAGCTGGGGTGCACAGAGTAGTACGAGGAGTGATGCGACTGGATCGAGTTGCACCACACCTTGCGGCCTGCAATTGTAGACAGATGATAGATAGATAGATAGATAGATAGATAGATAGATAGATAGATAGATAGATAGATAGATAGATAGATAGATAGATAGATAGATAGATAGATAGATAGATAGATAGATAGATAGATAGATAGATAGATAGATAGATAGATAGATAGATAGATAGATAGATAGATAGATAGATAGATAGATAGATAGATAGATAGATAGATAGATAGATAGATAGATAGATAGATAGATAGATAGATAGATAGATAGATAGATAGATAGATAGATAGATAGATAGATAGATAGATAGATAGATAGATAGATAGATAGATAGATAGATAGATAGATAGATAGATAGATAGATAGATAGATAGATAGATAGATAGATAGATAGATAGATAGATAGATAGATAGATAGATAGATAGATAGATAGATAGATAGATAGATAGATAGATAGATAGATAGATAGATAGATAGATAGATAGATAGATAGATAGATAGATAGATAGATAGATAGATAGATAGATAGATAGATAGATAGATAGATAGATAGATAGATAGATAGATAGATAGATAGATAGATAGATAGATAGATAGATAGATAGATAGATAGATAGATAGATAGATAGATAGATAGATAGATAGATAGATAGATAGATAGATAGATAGATAGATAGATAGATAGATAGATAGATAGATAGATAGATAGATAGATAGATAGATAGATAGATAGATAGATAGATAGATAGATAGATAGATAGATAGATAGATAGATAGATAGATAGATAGATAGATAGATAGATAGATAGATAGATAGATAGATAGATAGATAGATAGATAGATAGATAGATAGATAGATAGATAGATAGATAGATAGATAGATAGATAGATAGATAGATAGATAGATAGATAGATAGATAGATAGATAGATAGATAGATAGATAGATAGATAGATAGATAGATAGATAGATAGATAGATAGATAGATAGATAGATAGATAGATAGATAGATAGATAGATAGATAGATAGATAGATAGATAGATAGATAGATAGATAGATAGATAGATAGATAGATAGATAGATAGATAGATAGATAGATAGATAGATAGATAGATAGATAGATAGATAGATAGATAGATAGATAGATAGATAGATAGATAGATAGATAGATAGATAGATAGATAGATAGATAGATAGAGTAAAATCAAAGCAATGCTTTTTACCCACCAGTAATTGGATGGATCTTAGTTGGCGAAATAACATTCCAATAAGTCAAGGAGTCGTTATTCGAATCCCACTGAAGGCTGAACTGTCTCTGTTTCAGATAGGTTTCAACTGCCACTTTGTCGTCGGTGTGGAAAACCTGTAAAAAATGAAATTCGCGGTTTTAGAATTGAAAAATATCATGTCTCCGACATTTGGGATTTCCAGGAATTACCCGATATTTCCTATTGGTTCAGAGTAGTCACGTGATAATTGTTGCGTTCAGTAGTGACGTGGCAGGGAATACGATACGAAGAACTCTTTCTTCGGGCGCGGGATTCTATTTTTAGCAACAATCTTTATGTCTAAATGTATATTGCGTCCGTATTCACCCGTCTTCGCCAGTCCCTACTTACCGCCTGCCAGCTAAGATAATCGCCGGCCTCTCGCTTGTGCTTCAATCTTCGCCAATAGCAAATTTTCTTGTCCTCCAGGCGTTTCAAGACGGCGGGATCAATTCGATCAAGAACGGAGTCGCTGTGCAATAGCACCGTTTCGCCTCCGTTACCGGCTTGGGCTGGCACTTCGCACCAGAAGCTGATCTGCAAACAAATAAGTAAATAGAACATAAATTGTTGTTGAAAATTGTACATGTAACTTTTTTGCTACAAAGCGTGTTTGTCATAATACAGTAAACGTGCATTTACCCTTCAATAATACTCCTATCGCAGCGAAAGTTACCGCGCTTAAATTAAGTGACGCGGGTGGCTCAGGTAATAAAAAACTCTTCTCTCAGCCCCTTTAATGTAGAGATAACGCAGAAGATAAGAAGAGATTGCACACACGCGGTCCGGGCATGTCTGGGAGGCTCGATCTCTACGCGAGCGCATTGGGAAAGACGGAAAACACCTATTTAGAGAGAGATAAGCTATTTTTAGCTAGCCACAAGCACGCGCTCACGCACACTAGAAGGCGTGAATAATGCAAGGCATCACGCCACAGACAAGTGCGTTCAGGATTGCCGGCCTTTACTATTTTTGTGGCACTAAATGCACTTGAGTAACAATAATAATAGACGAATGCAAATTATATCCTTAGAGTGCGACATAGTTCACCATATTAAAAAACCAGATTGACGGCAATCTAGCTATTGATCACGCCTGCACTGCATGGATGCATGTAATGTAAGTGTTAGTGATCTAATGTAAGTTTGTTTAACTGCAGTAAATTTGACCTTTTCAATATAAGAATTGAAGGTCGTTCGAATCCTTAGAGCAACACGATTAAATTGAATTTATTTTCAGCTTATTTCGAGTAGAAAGACGAGCCAGAACGGGCAAACGATGATTCTCCCAGCGTTTAAGAGAGTCTGCTTAGTTTTTTAAATAGCCATTTGAACTTGCCTGCCCCTCGTAAATAGTCTCGTACTTGATGGCGCCACTTTTGCGCCACCTCTACTAGTTTGCTAATTGGCTGGTTTCTCTATAAACCTTTCTACTGTGCACTGTGAGAAAGCAAAAATATTCTTCCGGTTTTTTAACTCATTACTTTCGAAAAACGCAATTTCTGCAGTAGCACAAGAAAAAAATACGTCATGGGGGTCATCGAGACCATGAGCACATGACATGTAGTTTCTGATCTCTCAGCCTTGACATCTCAGCAATCCCCCCGTAAGCCTTGAAATCTTAGCTATTCCGCTGTAAGCTGTGTCTTCTCAACAATTCCCACCCCGAAAGCCTTGACATTTCAACATTCCCCCGTAAGCCTCGATATCTCAGCAATTCCCCTCGTAAGCCTCGACATCTCAGCAATTCCCCCCATGAGCCTCGAAATCTCAGCAACCCCCCCTGTAAGCGGTGACTTCTCAATAATTTCCCCGTAAGCATTGACTTAAAACTTTAAAAGCAAACTGTATGCCCCATTTCGCTGTTCGATTGCAAACTTACCACATCCGGGAGGTCTGGCGTGTCCGCTTTCTCATTGTGCATCTCAATGGTGAACTCGGGCGGCTCATCGCTGGCTGAGTAGACCCGGTTACTTCCGGACTTGGATCCGGCCACTCTGTGCCCCAGGCCGCCTCGATATTCCACCGTTGCCAGGCCCAAACGGAATAGCAACGACTGGAATCGTTCGGGTGAATCAATTCCAGCTATTCCCGTCAGATGCAGAGCTCCAGACTCCGTTAGGGTTCGGCGTAGCAACGAAAACTGGCGCTGACCGGTAGCGGACGAGTCGGACAGCAGCGCCCTGGTCTCGCGCGGGCCCATACGCCGAGGAAATTCTGTGTCTCTATCCGCCAGTTTCCTCGCCAGGAATTGAGGAAAACTTGGACGCATCGCGCCAACAACGTCGCTTCGACCGCGGAGTAGCACTCGAGCCATGGGTGAAAGATGCAAAGAGTCTTAGTTCGAAGCAATTGTCTTGAATAAGGTAGATTAGTGCAGAGAGTCTGCCAGGTCATGCCACAATTGTATGCTTTTTCGAGAGTATTTATAGCCGAATAATGTCGCAGTGCAGCACTCACCCACGAGGCGAGTGCGAGCCCGAGTTCGGACGTTCACCCTAGTCGGTGGGTCAGAAAAGGGCTTGTAAAGCAGATCACGCGTGATCTAAGTGCACGCCTAGCAATTTCTATTTACCAGTCTGTAAGTTATCTTGTAAAAAAGTCTTCCGATTTTGATTACAGCGCGTGGCATGCGAGGCTTATCGGCTTGTGCCTACTTGAACTCGTTTCGGCTTTAACTTGATTGCAATGGTGCGGACGTCATATTTGACACAGAGCTTGTGTTTAGCGGCAAGACTTGAGAATTTTTTAAAAAGATAATGCTAATCGAACACGCGGTCAACACGAGACTTTGATAATAGACATTTTGATAGCATCTCTGCCGCAGCAGAAAAGTACAGATGACGTTGTTTGCTTTATTTTTTCGGTTTATTTGAAATGTGTACGTGTGCTTTTTATGGACTAATCAAAACTTGTAATTAAATCCAAGATTAATTATAATTTTTTGCGATCTTTACTTTGCCAAAAACGCAATCTCTATTCATGTCATGGATGAATAATATAACTGGATCGCCAGAAGCTCGATTTTTTGGTCCTAGCCATAGACAAGCACCAGCATCACAAGAAGCTCAGAATGCCGTACTTTCACACATAGACAAATAGCCGCTGCAGAAGCTGCAAACCTTTATTTATAAGTATTCTATTTTATGTCCAAGCACATGCTCGCAATATATGCAGGGTGAAAGTACGGCATTCTGAGCTTCTTGTGATGCTGGTGCTTGTCTATGGCTAGGACCAAAAAAATCGAGCTTCTGGCGATCCAGTTATATTATTCATCCATGATTCATGTACGCTCGTACTATTTACAACCCAGCTTGAGCCATAGACTAATCTCAGAAAACTTTGCCAGAACTGAGACCAAAATATAAGCAAACAAAGCACCATAGACCAGGTGCGGGCAAATTCCGGCACCCGCATGTAGCCTGCAAAGCCTCTCTATCCGGCCCTCGGATCCTTTTAAACTTCACAATAGCAATTCGGCCTGCTCAAGGTTTGTGCCCCGTCTCTGCTCCTTACTCCTTCTTTTATCTCATCTCCTCTCTCCTCTCCCCCTCTTCTCTCTTCTCTCTTCTCTCTTCGCTCCTCTCTCCTCTCCTTCTCTCCTCTCTCCTCTCTCCTCTCTTCTCCTTCTCTGCTCTATTTTCTCCTCTTTCCTCTCCATAATGATTTAATGGACGAATACGCCAATTGACCCTGCTGGCGAATATGATCGCGACAGTTTTGGTCTCGGACCTGTCCGTCCATTGTTCAGCAGAGCGAATAAAGTTTTGTAAAAGATCTCTAAGGGTTTCAGGTGACGGCCCGCATGCCATGCACGGCTGTGACATCATCGACATAACCGACCTTAATGATGGGGTCAAGATCACAGAACTTACTGTGGTCTGTGGTCTGTGGTCTGTCTGTGTTCTGTAGTCAAGATGGCTGTCCTAATGGAGCTCATCGATTACCATGTTCCAGAGAACTGGAGAAAGAACACCGCCTTGGGGGCTGCCTTTGCAGATGTTTATCATCCGTTGGTGGCCCAGCAGGTGCGCGGTGGCAGTACGAAAACTGATCGTATACATGATCCACCTGATAAGGTGCGAGTGGGAGTGATCAGGGGGTCGGGCCTGGCTGGCTCGTTCGAGATAAACGCTGTAAGCATCGCCTCCAGTGTTTTCCTGGGTTTTCAGTGGGCGAGTCGTCGGCTCTCTTGACTGAGGAAAGTTTGGACATTTTGTCCTGCGTAAACGCTTTAACGATCCTGGAGGTGGTGACCTCGAGTTCCTCACAGTTTTCGCGTCACTTGTTTGTTTCGGCGTTCCTGACCCTGCCTCTTGAATCCGTGGATTGTGTTCAGGTAGGTGGTTTGGTCGGCCAAGTTTTTAATTTTCTGGGCCCTACGGTGAAGCCTTTTGGTTCTGCGACGGAGGTCGCCAAGCTGCGGGTTCCACCATGGGGCCGGCTGTTTGCCTTTATTTGCCCGAGGCTTCGAAGGCAGCAGTGAGCGAGTCCGTGAGCACGGCCGCAAAGTTATCTGCTTCCTCGCAGGTGTTGGTGGAGACTGGAGCGCTAGTGCAACGATAGGTCTCCTTCCGGACACTCCTGAAAGTAGTCCAGTCGGTAATCCTAGCATTCCGTTTCCAGTACAGCTGGTCTGCGTTTCGGGCGCTGGCCAGCTTAAAAGAGATGAACTTGGGATTGGAGAGGGACGCCCCAGGAAGCACCCGCCACTCCCTACTAGTGCTCTGGAGAAGCCTGGGCGTGGCAAGGGCGTTGTTGAAGGTAGGGGTACTACCCGAGTTGCAGAACTTAAGGGTTGTAGTTGTAGTATAGGTCAGGAAGTCTTCACCTCTCTGGTTGATTTCAGAACTGCCCCAGTGGGTGTGGTGGGCGTTGATGTCGCCTGCCACAAGCAGCTCATAATTTCTGGTGGAGCAAAGCTCTACCAATGTGACAAGCTCTCCCAGGGAGTATGTCTTCAGATTGGACAACACAGAGTCCCTGGTGGACAGGTCCGATCTGATCCATGCGTTAATAAAGCTAGACACCACGATACAGGATCTTGGTGCCAGGTTTTCCTCCCCGGTGCCAGCGGTTAAAAACTGGTAGCCGGAGGGGACGTTTTGTGGGCTGCCCCTGAGCGTCCAAGGTTACTGGATAAGAATGATTCCTGGTGCGTTGTGCTTCATGAGGTTGACTGAAGCAGCAACGCTGTGCTGCAGGTTGACCTGCAAGCAGTGAATGCCCTGAGAGACGGTCATGCCTACTGTCCAGGGCCGGAGAAAAGCAACTCATCCTCATTTCTTAGCCTTCTCGGTGAGGGTTGAGTCGTGGAGGTGGACGCGGCACCCGTGGCAGGTGAGACACTTAGCCGCACTGCAACTGAGTTACGGCTGCTGCCTTTGCCTTGCGCCCGGCCGTCAAAAGTCTGAACTCGGCCGGCAACATCCTCCTGGAGGCAATCCCACCAGTTGGATGGCTGAGCCGTGCCGTCGTCCAGTTCCTCCGACTGGCTTTGTGCGGTGTTGCGAGCGGCACGAGTCCGCTCGAGTTGAAATCTCAGAGACTGAGCTTCATCAAGTGCGCGCTGAACTTGCACGATGGAACGCTCAACGCCATGCAGTAACTCGACACATTTCAGCGCGCTCCACCCCGCCTGATGCAGACGAGGTCGCGCACGTCTTTAGCAAGCTCTGGTTAGTGTAGCGCGACGTGTCATCTGGTGCTACGTGCCTCAGGAGCTCCTTGACTGCGTTTGCTAGAGAATTGACGTCCAATCGTCAAATACCCAAGTATTCGGACAGAGAGGACAGTGAATGCATGCATTCGGAGTTTGATGTTCGTTAAATAAATCAATTAGATAGCGAAAAACCGAATTGCCTGTTGATTTCAGTTTTTAGTCTATATGAGTACCGGTAGTGATTATGAACTCTTCATTGTACCAAATGTATTGGACGCGGTAAAAACCAAATGGGAAGAATGGGAAGATATTCAAGAGTTCTTGAATATGTATTGAATATTAAAATCTACTTTTTGACGATTCTAACATTATATTTTAATAGACAATGGTAGAAAATTACTGATGTGATTAATAAGGTGAAGCAGCTTTACTGATACTAAGATAAAGTTACAAAACTACCGATACAAGGCCCTGGCTCTATCAAAGTTCAAATTCATGAGATCTCGCATGGCTATTGACAGCACAATGGCAGCAACTTCGGCAAAGGAAAGCAGCAGGCCCGAAGTGCCAAGAGAACAGACTATTACCGTAAATTTATCACTAATTTTCTCCATACAGAAGTCAGTACAGGGACAGCTTTGAATTTCTTCGCTCGAAATAGTCGATTTATTTAATTCATTTATGCAGCAGAGATGCTGCACTTTAGCCTGAGTGCAGCAGTCCTGCTCCGAGCAGGGTGGATGCCCCAGCGGATCGCTGACGTACCCGGAATGGTACAGGCCGCAGCATTTGTATTTTGTCTGCAAAATTTGATTCGAAGAATTGTTTTGTGTTGCGTCTCACGCGCATACCACTCGTATCATGCTACTGTTGAGTAAAGTGAAAGCACTGAATATTAATAACTATTTTGCTTAGATTCACTATAGCTTTTTGCAGCCCATTTGGGCTTACGCGCATTGAATTTAATCCAAGATACGAGCTACGTTTGTCAAAGTAATGGAGCTTTTGTCTATGGTAGCAAGGCTGGCACAGCGGCATTTAATTTGGTCCAACAAGCATCAATTTGGTCCATTTAGTTCATTTGCAGCTCAGTCCCAGAATTGTGGACCATATGCTAGGCTGTTGAACGAATGTCATTGGCTTGTGATCGAAGCACTCGACGGAGGTGAACACCCAAAGGACATTGCAAGGTTGCTGAATGTAAAAGAAAAGGTGGTTTACAGCATCCAGGAGCGCCTTGAAACTCTGCCGGCAGAGATTGCCTGCGAAAGGGTGGCAATCGCCAAGGAAAGTTGCTCGAAAGCCTCAGGTCCAACTGCTACTCGATGCAGTGGAGACGAACCCTTTGTTGACGTTTCAGAAAATGCAGCAGAAGTTGAGGGAACAGCTCCAGTTGGTTATCAGATTTCGACTATCAGCAGAGCTCTGGAAAAGCAACTGAAAATTTTTGGTAGAGACGCTGACATTCCAGCGGTGCGCAACAACCTGCAGACGGTTGAGAGAAGGCAAGAGTTTGTCCAATGGCTCACGAGTGTTTGGACCAAATGGATGCTTGTTGGACCAAATCAAATGCCGCTGCGCCAGCCTTGCTACCATAGACAATAGCTCCGTTACATTGGCAAACATATCTTGGATTAAATTAAATGCGCGTAAGCCCAAATGGGCTGCAAAATGCTATATTAAAAGCGATATAAAATACACTCAGCAAAAAGTAGAATAATTCCACTCCGAAACACGCAGTGGAAAACATAGGGAAGCTTTAATAATCCCGTTCTCTAGGCCATAAATCTTCACTCTCTCCACGCCAGAAAATTGCGTCACTTCGGACAGAGATCTGAAAAAATGATGACTTAGACTTAACCGGAGGGAGATCAAGGCGGTCACCAACGCCTTCTCTTGTCATGGTTGCTTTGCCAGGGATCGCAATCTCAAGGGGCGGGATCCGCAATGAAGAGTGTATATTATTGAAGTTCGTTTCGAAAGTTTGGAAAGAAACAATGGAGCTGGTAATGTTATAGCGTCGTAGGGGGCGCGCTTCAGGAACTGACGAAAGACGGAGTGACGGAGTTGCCGAAGCGCCGACAAGTGCGCGCGCATGTCTTCGACGGTTGAATGCAAATTAAGTCGAGAACATCAACAAACCATCATTTTACTAAACTTTTAACAAAAATACATGTAGTTCTTGTTTCGGTGATGCACCAAGGACTACTACAGTATAAGGATGCAACACTTGAAATCTTTGGAAAATATCTTGAAGGCCACTTTTCGCCGAAAAATACACTACGGAGATAGGAAGTTATCAGTTTTTCAGCACAAAAACTGTTATTGCTTTCGATAGGAGGCAGACCCAGTGTTCATCTTTTGATATGTTGTGCCTTTTTTCTAGCTCTATTGATATTCATAAAGCCTTTTGTTTAGAAAATTAGGATTATTTTCTTATTCTACGTACAATTGCATGTCCTGTGCCTAAAAACCATTGAAATGGCACGGCCCAGCTCATTGGTTTTATGAATCTATTTTGTCATTCTCAGCTGCTGACTGTGTAAAAATATGTGTAACAGAGATGATAAAATAGATTCATAAAACCAAAGATTCGAGCTGTGCCATGCACTTTTATGATTTTTAGGTACAGAAAATGTGCGTAGAATAAAAAATTAATATCAAAACAACATATCGACAAAAGGGGGCCGTAGCCCAGCGGTCTAGCGCAGTCTCTGGTGTGCCAGCGGCCCAGGCTCGATTCCAAGTGCAGTCACATTAATTTGGGGCTGAATTGGAATCTCGGCTTGGCTCTGCTCGTGCAATCAATGGCCTTGAGAGCCAACCCCCCAAGGCGCAGTGAAGTGTACATGCCTAACGATAATATAAAGTTAGGGCCGCTGTACACTCCTGTGTGAGTGTGTGCTTGCGTACGTATCCGCGCGCTTGTATGCCTGCTCAGGGGAGTCGGCGGAATGGGCAGTAATGCCTCTCGCCGGTTGTGTGCCTATGTCGCTTAAAGTGCGCCAGGGTGCACACAACCCCCTGCCTCTAAAAAAAAAAATATCGACAAATCAAAATATGAAAATTGGGTCTGCCTCCTATCGAAAGCAATAACAGTTCTTGTGCTGGAAAAATGAAAACTTCCTATCTCCGTAGTGTATTTTTCGACGAAAAGTGGCCTTCAAAACTTTTTCCCATGAAACGTGAGTGTCCCGTCCTGTATATACGCTGCTTTAGTTGTCCTTGTGATGCACTTCAAAAAATCACAGGCCATCAAAGTTTCATTTAATGCGAATTTACCTGAGCCTCTGCTCGCTTCGCATCGCCGGCCCGATTCCAGCCGGCCTCAATAATGGTTTTGATCTGATTAGAGTCGGCTGCTAAGCAGCTGCACGAGACTGAGAACTGAATTAGACAGAGAGGGAATGTACACAACAGGTACATAAACAGTACAGTGTGATTCTTCATCCAGGCACCAGCGAAACCAACAATCGATATCGGAATCAGAGCATTCGAACACGCGTCCAACGAATCCAGCAGGTTGATCTTGGACACCACCGGCGTGTTGATTGTCAACTGAATGGCGACTTTCAAAGCGATGCCGGCTAGAAGAAAGGCAACATTAATTGACAGCAAAGCCGTTCTGGTGCTACTTAGGTAGCACCAGAAACTGTACAACATATTTTCTATGAAGACAGTGTTTACATGTAGATCGATTTTTGCTATAGTATAATTTTACTAATTTTAATTTTTCATCGCTAAACGATCTAATCCGCATGCGCGTACTTGTATAGACATTTAATGCTAACCATAGACTGTTTGAAATAGAAATTTTGATAAAGGCAGTAGTTATACCGAGGAATCTATTTATAGACTTGTAAATCTGACGTAGCCATGCATTTACAAGGGTTTTGAATATGAAAGTGGAGCTCAAATAGATCCTAGATTAAGCGACGCTAGATTTCTTGGCAACGAGTGTGCAGACCTGCTTGCCAAGGCGCGCTGTGTTGGGGGCGGGCCCTGCAGGGACCCCCATCTTCACCTCAGCGATCAACTCTCACCTCAAACGCTTGGCAGACAGGAATGCTTCTAACAAGGAGTGAATTGATTTTTAAGAGTTCAAGAATCAATAGTTAGGAGCTAGTTGTTCCAAGGAGTTGTGACGTTGTCAGTTGAGGTGCCCCCGACAAGGGTCGTTTTAGCGAAAGCAGTGTCATTCTATAATATTGTTAATTTGATGGTCTCGTACTCTAACGTCTGCTTGTAGTAGTAATGCCCAAGAAGTTTTAACAACATTGCGTGACGTTCGTAAAGCCTATGTACAATGCGATCGATAATTTCTGTTTTCAAGTTGGTTTTCGCGCCGGCCAATAGGAAGGCCGCGCATATATTATGCTAGTCTGAAATTAAGCTTTTGTCGTGCACCCACCCCCAGCCCGCTCGTTATCAGTCCTGTCTGGCAGGGGCGCCCGGGGTTAGGCTTCTTCTTCTTCTCCTCTTTCTCTCTCCGCCACAGTTCTAAGCCACGCCTCTGCCAAGTCTCAGTCGCGCCACCGCCACCGCCAATTCTCGATCACGCCACCGCTACCGTTCGCACGAGGTTCTCGCCACGAGTACCGCCACCATACAATCACTGCCATTACATGTACATCACCGCCATTGCCTCAGGCTCATCAACTCGCTCTATCATCCATCTTATTGTTGCGCAGCCGCCCAGTGCATTCCTTACGGATTCAGCAAAATACTCAGGCCCATCTCTATCGAAAGTCTCACTTGATGCTCGACACTTAAAGCATAGTTGCAACGAGTCCAGTGCAGTGTTCAATTCGACTTTGATATTCGTCAGGCCGGCTAACTTAAGCGAGTTGATTCTCATTGAGCCGAAATCGTGACACAGTACATGTACATGTACGAAATTCTTCGAAAATGTTTATCCTTTGCCTAAATTGCCTGGGTCACCGATCTTTGTCTCCCTCGTTGTCCGAGCCTATACATAATGTAGGTCGCTGTCCGAAAACATGACAATGATCGATCGACACTCCTATACCCTTGAAATATTAACTAAGAGTTAGGAGCTTATGAAATTCTGTCCTTCTATAAAACACACGCTCCTAAAATTTACCCCTAAACGGCAACTCCTACATGTACATGTAGCTCCTAAATCCTACGATCCCCACTCCTTATTCTATTAGCACGCTATACAAAACCTCAATGAGGTCTCCTTCATTCACTGAGGAGTCTCCTACGTCCTTAAAGGAGACTCCTAGCTTTTAAAATTTACTCCTGATTCTATAGCACAGAAAAGCCATCTAGGAGCTAGGAGTTATAATAGGACACTCTCACTCTTAAGGATTTATAAATGCCTGTGTCACATATTGAGCCTCAATTCATATCGCCGCGGTTTGAAAAACGGAACCGGTTCCGAACCGGTTACACGCTCTTCATATTGATGGTTCGAAAACAGAATCAGTTCCGGAACATGGTTTTGGTTCTGGAATATGGTTCGAGAAATTTTCTCGAACCGTTGTCATGTTTACACTTAACAGTAAAATATATTTGAAATCGTCAATTCTTTATTACTGTTATATAATTATTCCATTTTTGTCATATTTAAGAGGAAACAAAGTCAAAGAACGACAAAATTAAATTGTAAAGACTCTCAAACATAATATGGGTTCGAAGCTCCTCATTTCACACTGGTTCTGGTTCTAGAACTCGAATTTATTCTGGTTCTAGAACCGATTGCCGTGAAGAGGCTCATTATTGACGAAGACCTTAATATCTCAAAAGTTTTTAAAAACCGAACCAGGAATTTAAAAATTTTATAGCTGGAGCAATTTTTTAAAAGATGCTATATTTAGGTGGCTTAGTAAAAATAATTTTTCATACGAGCATTTACATTCGTTTTAACTGCACAACATTTAAATCAAGAAAATAAACTATGATTTATAAGAAACACACTAATTAACCCCACACCAGGCACGGTCTGGCAATCCTTCGCCATTGCCAGTGAAGTTGTAAGTAGTAGGCCAGCGACAGTTTTTCTAGTCTCCTCTCTCAAAATCCATAGTTATCGTTAACGTTGTGTTGTTTGTAGCTTTTAGTTTATTCGCGTTTTTTAAAGTTACGAAAGATCTAGATGAAAAGTTATGATTGAATAAGATGGCCTACTAGGCCAAAAAATAAAACATTAGTTAGGCCTATCCAAATGTGTTTCTTATAGCAAGAAATGACCTTTTTATGAAGTGTAATGCTAAGAGAATTTTTCATGCCATTTATATATGTTTTGTTCAAAATCTTGGTTGCCCTTGGCCTTGGCCTTGGCCAAGGGCCCAAGGCCCTTACTTTGTTATGTATCACAATAAAGTCAAAAACCTTTATTAGATTTAGAACCTAGTCATAATAATATTAGTATGGTTACCATGGTATACCATGGCTGGGGCCTGTGAGCATGAATGGTATTAGCAAATTATATTAAATAGGCCCTATTGATTATTAGCCTAATCTTTATTATGTCCATTTCACCTATATCCTATAATATAGGCGTAGTATATACTAAAAACCAAAACTATCTACCTGCCTATCTATCTATCTATCTATAGAAACTTTGGTTTAACTTGACTTTGCAAAGACCAATTTTCTTCAAACTTGCACCATTCAAACAGAAAATTTTCTGTGGTGATATAATATGTCTTAGCTAAGATTAAGAAATTGCTCAATGCCAAAAGGATTAAATATAAAAAATATGCTTTTTTTGCAAAAGTCACATAGACTTTTCAACTTAAAAATGTATTTTAAGAATGCTAGAGAAGAAATTTCAACTTGGAATGCATTATAAAAATAGCAGAGAAGAAATTTTAACTTGAAATGCATTATAGTCTCCTCTCTATTGACTGTGTCTAGAATGCTAGAAATGCTAGAATGTAAAGATTACATCACAACTGAATTATAACTCTGACTTAAACTGCTAAAAACACAATATAGAAACATAGCACAAGACTTGCTTTAGATTGTGTAACTCTATTGTTAACTTTATTTGAGACTGCTATAAGACTGCTTTAGAAATTGATTATGTCATGACTTCTTTATGTGATTTTTACTTTGACTTGGTATGAATGTTGAATTTATGTGCTAGGCCCTACAGTTCAAGTTATCAAAACAATGAGAGCTAGCCTAGAAGTGAACAGATAGAACTATTAATGTAGTAACCAGGGTTTGAATCTTGATAATATAATTTTTTATTATTTAAATATCAAACACAAAAAGCATCATAAAAGGTTATTTGGGGGATTTTAAGCTGTCAAGGTGCATAGAAAATATCAGATCTATAGTCTAGACTTGGAAGGAATTGCTATACTGCTTATGACTCTTAAAGAAAATCAATGAGATATCAAGGCTTACTGGGAGAATTAATAAAATTTCAAGGCTTATAGAGGGAATTACTAAGATAACAAGGCTTACTGGGAGAATTGCTAAGATGTCAACATTTACTATGGGGATTGCTAAGACTTCATGGCTTTTTGGGAGGATTGCTAAGATGTCAAGGCTTATAGAAAGTTGCTAAGATATCAAGGCTTATATATGGGAGGAGGGGGGTCACTGAAATTCCAAGGCTTATAGGAAAATTGCTAAGATGTCAAGGTTGACTAGGGGATTGCTAAGATATTAAGGCTAAAATGTCAAGGAAATTGCTGAGATTGGTTACTTTTGGCAGGTGTTTGCTATTTGGAGATGCTTGCTATTAGATGCTTGCTAGTAGAATTGCCAAGGTGTCAAGGCTTAGAGGGGAATCACTAAGACTCCAAGTCTTATAGGAGAATTACTGAGATATCCAGGCTCAAGTTGAATCGCTGAGGTGCCAAGGCTTACTAGGGGAATATGCTGAATTGTCAAGGATTATTGGGGAACTTGCAATGTCAAGGCTTTTTGAGGGGATTGCTAAGATGTCAAGGTTTATAAGGAGTTGCTAAGATGTCAAGACTTACTGGGTAAATCACTAGGATTCCAAGGCCTTCTGGGGAATTGCTAAAATATCAAGACTTGGTTAGGGGATTGCTAAGATGTCAAGGCTTACTAAGGGAAGTTTTGAGATTTCAAGGCTCAGGAAAACTGTTGAGATGCTAAGGCTCATGGGAGAATGGCTGCAATGTTAAAGACTCACAAGAGAATAGCTAAAATTCACAAAATGTCAAGGTTCATTTGGTAATTGTTGAAATGCTATGGTTTATGGTGGGAATTGTTGAAATGCTATGACTTGGCAAGGTTAGGGTTAAATCAAAAAACTCATGTGGAATTGCCTAAAAGACTAAAAAAAGCATCATATAATATTTAGTTATTGCAAAAAATAAAAGAAGGTTCATGCAAAAATAATAGAAGTGTCTTGTTAGACAAAAAGGAAGCATCATGTAAAAACAAGCATCTTGAAAAACATACATGCGCAACTGCTGGCTGACCTGGCCGATCTGGCCACCGTAAATTGTGGTGGACCAGGGGTAAGTCGCAAAATGCCCAGCCTAAAGAATACAGATGTAGTACTAATTAGATGATGAGGCATTTAGCCCTTATAAGACACTCATAGTTACTCCTGCCATTTACCCACAATTGCGTTAGGGTTTCTTTTACAGGTAAGCTGCATTTTTGGTCAAAAAGTAAGTCGCATGGCCAGTGTAAATCAGGGGAGTTGCGCATGTATGTTGAAAAACATAAATAAAATGTCATATGAAACTTTGGTATGACTCTTAGGGAGAATTTCTGAGATATCAAGGCTTGGAGAAAGGAATTTCTGAAATGTAATGGCTAAGCTCAGAAGCTACATATAGTTTATTAAAAATTGTATTGAAAATTGAAATTTGATAAGGATTATTGCACTAGCTAAGAATGTAATTATTGCACTATCCTAGAAAATTATTATTGTACTGCATGATAAGAAAAGTATTGTTGAACTAGCTTAGAAAAGGATTATTGCACTAGATAAGAAAAGAATGATTGCACTAACTGAGGAAATTGTTGCGCTAGCTTGCTAGGGGTGCATGCTTTCTATCAGGAAATACTAGCTATCTGAAGTTGCTTGCTATCTGGGATTGCTTGCTCTCTTGTTGCTTGCTTAGATGTCAAGTCTTGCAGGAATTACTGCAATCTCAAGTTTTTAGGGAGAATTTCTGAAATGTCAAGGCCTGGCAAAAGAATTGCCGAGATTGTTTGCTTTTGATGAGTGTTTGCTTTTGGTGAAGTTTGCTATTAGGCAATGTCAAAATCAAAATCTAAATAAGAAATAGAACAAAAAATGCTACAGTGAAAATTTCTATGATAAAGACAGCCTCAGAATTATTTGTATAGAACAACCAAGGGTTAAAGTTAGGATAGCAAGCCCCAATGGGGTTGGAATTGGTTAGTCCATCACAATATACTAAATCTCTAAGATCTGTTTGTTTCTATATACTTAAAATGGTCTATTGGTACATGTGTGTGATTAATTTCAGAAAAAAAACAGCTCAATTATAAAATCTCATTGGAGTCATTTTTATATATGTTATAATAGTTATTATTCAATTCTATTGCTATACCACTAATAAGTTTTACTATTGCCAATTTCATTGTGATTCAACTATTATGACCAAATAGTTATTTTTATCCTATAATGTGTATAATGTCTTTAATCCTATATGTTTTATCCTATAAAATTAATTTGGTCTGTCCTCTATATAGGCTTATATATTGAATAGGAATCTATCAAAATTTGAATCTTAATCTTGCTCAATCACAATTTTTATCCTATTCTAACCTCTATTTTTTACCTGATAGTATTGATTTAGAAAGGCTTAGCAGAGGTCACTCCTTCCATATATTGTATTGTTTTCCTTTGTCTTTTTCAGTGGTAAATATGGTTGCTTGTTGAATTTTATTCAGCTGTTTAATGCTTTTTTGCATGTAATATTATTTGCTTTTCCTAAAAAACAATGAAAATGTGTATATTAAGGCAAGTGAAGTTACCAAAAAAGACAAAAAACAAAAAATGATGAAAAATTAATACAATAAAACAGACTTTTTTTAGCTTAGTTAATGCTTTTAGAAATTATTCTTAGCTGATGCAGTAATCTATAAAATGTTAAAACTGTTTTTTAAAATACCTTTTGATATATGGTTACTAATTTAGAAGAAAGAACTCTTAATGGTATTTATAATTTGTAATAAAATTAATGGTATGGAAACAAGTTATAGAACTATATTTTAGCAGCATTTTTTGATTTCTAAAAGATAAAAATAAGCCAAAATTATCTTTGAAATCAATTTCTGATTACTCTATTAGCATGAGTTTCTCTACTCGCTTATCAAAGCTGAATATCGCTCCAGTTTTCATTGCCACACCAGATGAGTTGGATGACCTAGCTGGTTATGTAACTGAAATTGTTAAACAGAAACTGTCTGCATTGGATACTGGATGTCTGATATGCAAGCTGTGTCCACCTGAACAAAAATCAGTAGCATCCTCTAATTTTGAGAATAGTGAGGTTGAACCCGACTTCAGCGGATGTCTGCTGCCATTCTGTTTGGACATTGATTTGTTTAAATTTTGTCCTACTAGGCAAAAAATTGGTGGTAATGATTTACCAGGCCTGGCTGCAGAATGCCATCTGGCTGAGTTTGTTGCACGCAATGAGGCAACTGAGTGTGGGCAGTTTTCCATGACACCTGCAGCTGTTGAGGCTGAGTTCTGGAGCCGCTTTGAGTCGGGTAAGTTTACTACATCTGAAGCGAATAGGACTCTAGTGTGTCATTATGGAATAATATTGCACTAGCTCACCTGAAGGATTTTGAAGGAATGGTAAGGTGCACTAGATCACCTAGATGAATGGGCGGCGCTCGCCTCCCCGCTGCGTCTTCGGACCGCACTAGCTCACCTGAAGGATCGGGAAGGAATGGGAAGGTGCACTAGCTCACCTGAAGGATCGGGAAGGAATGGGAAGGTGCACTAGCTCACCTGAAGGATCTGGAAGGAATGGGAAAGTTCACTAGCTCACCTGAAGGATCGGGAAGGAATGGGAAGGTGCACTAGCTCACCTGAAGGATCTGGAAGGAATGGGAAAGTTCACTAGCTCACCTGAAGGATCGGGAAGGAATGGGAAAGTGCACTAGCTCACCTGAAGGATCTGGAAGGAATGGGAAAGTGCACTAGCTCACCTGAAGGATCGGGAAGGAATGGGAAGGTGCACTAGCTCACCTGAAGGATCGGGAAGGAATGGTAAGGTGCACTAGCTCACCTGAAGGAATGGGAAGGTGCACTAGCTCACCTGAAGGAATGGAAAGGTGCACTAGCTCACCTGAAGGATCGGGAAGGAATGGTAAGGTGCACTAGCTCACCTGAAGGAATGGGAAGGTGCACTAGCTCACCTGAAGGAATGGAAAGGTGTACTAGCTCACCTGAAGGAATGGAAAGGTGCACTAGCTCACCTGAAGGATCGGGAAGGAATGGGAAGGTGCACTAGCTCACCTGAAGGATCGGGAAGGAATGGGAAGGTGCACTAGCTCACCTGAAGGATCTGGAAGGAATGGGAAGGTGCACTAGCTCACCTGAAGGATCTGGAAGGAATGGGAAGGTGCACTAGCTCACCTGAAGGATCGGGAAGGAATGGGAAGGTGCACTAGCTCACCTGAAGGATCTGAAGGAATGGGAAGGTGCACTAGCTCACCTGAAGGATCTGAAGGAATGGGAAGGTGCACTAGCTCACCTGAAGGATCGGGAAGGAATGGGAAAGTGCACTAGCTCACCTGAAGGATCGGGACGGAATGGCAAGGTGCACTAGCTCACCTGAAGGATCTGAAGGAATGGGAAAGTGCACTAGCTCACCTGAAGGATCTGAAGGAATGGGAAGGTGCACTAGCCCACCTGAAGGATCTGAAGGAATGGGAAGGTGCACTAGCTCACCTGAAGGATCTGAAGGAATGGGAAGGTGCACTAGCTCACCTGAAGGATCTGGAAGGAATGGTGCAGTATTCATTCTTAAAACATGAATACTATGTAAATAGAAAAACTGAGTGAAAAAGCATATTGGTGTTCCTCATTTTTAGCGTCTTCATCTTCAACAGTTGAGTACGGCAAGCAATTGCCCCTAGTAGAAGAAGACGGCTGGGAACTAGCCAACAGTTTATCTGACTGTTCAGGCGTTATCAATATTGCAAGCACTGAGTCGCCGAACGACTGGTGGCGCTGTCAAATCGGTTCAAGATTTTTGTCTTCAACTGGCAATGGAGCCGGTGTCTGGCAGTGTGACTGGTCTGGCTCAGTGTCCTACCTGCACTGGGGCGAGGCCAGGATTTGGTATTGTCTGGCTTCCAACGACAATGGAAATCTTGGATGGCGTCTAGAACAAAGACCTGGCGAGTTTGTTGTGCTGATGCCTGGCGCCAGGTATGCTTGGCTTGACTGCGGCGTTAATTTTTTAGAATTGGCTCGGTTTTGTCCATTCAACTGGCTGCCGGAAGCTCTGACTGCTGGCATGCCTCAAGAAGTTCGGCGTAGGGCTGTGCTAGAAGCAGCTGAAGCTGTGGTTGAGGAGTCTTTAGCTACTGTTGAAGTTAATAATGCATCGAGACAGCAGCAACAGACACGACTGTTGCTGTCTGCTGATCTAGCTGAGTTGCTGCTCAATGAGATTGAGGTGAGAGATTAGGGTTTGGTTGGGGGTGTTTTCATTTTCAAGTTACAGGCGCTTTATTTTATCGACAACTGTTCTCTGGACACAACTATTCTTATCTGGATACAACCGATCTTTTTTTCGACACAACCAAGCTTCTCTGGACACAATTAATTATCTCTGGACACAACTAATTATCTCTGGACAGAACTAATTATCTCTGGACACAACTAATTATCTCTGGACACAACTAATTATCTCTGGACACAACTAATTATCTCTGGACACAACTAATTATATCTGGACACAACTAATTATCTCTGGACACAACTAATTATCTCTGGACACAACTAATTATCTCTGGACAGAACTAATTATCTCTGGACACAACTAATTATCTCTGGACACAACTAATTATCTCTGGACACAACTAATTATCTCTGGACACAATTAATTATCTCTGGACACAACTAATTATCTCTGGACACAATTAATTATCTCTGGACACAACTAATTATCTCTGGACACAACTAATTATCTCTGGACACAATTAATTATCTCTGGACACAACTAATTATCTCTGGACACAATTAATTATCTCTGGACACAACTAATTATCTCTGGACACAACTAATTATCTCTGGACAGAACTAATTATCTCTGGACACAACTAATTATCTCTGGACACAACTAATTATCTCTGGACACAACTAATTATCTCTGGACACAACTAATTATATCTGGACACAACTAATTATCTCTGGACACAACTAATTATATCTGGACACAACTAATTATCTCTGGACACAACTAATTATCTCTGGACACAACTAATTATCTCTGGACACAATTAAAAATCTCTGGACACAATTAATTATCTCTGGACACAACTAATTATCTCTGGACACAACTAATTATCTCTGGACACAATTAATTATCTCTAGACACAACCAATCTTCCTTAGACACAACTAAACTACTTCTCTGGAGTCTAGACACAACCAATCTTCTGGACACAACCAATCTTCTGGACACAACCAATCTTCTGGACACAACCAATCTTCTGGACACAACCAATCTTCTGGACACAACCAATCTTCTGGACACAACCACCATTCTTATACACAACCAACTTCTCTGGACCCAACTGATATTCTCTGGACACAACCAATCTTCTCTGGACACAACTAATCGTCTCTGGACACAACTAATCGTCTCTGGACACAACTAATTATCTCTGGACACAACCAACTATACTGGAAACAATCAGTCTTCTCTTAACACAATGACTCATCTCTGTACACAACCAATCCTGTCTGGACAGAATCAATCCTTCAGACTCAACCGATATATTCTCTAAGGCTGTACTACAGACACAAATAATATTGTTTTAGACACAAGAAAGTATTGTGAACGCATCTGCGCTCATACTTACTGTATAATCTATGATCAATCCACAGTCTCTGCTAAAGTCGAGCTCTGATGAACAACAGCAACAGCAACAACAAACAGAAGCCGCAGTTGCGCAAAACGATTTGCTCAGTCGAGCTCGAATTCAACTAATCTCCCTACGCGATCAGTACAATGAGTGGCGATCTACGGTAGATTCTATCAGTAGGAAATCTAGCATAGCTAAGAAGCCGGACAATGGGCATTCGGAAGAGTCTGACAATGATAATAAGCCGGAACTATCCGAGCTTGAGTTGCTAGCCTGGCGCGGGGTTGCCGAATTGCACCTGTCCCCGGTTAGTTGCGCACCTTTGGCTCGGTTACGCAATCGGGTGCGTTCCTGTCGGCGAGCCCGACAAGTTGTCAGCGCCCTGCTGACTGCCGCGGCAGCCTCCACTGTTGCTGCCACCGCATCATCTTCTTCTTTCGTTAAAGAAGACATTGCCGAAGAAGAAATTGTCGAAGAGAAAGAGTCGCCTACTGTTGCTATTAAAAAAGAAGACGAACCAATCGAAGCGGAGCAGGAAGACTACGACGAGGGGTCGCCTAGCGAAACAGTTCGAGTTCGCCAGCTGCGCAAACGGCTGCGGTTTCCCAGATGCGGCGGCCGGGTCGGCCGATGCGTCAACAAAATCGACGAGGCCAGCTTTGTCGCCGTGTGTCGCCGGTTAGACCGGCTGCCGTGTCGGCTATCGGACCATGAGGAATCCGGTTTTGCCGGTCTTCGAACTCAGGTCGACAGTTGGCGCTCCCGTTGCCAGGCTCTGATGCAGAACTTCGAAGCCGATCCTAGCGTGGAACCGGATTTTGACATCGTAGCTTCCTTAGCAACCGAAGCGGCTAGTCGACTGCCGGTTGCTATGGACGCTTGGCCCTGGCTAGCCGCTGTGTACGAGCGTCAGCTGTTTTTAACCGAGGCTCAATCGATTTTAAACGAACTCGAAGTTGATAACAAAGAGCAAGATGATGGCGAAGAGAAATCTACTGTTAAGAAGTCTTCTACTAATAGAAGAAAGCTGTTTCCAAGCGAGTTGTCGCAGTTATGCGCCAAAGGTTCATCGCTGCGAGAGCAGACGTCTAAGTCAGAAGCAGCTCTGGCAGGGCTGTTGAATTTGCTGAGAACCGGTCAGGATTTGGAGGCTAAGTAAGTTGTAATTTTGTGTAGTTTTGCAACCATTCTGGTACATTATACTCGTGGGTTCTTTTTTAAATAAAAAGCCTTCTAAACAGTCTTGTAAACGTATTCATAAACAGCTGATTTTTACACAGTTTTTATACTCATCTAACCTATCGATAATAAACAGCCTATAAACACACCATTATCCAACTAATCTACTCATAAACATCTTCTAAACCTACTCATAAAGCAGCCTATAAACACACCCTTAACCTATTAGTCTACCCAAAAACAGTCTGGAAACCTGTTCATAAACATCCTGTGCAGCCGTTTTTAAACACCCTGTAAACCTGCTTATAAACATCCTGTTAGCCGACTTATAAACATCCTGTAAACCTACTCATAAACATTCTGTAAACTAACTCATAAACATCATGTAAACCTTTTTATAAACATACTGTACAACCACTCATAAATCATCCTGTAAACCTACTCATAAACAACCTGTAAACCTACTCATAAACAACCTGTAAACCTACTCACAAACATCCTGTAAACCTACTCATAAACATCCTGTAAACCTACTCATATGCATCTGTGAACCTAAACACACTTTTAGCTTATTAACCTACTCATGAACATCTTTTAATCTTACTTATAAACAGTCTCTAAACCCACCCTTAAACAGCTTAGAGATTAACATTTTAAAAAATTCTAAAGCTACTTATAAACAGCATATAAAGCTATCCCTAAGCATCTAATAATAATTATTTTATTTTTAAATAGTCTCTTACCATAGTGTCTAACACCTACTCCTAACACCTGTAAAACCCTACTCTGGAACACCTTTGTCTCTACCTAACAAATGAAAATTTACAAATCCCAGTTATTTCTTTGTACACGCAGAGCACGCAACTGCCTGGAGACACGTCAACGGCTGCAAAAGATGCAGCGCCAGCAGCAGCAGCAGCAGTCTTCTTCTTCTAGTTCGCAGCAGCAGCAGCAGCAGCAGCAGCAACAGCAGCAGCAGTTGCAGGCCTCCCTACTGGACCTTGACGATCTGCAAAAACTGGTTGACGACGCCGAGCGACTGCCGCTTCGTTTGACTTCGGTGAAATCGGCCGCCGATCTGTTAGCTCGAATTCGACAATGGTCAGAGACGGTTGCTATGGAAACTGGGCAGGGTAGCGCGGTAGCCTATCCGACTCTGGGAACGCTGGAGCGACTGCTAGATGAGGGTCGCAAGTATTGCGTGAAGCTGGAGCAGCTGGTGGAGCTAGAAAATCACGTGGCCCAAGCTAAGGGCTGGCTAGATCGGACTGCCCGGAACTTTCTAAAGAAGTACTCTCCTCTGTCGCTTATACAGGTACGCCTGCTTGAGTTTTTAGTGCTACATCCTCAGTTGCTAGGCTGGGAACTCTTGTAGATCCTTGGTTGCTAGGCTAGGAACTCTTGTAGATCCTCAGTTGCTAGGCTGGGAACTCTTGTAGATCCCCAGTTGCTAGGCTGGGAACTCTTGTAGATCCTCGGTTGCTAGGCTGGGAACTCTTGTAGATCCTCAGTTGCTAGGCTGGGAACTCTTGTAGATCCTCGGTTGCTATGCTGGGAACTCTTGTAGATCCTTGGTTGCTAGGCTGGGAACTCTTGTAGATTCTTGGTTGCTAGGCTAGGAACTCTTGTAGATTCTTGGTTGCTAGGCGTTGAACTCTTAAGGCTTACCTCCCAGATCCTCAGTTGCTGTGCCAGCCTCCCAGAGTGTCAGTTGCTGGGCCAGCCTCCCACATCCTCAGTTGCTGGGCCAGCCTCCCAGAGTGTCAGTTGCTGTGCCAGCCTCCCAGAGTGTCAGTTGCTGTGCCAGCCTCCCAGAGTGTCAGTTGCTGGGCCAGCCTCCCAGAGTGTCAGTTGCTGGGCCAGCCTCCCAGATCCTCAGTTGTTAGGCCAGCCTCTCAGATCCTCAGTTGCTAGGCCAGCCTCCCAGATCCTCAGTTGCTAGGTCAGCCTCCCAGAGTGTCAGTTGCTGGGCCAGCCTCCCAGATCCTCAGTGTTGGGCCAGCCTCCCAGAGTGTCAGTTGCTGTGTCAGCCTCCCAGATCCTCAGTTGCTAGGCCAGCCTCTCAGATCCTCAGTTGCTAGGCCAGCCTCCCAGATCCTCAGTTGCTAGGTCAGCCTCCCAGAGTGTCAGTTGCTGGGCCAGCCTCCCAGATCCTCAGTGTTGGGCCAGCCTCCCAGAGTGTCAGTTGCTGTGTCAGCCTCCCAGATCCTCAGTTGCTGGGCCAGCCTCCCAGAGTGTCAGTTGCTGGGCCAGCCTCCCAGAGTGTCAGTTGCTGTGCCAGCCTCCCAGAGTGTCAGTTGCTGGGCCAGCCTCCCAGAGTGTCAGTTGCTGGGCCAGCCTCCCAGATCCTCAGTTGCTGGGCCAGCCTCCCAGAGTGTCAGTTGCTGGGCCAGCCTCCCAGAGTGTCAGTTGCTGGGCCAGCCTCCCAGAGTGTCAGTTGCTGGGCCAGCCTCCCAGAGTGTCAGTTGCTGGGCCAGCCTCCCAGAGTGTCAGTTGCTGGGCCAGCCTCCCAGAGTGTCAGTTGCTGGTCCAGCCTCCCAGAGTGTCAGTTGCTGGGCCAGCCACTGTAGATGCACATACAAAATTTCCCTAAAAAATTCATCACGCACAGGTGCTTTTGCCCCGATCGTCTCGCTCGTTTTTACGCGACTACACGAAGCCAAACGCCGGTCAAGGCGGGCAGAGCTCCGGTCCAAAGAAGGGCGCGGTATCGAAGAAAGCTCCTGCCAAAGAAGAGAACAGCAACGGCGGCCAGTCGGCTCAACAGCAGCAGCAGAACTTTTTGGAGCCGGTTGATCGATTCTCGGACGATATTACCGACGCTGAAAGGGTGGCTCTCTATCAGGAGCTGGCCGCTACAGAACTGAAAAGTGCGATGGCTGCTAGGTGAGTCAGAGTATTAGTTTATTCTTATGCCTTTTCGTATGCTAGTGTCAAATTGTTCATTATTTTTTACAACTTTTTATATTTAGAATCGGTTTGTGATATCCAATATTGATGTATGATATGAATTATCGATTTTTAATACCCAATATCGATTTATGATACTCATTATCGATTGATGATATTCGATTTCGATTTATGATATTTCGTAACAATTGCTAATTTCCAGTATCTATTTATACATTCAGTATCGATTTATGATATTCAATATCGGTTTATTATATTCGATTTCGATTTATGATATCCAGTATCGATTTTTCTAATACTCAATATCTTTTTATGATATTCAATATCGATTTATGATATTCAATATCGATTTATGATATCCAGTATCGATGTATGAAATTCAATATCGATTTATGATATTCAATATCGATTTATGATATTCAATATCGATTTATGATATTCAATATCGATTTATGATATTCAATATCGATTTACGATATTCAATATCGATTTCTAATATTCAATATCGATTTATGATATTCAATATCGACTTATGATATTCAATATCGATTTATGATATTCAATATCGATTTATGATATTCAATATCGATTTATGGTATTCGATTTCGATTTATGATATCCAGTATCGATTTTTCTAATATTCAATATCTTTTTATGATATCCAATATCGATTTATGATATCCAGTATCGATGTATGAAATTCAATATCGATTTATGATATTCAATAACGATTTATGATATTCAATATCGATTTCTAATATTCAATATCGATTTCTAATATTCAATATCGATTTATGATATTCAGTATCGATTTATGATATCCAGAATCGATTTATGATATTCAATATCGATTTATGATATTCAGTATCGATTTATGATATCGAGTATCGATTTATGATATCCAGTATCGATTTCTAATATTCAATATCGATTTATGATATCCAGTATCGATTTCTGATATCCAGTATCGATTTATGATATTCAGTATCGATTCACGATATTTATGATCGATTTGTTGCTTGATGTATCGATCACTGACATTTGATGATCGATTTACAATACTTACAGACACCGCAAAGGCCACGATCTAGTCCTGGCATCCACGTGCATCTGCGGCCAGCGCAGCTCCAATTCCAGCAACAGCTTCATGCTGCAGTGCGAACTGTGCCGGCACTGGTACCATGCCCAGTGCGTCACTTTGCCCAAGTATTTGAAGCCGAAGACGCTGACTAACGCCGGCCAATCGGCAATGCGGGCCGCTCTCAGGGATCTGAAATATCTGTGCCAGGCTTGCGAGCGCGGCAGGCGGCCTCGGGTTGAAACTATTCTCAGTTTGCTGCTGGCTCTGCAACGCCTACCGTGTCCTCTACTAGCCGGGGTAGCTCTGCAGTGTCTAACCGAGCGTGCGATGTCCTGGCAGGATCGGACCCATTGTCTATTGTTAAGCAGTCCCGAATTGCGCCGGGCGCTAGTCTGCTTGGCTAGAACTATGAAACTGCAGCTGCCTGATAAACTGTTGCGCCAGCTAAACACCATGGTTACCTCGGGTGGCGAGGCTGCTATGGCCTCTAGCGTGGCTGCAATTAGCGCTAATAGCGGCCTAACCCTGGCTGAGCGGGGTGCCGCTAATGCGGCTGCCGCTGCCGCTGCCGCTGCCACTTCGACTTCGTCATCGGCGGCATCGGCGGCTGCGGCTGCAGCGGCGGCGGCGCAGTCTTCGTCGTCTAGAAAGCCGCGAAAGTCGCCGCTGTTTCCTCGCGGGCCGTCGCAATCAGGCGGTGGCAACAATACGGCGGCCTCGACTACGTCGGCTGCCGCCCCAGCTGGTCCTGGCAGCAGCAGCCTGAGCATCTCGCCGCCTCCGACAATGTCGACAAGTGGCGCCGGCGATTTCATGACCTCGCCGACCTCTTTAATGCCGGCCCGTAGGCCTCGCCTGACTCTGAGCCCGGCGGCCCGGTCTCAACTCGAGTCCGCTATGCTCGAAGGCGACCTATTGGAAGTCTCCATGGAGGAGTCCACCTGGCTGTGGCACCTGCTGCAGGCCAGCGCGCCCGACGCTGACGTTAATGAGTTTGGCGACGACGACAGAGGAGTCGGTCTTATTGCCTGCGGCCGAGGAGCTGACAGCGACAACGAGGACA
The DNA here is from genome assembly GCA_002269645.1 of Macrostomum lignano. NCBI lineage: Eukaryota > Metazoa > Platyhelminthes > Macrostomidae > Macrostomum > Macrostomum lignano. The sequence continues at coordinate 167,368 of NIVC01000306.1, forward strand.
ATGACAACGACGAAGAGAGCAGCAGCGAAGGTGACGAAGAAGGTGACGACGCTATGGACTCCTCCTCTGTGCAGTCCTCGGCTAAAGCGGCCGCCTCCACGGCCGCAGGCGTCGCTGCCTCCGCCGCTGACGATGACGATGGCGACGATATGTCTGACGCGTATTCGACGTCGGCCATCGCTCTCGGCCCCGTGATGCTCCCGTCGGCGGCGTCTACAGCGTCGTCGTCGTCGAAGTCAAAATTGGCAAAACGACAAACAAAAGGACATCTTGTACTTTCTCAGCAGCAGCAGCCGCAGCAGCAAAGGCAGCACGCTAGAAGAGGTCGCAAACCTGGTAGCTCATCTGTGGTGTCGGTTGCTAAGCGACCGGCTGGTTCAGCCGACGCCGACAAAGATGCCGCTCCAGCCGATAAGCGTCGGCGCAAAGTCCGGACTCCTATTGAGGCGGTGAGTCCGACAGTTTTATGCTCTAAGCTGTTAATGCCTCACTTTCTGTCATCTCAGCAATTCGTCCCATAAGCCTTGATATATCAGCAATTCTCGCATAAACTGCAAATCCCTAAACTACTAATATCGAAGCCAATATTCCCTAACCCATTAATCTCTAGGGTACTAATCCCTGAGTTGTTAATACCTAAGCCACTAATCCCTAAGCTACTAATCCCTAAGCCACTAATCCCTAAGCCACTAATCCCTAAGCCACTAATCCCTAAGCTACTAATCGCTAAGCTACTAATCCTTACGGTACTAATCTCTAAGCTACTAATCTCTAAGCTACTAATTTCTAAGCTACTGATCCCTAAGCTACTAATCTCTAAGCTACTAATCCTTACGGTACTAATCCCTAAGCTACTAATCCCTAAGCCACTAATCCCTAAGCTACTAATCTCTAAGCTACTAATCTCTAAGCTACTAATCTCTAAGCTACTGATCCCTAAGCCACTAATCCCTAAGCTACTAATCCCTAAGCCACTAATCCCTAAGCTACTAATCGCTAAGCTACTAATCCTTACGGTACTAATCTCTAAGCTACTAATCTCTAAGCTACTAATCTCTAAGCTACTGATCCCTAAGCCACTAATACCTAAGCTACTAATCCTTACGGTACTAATCTCTAAGCTACTAATCCCTAAGCCACTAATCCCTGAGCTAATAATCCCTAAGCCACTAATACCCAAACTACTATTCCCTAAGCCACTGATCCTTAGGCTACTAATCCCTAAGCTACTAAGGCTCTATCAAGCATTCACTGTTCGGTCTTCTTGCAGGCAGCCGAGAGGCGTAGAAAGCACTATACTCAACCTGCGGCATCTCATGCTGCCTCGTCCGCTGCCGCTTCTGTGGCTTCATCTTCGGCCTCAGCTTCCAAGCGACAGCAAGCCCGACATCAACAGCAGCAACAGCAGAAGCGTCGAAAAGGCGGCTGGAGCGAGGACTGCGCAGCGGTGAAATGTCACCAGCCGACTGGAACTCAGGTGCAAATTTGTACTCGTAGTATCTCATATGCCATCATTATCGCATCTAGATACCAATATCCCGTCTATCCCGTTGAGATTTAAATCTTACATAGATTTACAAAATCTCGCTTACATCCAGAAAAAATGACCTAAATCTTAAAAATCTCACTCATATCCTCAAAATCTCACCTAGATTCTCAAATCTTCCCCATATCCTCAAAATTTCATCTAAATTCTCAAAATCTCCCCATAAATTAAAAAATCTCACCCATATCCTCCAACTCTCCCCTACATCCTCAAAATCCCACCTACATCCTCAAAATCCCACCTACATCCTCAAAATCCCACCTACATCCTCAAAATCCCACCTACATCTTCAAAATCCCACCTACATCCTCAAAATCCCACCTACATCCTCAAAATCCCACCTACATCTTCAAAATCCCACCTACATCCTCAAAATCCCACCTACATCCTCAAAATCCCACCTACATCAACAAAATCCCACCTACATCCTCAAAATCCGATCTAGATCCTCAAAATCTCCCCTACATCCTCAAAATCCGATCTAGATCCTCAAAATCTCCCCTACATCCTCAAAATCCGATCTAGATCCTCAAAATCTCCCCTACATCCTCAAAATCCCACCTTCATCCTGAAAATCTCACCTACATCCTCAAAATCCCACCTACATCCTCAAAATCTCACCTACATCCACAAAATCTCACCTACATCCTCAAAATCTCACCTACATCCTCAAAGTCTCACCTACATCCTCAAAATCCCACCTACATTCTCAAAATCTCACCTACATCCTTAAAATCTCCCCTTCATCCTCAAAATCTCACCTACACCCTCAAAATCCCATGTATATCCTCAAAGCTCACTTACATCCTCAAAATCTCAAAATCCATTATACTAAAAATTCTCCCCTATATTCTCAAAATCTCATCCTTAAAAAACCTCATCCTTAAAAAACTTTAAGAATTATTAAATACATAAAAAATCTATCGCTCATGCAGGTGAACTGGGTGGAATGCGATCAATGCCAGCAGTGGTTTCATTGGATCTGCGTTGGAGTCCGCTCTGTTGACGAGCTGGCCGACTCGTACCTGTGCCCCACCTGTTTGCAACAGTCTAACAGTCGCGACGCGTCTCAACAGAGCGACTTTGATGAAGAAGACTTCGATAATGAGGATATTGAAGAGCTGCTGCCTACGCCTGATGGAGAAGAGTCTGGCTCGGATGAGGATTCCCATGAGGAACTGATTAGTCAACAAGATGCTGACGATGACGACGAATCAGCTGGATTGGCTGAGAATTGAAAAATAATTTATGGTTCGTGTACCAGGAATTAGCCTAAATGGAAGAATGCAAGAGTTATTGATGACTTGATTTTCATTGTCTATGGCCCAACAGGGGTCTGTGAAGCAACAACCAATTCGAGGATTTGGTCGCGCAATTAACATTTTCTACAGTTGTTCCAGCCTTTGGACCATAGACAATGAAGATCAACTCTTCAATAGATTGACTCTCTTATCGAGTCTGTTATCTTGGTGTCTATGGTAACTGAACATATGTACTTTATTTGTAAAAGGTTTGGCATTGTTGCAACGCTTAGTTGTAGTTGCTATGGTTATGTAATTTCATGCTAAGTTTCTTTGTAACTAACATTATTATTATTAGTTAGCTATCTGTTGTTTATTTTGCAAATATGTCAGTTGCTATGCGTTTGCTTGCACTCTTACTGTTTATTCGTTCCTAATTATTGATATTTATATTTCAGTGTCATATTTTTGTGGGTAGTAATTTTTATCAAACTTCGTGTGTTGCGTGCATTTTTTCATTTTTTTATTGTTGCAGCTTATACTTATTAATTGTCATCTTAATGTATCAATTTTAATGTACTCCGTCGTCTATCTACTAATTAACATTAAGATAAATAAAATTAACAATATCCTCATGAACAAATATCAGCTTTTTGTTTGAATTAATATTTATTTTTTTAGTTTTTACACCCCCTAGTAGGTCCAAAGTTCGAATATCTTCGACTTAACACATAAGCTAAATGCATAAACTCTAATGCTGATTTTTTACAGAACGGTTCCATGTTGTAATGAAATTCTATGTCTGTAGCCAGGCTGCCGCAGTCTTTCAGTCTTGGTGAGTTTGCCTTCTTTAATGACTAATTTGTAGTATTTATCTTTGGTATCTTAATAATTTTGTGCTTTATATTTGCCCAGCTTATCTATTCTTCCTAAATTTTCCTAAAATTTTAATATGCATTTTTCATATTAAATTAGCTGTGGTATTCTCGGGATTTACCTTAGCAGATGGGGATTCTTGGGATTTACCTTAGACTGGGATTCTTGGGTTTGGGATTCTTGGGATTTTCCCTGAGATGTAATAGATTCTTGAGATTTACCTTAGACTGGGATTCTTGGGATTGGGATTCTTGGGATTTTCCCTGAGATGTAATAGATTCTTGGGATTTACCTTAGACTGGGATTCTTGGGATTGGGATTCTTGGGATTTTCCCTGAGATGTAATAGATTCTTGGGATTTACCTATATTTATGGGGATTCTCGGGATTCTCCCTATATGGGGATTTTTGGTATTTACCTTAGATAGGAATTCTTGGGATGTGCCTTAGATGGGGATTCTGATGATTTCCCTTGAGATTTAATAGGATTCTCGGGATTTTCCTATATTTATGGGGATTCTCGGGATTCCCCTTAGATGGGGATTCTTGGGATGTGTTGGGATTTGTTGGAATTCACGAAATTTCTCCTAAGATTTATGTGGATTCTCGGGAGTCCTCTAAATTTATACGATTCCGGGAATTTTACTTTGATTTATTGGGATTCTCAGGATTTCCCTCTGAGTAGCTAGGGTTTACTCTTGTATCTGCCGTTTCCACGGATACATCCACATGGCTTTTCCAATTGTGGAATTCCTGCAGACGCCACAGGGGATTTAGTTAGGCAGGTACCCCCTCTGTGCCATGGGTTGGGGTTTATGTACTTTAAGCTATCCTAGTGTACTTTTATCTTCGTTACTTTATTCACTACAGACGCGCGTAATCTTTGTCGAGGCACGTCGCGCCTCGAGCGCGGCTTCGCAGACGTCTACGCGGAGGGTTCGGGTGGCGGCGGCAGCGGCGGCGGTGGTGGTGGTGGCACCTGCCGGGAGCTGCTGTTTCAATTTCAGCGATTCCTGCAGCGTCGAGGCCAGCGGCATCTGCTGCAGTTCTGCTTCGATGCTGACTCGTTTAAGGCCGCCTGCGGCAGTCGGTGCTCGGCTGCGAATACTGGCTTGACAGCCTTGGCGGAGTCTGGCGGTCCCAGCGAGACCAGTGTGGCAGACAATCCGAGTTCCAGAGTTGCAGAGCGATTGCGCAAGTGTAAGGATGATCAAGAAATCCCAAGTGTTTTAAATGGTAGCTTAGCGGGTACTTCTAATTCCTAAGCCACTAATCCCTTAGCTACTAATCCCCAAGCATCAAATCTCTAGGCTTCTAATCCCTAAGCCACTAATCCCTAAGTCACTAATCCCCAAGCATCAAATCTCTAGGCTTCTAATCCCTAAGCCACTAATCCCTAAGTCACTAATCCCTAAGCTACTAATCCCTAAGCTACTAATCCCTAAGGTACTAATCCCTATGCTACTAATCCCTAAGCTACTAATCCCTAAGCTACTAATCCCTAAGCTACTAATCCCTAAGGTACTAATCCCTATGCTACTAATCCCTAAGCTACTAATCCTTATGCTACTAATCCCTAAGCTACTAATCCTTATGCTACTAATCCCTAAGCTACTAATTCCTAAGCTACTAATCCCTGAGCTACTAATCCCTAAGCTACTAATCCCTAAAACTAATCCCTAAAGCTGCGCATTCACAGTATGTTGTAGCGTCTATGCTTGACTGTTTCATTGCAGTAATTGAATCAGACGCTGTCAGCCTCTACAAGGCTTATTTGGCTCCAGAAGCCAATCCGAAACTGCCAATTGACGATGCTATTAAAGTACAGATTGTTGGTAAGTTAAGAGTTTACCTTCGATATATATATTTTACTTTCATAATAATAGTGTTTACCTTTTCAGAGGCCATGTGTTCCGACAATGAAAGCCACTGCATACAGCCCAACACTTTTGATGCTGCTAGGCAAGCCGTTTACAGCCTGCTTGCTGATCAGTGAGTTGCCTTGGGTAGTTTTACCACTGTTGGCTCTTTGCTTCTTGTTTAATTGGTTGGTTATTTGGTTGGTTATTTATTTATTTATTTAGTTGGTTAGTTAGTTAGTCAGTCAGGTAGTTAGTTAGTTAGTTAGTTAGTTAGTTAGTTAGTTAGTTGGTTGGTTGGTTGGTTGGTTAGTTAGTTAGTTAGTTAGTTAGTTAGTTAGTTAGTTAGTTAGTTAGTTAGTTAGTTGGTTGGTTGGTTGGTTGGTTGGTTGGTTAGTTAGTTAGTTAGTTAGTTAGTTAGTTAGTTAGTTAGTTAGTTAGTTAGTTAGTTAGTTAGTTAGTTAGTTAATTAGTCAGTTAGTTAGTTAGTTAGTTAGTTAGTTAGTTAGTTGGTTAGTTAGTTAGTTAGTTAGTTAGTTAGTTAGTTAGTTAGTTAGTTGGTTAGTTAGTCAGTTAGTTAGTTAGTTAGTTAGTTAGTTAGTTAGTTAGTTAGTTAGTTAGTTAGTTAGTTAGTTAGTTAGTTAGTTAGTTAGTTAGTTGGTTAGTTAGTTAGTTAGTTAGTTGGTTAGTTAGTTAGTTAGTTAGTTAGTTAGTTGGTTAGTTAGTTAGTTAGTTAGTTAGTTAGTTGGTTAGTTAGTTAGTTAGTTAGTTAGTTAGTTAGTTAGTTAGTTAGTTAGTTAGTTAATTAGTCAGTTAATTAGTTAGTTAGTTAGTTAGTTAGTTAGTTAGTTAGTTAGTTAGTTAGTCAGTCAGTCAGTCAGTCAGTCAGTCAGTCAGTCAGTCAGTCAGTCAGTCAGTTGCAGAGTCTACGAATAGAACATGTAAGGATACCGTAGTAGCAAGTTAGGGAAAGATAGCATAGAGTGTAGAGAATCAAAAATACTTTTATTAAAGTAATTAAAATGATTAATACCATTCTAAGCGAGCCTGAATGCAGTCGAGTGGATTACTTAACTGTTAGTACACCTAAATTATATGGAGGATGTCATATTATATGGGATGAAAGAACAAATAATGAAGTATAGTATTCAACAACCGCAAGGGTATATACATGTATTTATCTACTAGAATTGTAAATTAGTGTATAGGGGCCATTTTTTAATACAGAAGCAGAAGTGCTCAGTCAGCCTGGGATTTAGTGTTTGCTAGCCATGCTGTCCCCAGGGTCAATACTGCCAGCTTATTTGCATTGGGTTGCCGCATGAAACAGTACAGATGAGTGTGTTCAGACTGCCGCACTGTTATGCTTTTTTATCCCATATGACTCTTTCGTATCCTGTTTCGCACTGTCCCAGGCTCTACAACGAGTTTCTTTCCAGTCCAATTCTAGCCGAATACCAATTGGACTTCCTTAGCAACCGGCTGGGAGAGTTGAACATCTCCGATATTGTCTACTG
>NIVC01000307.1:0-2500 GCA_002269645.1 Macrostomum lignano
CTGCTGCATTTTCTGAAACGTCAACAAAGGGTTCGTCTCCACTGCATCGAGTAGCAGTTGGACCTGAGGCTCTCGAGCAACTTTCCTTGGCGATTGCCACCCTTTCGCAGGCAATCTCTGCCGGCAGAGTTTCAAGGCGCTCCTGGATGCTGTAAACCACCTTTTCTTTTACATTCAGCAACCTTGCAATGTCCTTTGGGTGTTCACCTCCGTCGAGTGCTTCGATCACAAGCCAATGACATTTGTTCAACAGCCTAGCATATGGTCCACAACTGAGCTGAGCTGCTAAATAAATTGATGCTTGTTGGACCAAATTAAATGCAGCTGTGCCAGCCTTGCTACCATAGACAAAGCTCCGTTACATTGGCAAACATATCTTGGATTAAATTCAATGCGCGTAAGCCCAAATGGGCTGCAAAAGCTATATTATTAGTTAGCTATCTGTTGTTTATTTTGCAAATATGTCAGTTGCTATGCACTTGCTTGCACTCTTACTGTTCTTCGTTCATAATTGTTTATTTCAGTGAAGTATTTTTGTGGTAGCAAATTTAATCAAACTTTGTGTGTTGCGTGCATTTTTTCATTTTTTATTGTTGCAGCTTATACTTATTAGTCGTCATCTTAATGTATCAATTTTAATGTACTCTCGTCGTCATCTACTAATTAACATTAAGATAAATAAAATTTACAATATCCTCATGAACAAATATCAGCTTTTTGTTTGAATTAATATTTATTTTTTTAGTTTTTACACCCCTTAGTAGGTCCTAAGTTCGAATACCTTCGACTTAACACATAAACTAAATGCATAAACTCTAATGCTGATTTTTTCATGAACGGTTCCATGTTGTAATGAAATTCTATGTCTGTAGCCAGGCTGCCGCAGTCTTTCAGTCTTGGTGAGTTTGCCTTCTTTAATGACTAATTTGTAGTATTTATCTTTGCTATCTTAATAATTTAAATTATTTCATATTTGCCAAGCTTATCTATTCTTCCTAAATTTCCCTAAAATTGTCACAGAGTCTAGGGATTTTTCATATTAAATTAGCTGTGGTATTCTCGGGATTTACCTTAGATAAAGATTCTGGGGATTTACCTTAGTAGATGAAGATTCTTGGGATTTACCTTAGACTGGGATTCTTGGGATTGGGATTCTTGGATTTTCCCTTAGATGTAATAGATTCTTGGGATTTACCTATATTTATGGGGATTCTCGGGATTCCCCCTATATGGGGATTTTTGGTATTTACCTTAGATAGGAATTCTTGGGATGTGCCTTAGATGAGGATTCTGAGGATTTCCCCTGAGATTTAATAGGATTCTCGGGATTTTCCTATATTTATGGGGATTCTCGGGATTCCCCTTAGATGGGGATTCTTGGGATGTGTTGGGATTTGTTGGAATTCACGAAATTTCTCCTAAGATTTATGTGGATTCTCGGGAGTCCTCTAAATTTATACGATTCCGGGAATTTTACTTTGATTTATTGGGATTCTCAGGATTTCCCTCTGAGTAGCTAGGGTTTACTCTTGTATCTGCCGTTTCCACGGATACATCCACATGGCTTTTCCAATTGTGGAATTCCTGCAGACGCCACAGGGGATTTAGTTAGGCAGGTACCCCCTCTGTGCCATGGGTTGGGGTTTATGTACTTTAAGCTATCCTAGTGTACTTTTATCTTCGTTACTTTATTCACTACAGACGCGCGTAATCTTTGTCGAGGCACGTCGCGCCTCGAGCGCGGCTTCGCAGACGTCTACGCGGAGGGTTCGGGTGGCGGCGGCAGCGGCGGCGGTGGTGGTGGTGGCACCTGCCGGGAGCTGCTGTTTCAATTTCAGCGATTCCTGCAGCGTCGAGGCCAGCGGCATCTGCTGCAGTTCTGCTTCGATGCTGACTCGTTTAAGGCCGCCTGCGGCAGTCGGTGCTCGGCTGCGAATACTGGCTTGACAGCCTTGGCGGAGTCTGGCGGTCCCAGCGAGACCAGTGTGGCAGACAATCCGAGTTCCAGAGTTGCAGAGCGATTGCGCAAGTGTAAGGATGATCAAGAAATCCCAAGTGTTTTAAATGGTAGCTTAGCGGGTACTTCTAATTCCTAAGCCACTAATCCCTTAGCTACTAATCCCCAAGCATCAAATCTCTAGGCTTCTAATCCCTAAGCCACTAATCCCTAAGTCACTAATCCCCAAGCATCAAATCTCTAGGCTTCTAATCCCTAAGCCACTAATCCCTAAGTCACTAATCCCTAAGCTACTAATCCCTAAGCTACTAATCCCTAAGGTACTAATCCCTATGCTACTAATCCCTAAGCTACTAATCCCTAAGCTACTAATCCCTAAGCTACTAATCCCTAAGGTACTAATCCCTATGCTACTAATCCCTAAGCTACTAATCCTTATGCTACTAATCCCTAAGCTACTAATCCTTATGCTACTAATCCCTAAGCTACTAATCCCTATGCTACTAATTCCTAAGCTACTAATCCCTGAGCTACTAATCCCTA
>NIVC01000307.1:5000-60000 GCA_002269645.1 Macrostomum lignano
CAGACAGACAGACAGACGACAGACAGATAGACGCTAAGACAGACACTACGTGTTAGACAGACGGACTGGCAACTATGCTGACGGAGAGATACCGGTTAATATATATTTTATGAAGTCCTAATGCTATAGGTTGGATTTTTTTATTCAAATGATATCAGAGCATAAGCGTATTTTGAATTTAGCCTGTAATTATTTGGCAGATTTGTGTGTAGATTTTGTGGAAACAAAATATTTTATAGCGACGTAAAATTGCATTTGCATATCCAAATTCAGCTTCTACATGCATGCATGAGCCATCATTTTTTAGCGATGGACAAATTTTTCGTGTTGGAAAATTGTTATGAATTTCATAACAAAATTTCATTGTTATTTTCCATGAAAAACGAAACAGCTATAATTAGGAATTTATTAGTTTGAGAGCTAATACTACTACCACTGATTACTACTATGAGTACTACTACTACTACTACTACTACTACTACTACTACTACTACTGCTACTACTACTGCTACTACTACTTCTACTACTACTACTACTACTACTACTACTACTACTACTACTACTACTACTACTACTACTACTACTACTACTACTACTACTACTACCACTACTACTACTACTACTACTACTGCTACTACTACTACTACTACTACTACTACTACTACTACTACTACTACTACTACCACTACTACTACTACTACTACTAATACTAATACTACTACTACTACTACTACTACTACTACTACTAATACTACTACTACTACTACTACTACTACTACTACTACTAATACTACTACTACTACTACTACTACTACTACTACTACTACTACTACTACTACTACTACTACTAATACTACTACTACTGCTACTACTACTACTACTACTACTACTACTGCTACTACTACTACTGCTACTACCCACAGTACATGGACAGCCTAGGCGCATCCAGATTTCTGCAGTTTCTATTCGATGTGCGCAACTTCGAATCGAACTCGGCTTCGCCGGAAGCCGCCACGGCAGCCTCGGACGAAGATGCACTCTGCCTGTACGATCGGTACTTCTCCTTGCAAGCCACCTATCCTTTGGGCTTCGATGATCAGTTCCGAGTGGAAGTTGAAATCGCCCTGTGCCCCAGCGAACCAGGAGCTGGTGTGCGGTTGGACTGCTTCGAGCGCGCGAATCAGCTGGTGTTGCAGTATCTACAGGCTGTGAGCAGTAGCTCTACTCATTTTTTTATTACTCAGGGAGGCTCAGGGAAATTGGATTTATTTGTTTTCCTTACTATACTTTGATACAGTGCTCAGATTTATTAATAGACCTGCTTAAAGAGAGTGCTCAAATCTCACCAGATCTCTGTTAATTCACCCACCTAGACTTCTTTGTTGACCCACCTAGATTTCTTGGTTGACCCACCAAATCTCTCTTGGTTGACCCACCAGATCACTCTTGATTGACCCACCAGATCACTCTTGATTGACCCACCAGATCTCTCTTGGTTGACCCACCAGATCACTGTTGGTTGACCCACCAGATCTCTCTTAGTTGACCCACCAGATCTCTCTTGGTTGACCCACCAGATCTCTCTTAGTTGACCCACCAGATCTCTGTTGGTTGACTCACCATATCTCTTAGTTGACCCACCAGATCTCTCTTGGTTGACTCACCATATCTCTTGGTTAACCTACTCAGAGAGAGAGAGAGAGAGAGAGAGAGAGAGAGAGAGAGAGAGAGAGAGATTGAGAGAGAGAGAGAGAGAGAGAGAGAGAGAGAGAGAGCTCAGAGTACTCGCTTAACCAGCCGCACGGGGTTGCTCTGACTTTATTAAACTTCCTTGACATCTCTAATTTCATATTTATTGATCCTATGCTCGCATACTCCACAGGCCTATCTACCCTCCTATCTAAGCAGCAATATGCTAAGCAACCACATTGCCAGCCTGACTTACCTGGTTGATACAGCCTATTTGCGTTCAGCTAAAGAACAACAGCAGCAACAACAGCAAGTGCAATCTAATAATTATCAGCAACAATTTCATCGACATAGTTCAACATCCACCGCAGCTACTACTTCTAGTACAGTAGGTAGCGTCCATTCCGAACCGGTCACTAATGCTGACTACCAGCGCAGTATAGTGAACTTTGGCCGCGTAGATCATCTGGGCAGGTTTCATTCCGACTTGCATCCAATTGACGGTCGGAAATACGGCGGCGGCGGCGGCGGCGGCGGCGGCGGCGCTTTCTTTGCTGGTCGAATTTTAAAACGAATTGCTCAAAGTGTGGATCAGACCGAGTCACAGCAGCAGCAGCAGCAACTGCAAAAGCAACAGCAAAAGCAAGATCCTAGCGCTGTTGCCGAGTCGATAGTTAATGAAGTTCGCGCCTTGTCTAGACGGGCTGGAAAGCATTAATTGAGCAGTGCCAAGCTTCATTTTAAAGATTCAATGCTTTTGAAATTCAGGAGTGGAGATGCGGATTCAAGGATGCTGAGAAGGGGGCGGAAAGGCGGATTCAAGGATACTGAGAAGGGGCGGAGAGGCGGATTCAAGGATACTGAGAAGGGGGCGGAGAGGCGGATTCAAGGATACTGAGAAGGGGCGGAGAGGCAGATTCAAGGATACTGAGAAGGGGGCGGAGAGGCGGATTCAAGGATACTGAGAAGGGGGCGGAGAGGCGGATTCAAGGATACTGAGAAGGGGCGGAGAGGCGGATTCAAGGATACTGAGAAGGGGGCGGAGAGGCGGATTCAAGGATACTGAGAAGGGGCGGAGAGGCAGATTCAAGGATACTGAGAAGGGGGCGGAGAGGCGGATTCAAGGATGCTGAGAAGGGGGCGGAGAGGCGGATTCAAGGATACTGAGAAGGGGCGGAGAGGCGGATTCAAGGATACTGAGAAGGGGGCGGAGAGGCGGATTCAAGGATGCTGAGAAGAGGGCGGAGAGGCGGATAGGCGGATTCAATGATACTGAGAAGGGGCGGAGAGGCGGAAAGGCGGATTCAATGATACTGAGAAGGGGCGGAGAGGCGGATTCAAGGATGCTGAGAAGGGGCGGAAAGGTGGATTCAATGATACTGAGAAGGGGGCGGAGAGGCGGATTCAATGATACTGAGAAGGGGGCGGAGAGGCGGATTCAAGGATGCTGAGAAGGGGGCGGAGAGGCGGATTCAAGGATGCTGAGAAGGGGCGGAGAGGCGGATTCAATGATACTGAGAAGGGGGTGGAGAGGCGGATTCAATGATACTGAGAAGGGGGCGGAGAGGCGGATTCAAGGATACTGAGAAGGGGCGGAGAGGCGGATTCAATGATACTGAGAAGGGGGCGGAGAGGCGGATTCAAGGATGCTGAGAAGAGGGCGGAGAGGCGGATTCAAGGATACTGAGAAGGGGCGGAGAGGCGGATTCAAGGATGCTGAGAAGAGGGCGGATAGGCGGATTCAAGGATACTGAGAAGAGGGCGGGGATGCGGATTCCAGGACTACAAGAGATTTATGGCCAGTTAATGCTTGCAGGTGCGCTTTTGTATTACATAAAGTACAAAATGTTTGACAGTAAAAACTATTTTCTATCGACTTTTTCTTTCCATTTTTTTCCCTGCAATCCGTCTTCCTATCAATGTTTTGATTAATGAAGTTGTTAAATCTTTAATAAATTTGATAATCATTTCTAAATTGAAATAATGCCTCACTTGCACGCAAACTTTTTTTCGGTTTAAGTTTAATCATTTCACTTTATCGCTGTGACAAGAATTGCATGAGTTAATTATTTTCTGGCAATAAAAATTTAAATGTTCTTGGAATGTAGAGTTAGTATGAACTCGATTGGTTCATTCCCTGGCTAATTTTTTTGTGTTTCTTGCCTGAAATTATTGGCAATCGCTACATGTCGGTAGACTTTGGTGTGCATGTATTCCTACTAATAAAGCGGAGAGCTGAAAAATGAAAAAATCTCGATTAGTTCAAGAAGTGGTTTGATCTTCTCTCCCTTCTTCCTCTCCCCCTATTATCCCTTTCTCTATGTCAGTCTCTTTGCTCTTCCATTCTTTCCAATCGCTTTATGTTAAACTTGTACTTTAATTCCAGAAGTTAAATGACAATTAGCTCGTATTTTGAATCTGTTTAAATACTTATCTAAAGTTCAATTAATCTTATCGCTTATTCAATTGGTAGATTTCGAATAATAAGTTGATCCTGTTATTTGGCGTGCCTTAATTGCATAATTTGATTTTTTGTAATAATCTAACATACAAATTTCATATGATAATACGATTATAAAGGCTATTCATAATTCATAAACCAAACGTGTATTGTAAAACTACTATAGTGCCAGTGGACTGTCCTTGTCGTGTTAATTGTCTAGACCGGTATTTTTGCATATATTATGTATAATTAATTATAATTTACCTAATAATAATTACTATATTAACAGATGACGCTTGTGTAGTAATTGTAAATAAATATAAAATGCTTTAAAACTGATTGATTTTGATTTTCTTGTTTCATGTTTTTTGTCTTTGCTTATATTCATTTATAGATTTTTTCCTGTAGCAGTAGTATAGTACTTTAAAAAGTTTGTTCCCTAGATGACTTTGAGCACTGCTCAAACCCTCACATCTAGCGAAGAAGGAACAAGTCATTCCCATTCCAAGGCTGTGTACACTGTGTCTTGGGGAAGGTTATATTTAGGATTCGGGTCGACAGTCAAATGTCACTGACAGTCAAAAGTTACTGGAAGTCAAATGTCACTGACAGTCAAAAGTCACTGACAGTCAAATGTCACTGACAGTCAAATGTCGCTGACAGTCAAATGTCACTGGAAATCAAATGTCACTGGAAATCAAATGTCACTGACAATCAAATATCACTGACAGTCAAATGTCGCTGACAGTCAAATGTCACTGACAGTCAATTTTCGTGAGCAATAATCGGGTACTTTAACGCGATAGGCCATTATGTTAGCTCGTATCAGAAATGTGTGATAATGTGAAAAAACCTGTGTTGTTTTGCTGTTATGCTACGGCATGGTCTGTCAGGAACACCGAACGGTTTCAACACGTTTGCTTTGCCCAGCTGGTGTGACGGACACAGATTGGCAACGCAATTTCCACGTGTGTTTTCTGCGATTGATAAAGCTGAGAAAATGCTACTGAGAAAGAATTGCCATATACTGAGTTGTATAAAAACGTGATTTGGTATTCCTTCGACTTATTTTATGCCTATCGAATTCGGCGAATAAACAAAGAACAGCAAGTTAACATGTCTTCAAGTGTCGCTCCTTTTGTCTGTGCGTTCTGCGCGATTCTTGCCATAGTAAGCTGTACTTTTGCTTCGCCAAACCTGTGCGCTGAAGAATATCGTCCAGTTTGCGGGGTCGATGACAACACTTATCCGAATTCTTGCTATGCAGAACTAGCCGGAGTTGAAATTCGTCACAATGGTCCTTGCATTTCATTGTGCTTGAATATCTATCGGCCCGTATGCGGATCGGACGGCAAAACGTATCCAAATGATTGCTTTGCTAAGTCAGCCGGAGTTGAAATTCAACATGTTGGCGAGTGTGCCGTTGAACAGTGCCCGGACGTCTATCAGCCAGTGTGCGGTGTCGATGAAAGTACTTACTCAAATGAATGCTACGCTAGACTTGCCGGGGTTGAGGTTAAGCATGAGGGCGAGTGTCCGAAGATCTGATCAACTATTAAGGAAAATAAACGCTTCTATAAAAAACAAAAAGTGTTTTGTGCGATTTTAATCGGAATATCCTAAAAAGTTTAACAGTTTTCTTGAGCTTCGACATCACCCTGTGTGAGCGTGTGTATGAGTGCGGGAGTCAGCGAAATGGGCAGAATCGCCTCACCTATCGCTGGTTGTGGGATGATGTCACCAGTGGCCCCACAGTACAATCTCCTGTCATTGTTTTATTAGAAATCATTGATGATGATGCTTTCAAGTTTCAAATACTACTAAATGTTTTTAGTAGTCAACGGTGGCTTTCAAAAGTGCCTAATACATGCTTTCGGATTTACAGCATTTCGACCAAAAATCTCATCATGTCATCAGGTTTTGGAAAATAATGTTTCGAAGAATTGAAACCATGGAAAAAATGGCAAAAATGCCAATAGGGCCAACATTTTTAGTAAGCTAAAAACAAAAGTTGAATTTTACTAACCTAATTTGATGCAGTTTAAAGCTAATACAATTGGATGCACGCACTGTACTGCGTGGTCATAAGACTTTCTCCTACTTTTTTGTCTACAGGCAGGCATATTCATCGGGTTTCGGGTACCCTGGCGCAACACCTTCAGCGACATGGTCCCGCAACCAGCACTGAGGCAATTCTTGCCCATTCCACTGACTCCCGGGCACAGA
This sequence comes from Macrostomum lignano, assembly GCA_002269645.1. NCBI lineage: Eukaryota > Metazoa > Platyhelminthes > Macrostomidae > Macrostomum > Macrostomum lignano. The sequence goes on from NIVC01000307.1 coordinate 11,359, forward strand.
CAAGCGCGCCAATACACAAGCTCACACAGCGTGTACAGCGACTCTCTGACTTTCTAATGTACAATTCTAATGTGGGGTTCTAATGTACACACCGTTGAAAACGATACCGTGACAAAAATCGCTAAAGAGTAGGGTTTTGGCACCGAGTTCGTGGTAGGCGTTCGGGTAGGGTTTTGGCACCGAGTTCGTGGTAGGCGTTCGGGTTGGGTTTTGGCACCGGATTCGGGGTTTTCGAGTTTTTTATATTTCGGCCGCGCACCGAATTAAACCAGTGATCGTAGCGCAGGAGTCGGACGCTATTCGGCTTTTTTGTCTTACTTGATTTGTGCAGGGTGGTCCGTAGACACAGCGGGAGGCGAGGGTCGCTCATTTCGCTAGCCCTGAAGGCCCGCAGACAGGCAGAGGCGTGCGGCCGGTCAGGGTGGTCCGTCCTGCAGCGTGATCTTCCGTGGGGAAGACAGTGGCTGGTCTTGTCGCCCGAAGGAACTGGATGAAGTGTCTTATTGTCACTCTATACTACCTTCGATATACTCTGGGTACAACATAAGTGGGTATTCTTTTGGGCAAATTCAATCACAGCTTTGTTTTGAAAATTTCAGCTAGCAAACTAAAACTAAAAATTAATCAAAATATTGACTTTCTAAAGATTGAATAACAAAAACAATGGACGAGCATCTTGCCGCCGCTCGCGACCGAAGGCAGCGAGCTTTGGGTCAGTTGAAACGGCCGCTAAGAAATTTTGGCTCCGCTCATTTGGTCTGCGGATTGTTGCTTGGCGCCTGCGAGATCGCCATCTTTGCTAAGCTGTCTGGGCCTGAGCAGGTGATGAAGCTGTTATTTTTAGCGCATGTTCGCTTTAGTTATTTGAATGGGTTACTGGCGAGCTGCGTATTGATGTCTAAGTGACACCCAAATAGGCATACAAGTAAACATTTCAGTAAACAGCTAATTAGACAGCTAAGAAGGCTTCTAATTAGACTTTTAAGTAGACAGCTAAGTACGAGCGCTAATCTCCATTAAATAAGCCATCAACATTGCAACAATGAACACGCGCAGGTACCATCTCGCCAGTTGCATCAATTAGTAATATTCCTATCGCCAGTCTTCATCCTAACTGGCCTACTGTCGCTAGCGGTTTATTTTACTCCGCCAAAATCGCTGCGCCGTCTCGGCATACTCAGCGTTGTAGCCGCCGCTGCCGCTCTATGCTGTTCAATTATTGGCATCTCGGTTGTCTCTAACAGTCTGCAAGGCCATGCCAATGTTATCAGTACTAAATCGTCTAGCGTTACGGCCAGTCAATCGCTGCAGGATTCGAATGATAATTTCTCTGTCACTATGCACGCTATTGAAGCCGCACTGTTAGCTGTTGAGACACTGGCTAGCATTGGCCATCTGACTCTTGGCTGTCGCCAGTTCTGCTGTCGGGAACTGCACCCGATTGGCAAGGCTGACATGGAACCGGCTGAAGACGGGGCTGAGACAGCTCTGGCGATGGGAGTCGCTCGCAGTGCCAGTCGGGACAGTCGCCTATCGCCCTACTATGAGCAGTCTAATCAGAGTTTTCGCGACATGGCTAGGGAGATAGAAGCTGGCCCGGATCGCGTGTGATTCGATTGTTGTCTGTCTGTCTAAGTGTCTGTCTGTCTGTCTGCCTTAGTGTCTGTCTGTCTGTCTGCCTTAGTGTCCGTCTGTCTGTCTGTCTTAGTGTCTGTATGTCTGTCTGTCTGTCTGTCTGTCTTAGTGTCTGTATGTCTGTCTGTCTGTCTGTCTTAGTGTCTGTCTTAGTGTCTGTCTGTCTTAGTGTCTGTCTGTCTTAGTGTCTGTCTGTCTTAGTGTCTGTCTGTCTTAGTGTCTGTCTGTCTGTCTGTCTGTCGGTCTTAGTGTCTGTCTTAGTGTCTGTCTGTCTGTCTGTCTTAGTGTCTGTCTGTCTTCATGTCAGTATGTCTGCCTCTTGGAGTTAGAGTCGGCGGACTGTGTGCATCCTGGCGCACTTTGAGCAGAGTGAGAGAGATAGAGAGAAGAAACTTTTAAAAAATTAACTATAATTTCTTAATTGCTTTCTCGTAAAAGCCAGGCTTTTTATTATTTCTGTTCTTCTCCACGCGTTTCTCTTTGTTTTGCTGGGCAGCTGGGCGTTTGTTTTTTCGTAACACTTTTTTTCGCGTTTTGTTGAGCATTGTGTCTAATTTCATTGTATTTTTGTGTCTGTCGGTTTGGTGGTATTTGGGCTGAATTTATGTGTTTGTCCCTGGCTGTTTCTGGCTGTCTCTTGACTGTGTCTGTTTTGTCTCTTGACTGTCTGTTTTGTCTCTTGACTGTGTCTGTTTTGTCTCTTGACTGTGTCTGTTTTGTCTCTTGACTGTGTCTGTTTTGTCTCTTGACTGTGTCTGTTTTGTCTCTTGACTGTGTCTGTTTTGTCTCTTGGCTGTGTCTGTTTTGTCTCTTGACTGTGTCTGTTTTGTCTCTTGACTGTGTCTGTTTTGTCTCTTGGCTGATAATGCATAATTTTCTGTAATATTTTTCATGCTTATTGCAGCTAGCGTTTATTTTATTCATTGCTGTTTTTATAGAGGCTTTTTTTTCAAAAACTTCCTAATATTGCTTTGCCCTGCTTTAGCAGTTGTTAAGCTTCAGTCTTATAGCACTCGCATTTAATAAATATGTCTATTTATATTAATGACTTTACCGCGATAGCACTGTTAATTTTGTTGCTATTTAATCTCTTCTTTTATCGAATTTCACTAGAAGTTTATTTCAACGTTTTTTTCTGTCTTAATGTTATATAATATATTACTTAAAGTAGGTCTGGCCTATAAACGTGTTTTTTCAGCTGAGCAGTGGTCACTATTTTATTGTTTTATTACCTGCCATCTCAAAGTATTATTAGCTTGATTAGCGCGTGCCAGTATTAATTATATTTATCAGCGTTATTCACAATTTTAATTGACATTTTATGACATTTGAATTTTTCAAGTGCGTATTGTACTTTTCAAACGCTTTACACTTGCTTCTTTATCCGCAGGTTATCATGCATTATAAATATTGTCCAACTATTATCATTTTACAGCTTATAAACATACAACTTTTTGCATTAATTCTTTTCATTTTTGGATAATTTTAAAGTTTAGAATAATCTTCAATATCATAGATATTCATAAATTTGTCTTTTAAACATACGCTCGTAATAATTTGTCTGTTATGATAATTTAAAAACTAAAGCGTCATGCTGAGGTTTTTAGATTTTGGTGTCTATGTGTCTGTCGTTCTGTCTGTCTGTCTGTCTGTCTGTCTGCCTGTCTGTCTGTCTGTCTGTCCGTCTGTCTGTCTGTCTGTCTGTCTGTCTGTCTGTCTATCTGTCTGTCTGTCTGTCTATCTGTCTGTCTGTCTGTCTGTCTGTCTGTCTGTCTGTCTGTCTGTCTGTCTGTCTGTCTGTCTGTCTGTCTGTCTATCTGTCTGTCTGTCCATCTCTGTCTGTCTGTCTGTCTGTCTGTCTGTCTGTCTATCTCTCTGTCTGTCTGTCTGTCTGTCTGTCTGTCTGTCTGTCTGTCTGTCTGTCTGTCTGTGGCATATAAAAGATTTACAGCATCATCAAAACATACTTGCTTTATTTCTTCATTGCAATCTTCAAAAGTAAGGTAATAATAGCTGGAAAATTCCTTTCTGCCTGATGCATTTTTTGAAAAAAAACTGCTTGTTATTAACGAAGTATGGTAAAACCAAAATAATTTTGTGTTAATTGATTTTCAGTTAATCCTACTCTGCCGCAATGGAACTATCGGTGCAAACAAAGACCTACTTAGTTCTTGGCATCATGGTCTGCTGTTTTGCTGTACTTTACCCGAAAATATTTCACCCCATGATCATGGCCGGTCTTGGTTTACGACAGTCGCAATCCTCTGGTAGCGGCGGCGACTGGCCTGACGGGGTCCACCCGAAACTTCGGCGCCCGATGCCGGGCGGCCCAGGCGGCGGCCCGGGTCCTCGGATGGCGGCCGAGCATGCGGCATCTGTGCAAGCCAGACAGCAGAGTGGCTTCGGCGGCAGAGGCAACGTGGTTGGCCTGATTCTGCCGGTGTACGCTATAGGCATTGTGCTGTATCTGGTGTACACCCTGGTCAAAGTGATGGGCGGCTTCAAATCCAATAGCAATGCTACTAATAGTAGAAACTCTAGCGCTCGACGCGGCAATTCCGGCGAGGCTATTAACGATTATTATCGCAACTTTCATTTCGATCCGTTGAGCGGATAATTTGTTGATAATCATAATTCCACACGGTCGGCTAGTAGCGGCGTCAGATGCCGTCGTGATGATGATGGAGATAATGGAGATTTCGTTGAGCAGAATCGGTACGAACGGATGCACAGAGATCTGGAGAAGCTGCTCCGTCGCGTTGACGATCAGGACATCTCGGAGAATGAATTAGTGCAGTTGCGAAGCCGACTTGAGGAAACGGAGCGACAGATGACTAGCATTCTTGGCGCTATGCAGAACTTGCAGCAGAAACAGGCTGCTCAGAATGCTGATGCTGATGCTCCGGCTGATGCTGATGCTCAGCCAACCGAATCAACTGAGACGCGACAGAGAAGGCCGTACAGTCTTGATGCTACTGATAACTGACAATAAGTCACCGAAGTTTTATATATTACTACTACTACTACTTTGAGTAGCTAGTAAATGTTTTGTTGAATGAAAAAGTGAGACAGCCTTTTCTAGCTCCTAAAAAAGTATTGCCATTAGATAGTACTTAAATTCAATACAATAAGGCTGCTTTAATGGAGTTATCAGATGACGCCCAACGCAGAGCAATAGGCATTTTATACCATAAAAATTTGTACCATGGTCACAGCACTGCCAGGAATAACAAGGGCAAAGCTCCAAGCTAGAGTTAGGCTTAAGGTTTGGGCTAGATTGGCAACTCAAATTGGCAGTTGCTGTTGCTGACAGGCAAATGCGCAGATACTATATAACAGTATAAATGTCAAATGTCACTGAGAGTCAAATATCACTGGCAGTCAAATGTCACTGAGAGTCAAATATCACTGGCAGTTAAATGTCACTAACAGTCAAATGTCACTGAGGGTCAAATGTCACTGACAGTCAAATGTCACTGAGAGTCAATTATCACTGGCAGTCAAATGTCACTGACAGTCAAATGTCACTGAGAATCAAATGTCACTGAGAATCAATTGTCACTGAGACTCAAATGTCACTGAGAGTCAAATATCACTGGCAGTCAAATGTCACTGACAGTCAAATGTCACTGAGAATCAATTGTCACTGAGACTCAAATGTCACTGAGAGTCAAATATCACTGGCAGTCAAATGTCACTGACAGTCAAATGTCACTGAGAATCAATTGTCACTGAGAGTCAAATGTCACTGACAATCAATTGTCATTGAGAATCAATTGTCACTGAGAGTCAAATGTCACTGACAATCAATTGTCATTGAGAATCAAATGTCACTGACAGTCGAATGTCACTGAGAGTCAAATGTCACCGACTAGTCAAATGTCACTGAGAGTCAAATATCACTGGCAGTCAAATGTCACTGACAGTCAAATGTCACTGAGAATCAATTGTCACTGAGAGTCAAATGTCACTGACAATCAATTGTCACTGACAATCAATTGTCACTGAGAATCAAATGTCACTGACAGTCAAATGTCACTGAGAGTCAAATGTCACTGACTAGTCAAATGTCACTGACAATCAATTGTCACTGAGAATCAAATGTCACTTGCAGTCAAATGTCACCGACAGTCAAGTGTCACTGGCAGTCAAATGTGACTGACAGTCAAATGTCACTAACCGTCAAATGTCACTGACTGACAAATATCATAGACCCGTATCTATGGCCATTAATCAGGCATGAAATGCTACCCTGTCGGGGCAAAAAAAGTCACCGCTTCGCACTAATATTGGATCCGATCGATTGGTCAGACGAAATTTGGTTTTAACAAACTAATGATTAAAATATGCTATCTCTACTACTAATATCAGTGATAAAATATGACGATTATCGATATATTAAAAATACATCAGTTAATACACATGTACATCTACGCTTTATGCACTACTTGTAGTAGGTAAAAACTTTATCAATAATTTGCACCCACTTTTAAATGCTGTTAGAAAAAGTTATATATTAAACGACAGTTTTCTCTTCATAAATTTATTAAATTTTAACTTTCCCTATTAACACAAATTTATCATAACCGTGTTGCTGGATTAAGGTTTTGTTTTGCTGCACATAATTTCTTATTTCTTTTTGAGTTTCTAACTGATTTATAATCTATATAATCATCTAGATACTGCTTTTACACGCTACTCATATAAGTAGTTTACAGTTGTTCCTATCGTTAAGTTCTTACTGTCTTCAAAGTAGCTTGTATCATGTATGTTCTGCATTACATTACTATGAGTAGGAAAAAAGAATCTGTCAATATTATGTTATTAGCTAGAATTTAGCTCTGTCTAGTCAATGATTTCATTTTTATGCATGGAAAATTTTAAACACAGCTCTTCTTCACATTGTTATAATATGCGCTATATACTACTGACATTTTCTATATAATTCAGTTGAGTAAATAAACACTCAATTTCTTGTGTTATTATTTCTATTAATGAAAAATACAAGTCGAACATCCAAAAAAATTATTGTGTAAGTGTCTGATTGTTTGTTATTTTGCTGTGTTTTTTAACTTGCAGTCTGTTAGCTCGTGATGCAGAGTGTTTATTAATTTTACCGATAATTTGGTACACCTTTGCAGTGGCGTTCATGCTTCTGTTCATGAACTGCAAAAAATAACTTTACTTAATTCCAAACACCAATAAAACCGAAGCCCAAATTAGGTAGGGTTGATGTAGAAATGTTTCTTTCTAGTTAGGTAATTAGTTAGTCAGTCAGTTAGTCAGTTAGTCAGTCAGTTAGTTAGTCAGTCAGTTAGTCAGTTAGTCAGTTAGTTAGTCAGTCAGTCAGTCAGTCAGTTAGTTAGTCAGTCAGTTAGCTAGTCAGTTAGTTAGTTAGTTAGTCAGTTAGTTAGTCAGTCAGTCAGTCAGTTAGTTAGTCAGTCAGTTAGCTAGTCAGTTAGTTAGTTAGTTAGTTAGTCAGTTAGTTAGTTAGTTAGTCAGTTAGTTAGTTAGTTAGTCAGTCAGTTAGCTAGTCAGTTAGTTAGTTAGTCAGTCAGTCAGTCAGTCAGTTAGCTAGTCAGTTAGTTATTCAGTTAGTTAGTCAGTCAGTCAGTCAGTTAGTTAGTCAGTCAGTTAGTTAGTCAGTTAGTTTGTTAGTTAGTTAGTTAGTTAGTCAGTCAGTTAGCTAGTCAGTTAGCTAGTCAGTTAGTTAGTTAGTTAGTTAGTTAGTTAGTTAGTTAGTTAGTTAGTTATTTAGTTAGTTAGTTAGTCAGTTAGTTAGTCTGTCAGTTAGTCAGTCAGTCAGTCAGTTAGTCAGTCAGTTTGTTTGTTGGTTAGATAACTACTACAGTAGGGTTTAGATTCGTTACACCCTGACGCAACACCTTCGGCGACATCGTCCCACAGACTTTCTAATCGTTAGGCATGTACACCCTCTGTGAAATGAAGCAAACTCAAATGAAACGAACTAACAAATCTTTAACTTCTCATTCATGCCAAATGTCAAGCAGCAGCGATGGTATCAAGAAGGATCATAACCAGCTGCTTCTGCGGTGCATCGGAGAACAGCTGGCCGAGCTGGACCTCCTGCTCAGCATGTATCCGGACGAGGCCGAACTGAAAATCGAAGATTTTGTCGCTGTCGACGAACTTCGACGATTAGTTAGCGAAGCTGACGTCGACGCGATGTCTGAGTGTCAGTTTCGGATCGGGTTCACTTTTCGAATTATTGGAACTTCCAATCTGGTAGTTCTGGAGTGCATTTGCCGGTTGTCGGGCGCATATCCTATTGAGAAACCACCCGGACTGTTCCTGCGATCTGATTGGCTGAGCCGCGATCGGCTCCGATTGGCTAGCGAAGCATTGGCCAATCAGCTTGAAGAGATGTTTAAACCGGGCGAACCGGTGCTTTATCAGGTATAGCTGTAATCACTTTTTCTATAGTTTTAGTTATTTTCGTTACGTATCGGTGGATTTGTGATTAATTTAGTTTTTTAAGTATCGAATAGAATAGTATTATACGCTACATATCGGTATGTTACAGTTATTTTAGTTTTCGGTGTGTCTAAAGTTATTATTTACGCAACATATCGGTAGATATATTAAAAATTTCAAAACCACAATTCAGATGCTTAGCTGGCTAACGGAGTTCGTTTCAACCAACATTCCTACTGACGAAGATGCTTCAGCTTCCACAGCAACGGAAGCAGGAGCAGCAGAAACGGAAGCAACAACTGACCAGCGTCTCAGCCGCCTGTGGATTCACAGTCATCACATCTATAACAGCTTGAAACGGCGCGACATTCTCAACTGGAGCGCTGAATTGCGTTTAACCGGCTTCTCAATAGTTGGCAAACCCGGCATTGTCTGCGTTGAAGGACCCGAATCCGCGGTTGAAGAATTCTGGCAACGATTGCGCCGATTGAATTGGAAGAAACTCACCATGAAGGAGAAAGATGTTTGTCCGCCAGATGCTACTGAAGCTGTCCGGCGGCAGTTTAAAAAATTTGACGACTTTCGCGAGCTGTCATTCAATGCCAGACCAGGGAGAGGCCGCGAGGTGCTGCAAGACTGGGGTCTGGTGATTCGGTTTCTAGAAGATAAAGGACTGGGTCGCGTGATTCCGGTGTACTTTGGCAATTTGACTTCTAGGTAATTTGTAGCTATTTGATGAAAACTGGGTCACGTGCTCTAACGGTGTACTTTTAGTCCGTCTGAACTTAATTCTTTGCTAAACAATAAAAAGTAGGCCACGTGAGCTCTCGATGTACTTTCATGCGGTCTGAACTTGATTCTTAGCTGAACAATAAAAAGTAGGTCACGTAAGCTCTCGATGTACTTTCATGCTGTCTGAACTTGATTCTTAGCTGAACAAAAAGTAGGTCACGTGAGCTCTCGGTGTACTTTCAGGCCGTCTAAACTTTCTAAAAGATTTGATTCTGAGCTGGACAATAAAACTTGGTCACGTGACCCATTTATAATTGACTGGTGTACTTTTAGGTTGTGTGAACTTTCTTATATATTTTATTTGTAGCTAAATAATGAAAACTGGGTCACTTGATCTAAGGTGCACTTTTAATTCGTCTGAACGTTGTGACTATTCGATTCTCGGCTGGACAAAAACTAGGTCACGTGATCTGGTAGGTGTACTTTTTAGCCGTCTGAACTTTCCAAAATATTTTATTCTTGTCTGGTCAATAAAAACAAAGTCACGTGATCTCTTGGCGTACTTTTCGATAATTTTAGGCTGTTAATACTAAAAAATTCAATGTACACTCGTACTTAGGAAAATAAAACTATTTATTATTCTCCAAGTTAAAAGTACAGTATTAGGTCACGTGATCACCTTAGTAGAATTTGTAGGTATTATAAAGATTACAGATACGTAAATGCATATCAGTAAATTTAAAAGTCAATGATAAGTTGATGTATTTTTTGTTTGATTTTACCAAATTTTCTGAGAAATATTTGGTGGTGCATCAATTTGCTGATTTTAATTTTAATTTCTAATATATCTTGATATATTGGTTGAGTTATTTTCTTTGTTTGCTTGCTACATGTATTTATTACAGTAGAATTTTTGTTGTTGTTGCTTTTAAAACAGTGTCAGTTAAAAAAAAACTCATTGAATCATCGCATAAGTTGGTAATCATGGTGGTTTAGGTTGTGTTGATACTATTTATAAATCCATTATTTCTTAAGTGATATATAATCACAGATGTTAATATTTAATCTCTTAATCCTCGGATGAAATATCAATGCAGATGATAATCCTCATACCCTTAAGTCTCAGGTGGATTATCATGACGGATGTTAATCCCTAATCTCTTTATCCTCAAGTGGAATATCATGACTGACGATAATTGCTAATCTCTTAATCCTCAGGTGGAATATCATTACCGATGATAATCGTTAATCTCTTAATCCTCAATTGGAATATCATGACTGACGATAATTGCTAATCTCTTAATCCTCAGGTGGAATATCATTACCGATGATAATCGTTAATCCCTCAATCCCAGGTGGATCATCAATAAAATCATAATCACAGATCATCAACTATTCGAATGTATTTTGCAACTCCTTAAGTTTGTCGCAAATTTCAAAAGTTTGGCATATCATCAAAATTTCTAATAACCCGCGCGGAAAACAATCATTTTCAGCCAGTGAAACATTCATTGCAAGGAAACTGAAATGCGCAGACACGGGCCATCGTCTCCAACGTCTGACAGAGCGCCTAGCAGCAGTTCGAATGCTAACAACAACAGTAATCTAGCAGCCAATAGAAACCTACTAGCTGGAGAGTACATTAGTCTGTTCAATGCCGCCTTTGGTCACGTGACCTGCGGCCTTGTATTCATACTGTGCATGAGCCAGTGCGGCATATTCGATGTTGTGCAGACAGACACAGATTTGAGTCGGTACGCTGAGCGGCATAGCTTAGCCTGGCTGCCAACCTGGCTGCCGATGCCGCTGAATACTGCGGTGAACTTTGGTTACAGCTTCTGCGGTATCTATTGGTTGCTTAGGGTGAAGCGGCTGTTTCTAACTGGTGAGTGAAGGCATGCACTATTGTTGATCTGTGTCCCCCAGAGTCGCAGACAATAAAGCGCCTCAAATTGACTCTTCTTTCACTTCTTTCCCATTTTACCTGTGTTACCTGGGATACAGCTTCAGGTAAAGTGGATACAGCTTCAGGTAAAGGGGGATACAGCTTCAGGTAAAGGGGGTTACAGCTTCAGGTAAAGGGGGATACAGCTTCAGGTAAAGGGGGATACAGCTTCAGGTAAAGGGGGTTACAGCTTCAGGTAAAAGAGATACAGCTTCAGGTAAAGGGGGATACAGCTTCAGATAAAAGTGTTACAGCTTCAGGTAAAGGGGGTTACAGCTTCAGGTAAAGGGTTTACAGCTTCAGGTAAAGGGGATACAGCTTCAGGTAAAGGGGATACAGCTTCAGGTAAAGGGGTTTACAGCTTCAGGTAAAGGGGTTTACAGCTTCAGGTAAAGGGGTTTACAGCTTCAGGTAAATGGGATACAGCTTCAGGTAAAGTGGGTTACAGCTTCAGGTAAAGGGGATACAGCTTCAGGTAAAGGGGGTTACAGCTTCAGGTAAAGGGGGTTACAGCTTCAGGTAAAGGGGGTTACAGCTTCAGGTAAAGGGTTTACAGCTTCAGGTAAAGGGGATACAGCTTCAGGTAAAGGGGTTTACAGCTTCAGGTAAAGGGGTTTACAGCTTCAGGTAAAGGGGATACAGCTTCAGGTAAAGGGGATGCAGATTAACGAAGTCCGCACGTTCCCGCATTATCCCAATCCGCAGGCAGTTTATCACGCGATGCGGCCTATTTATTCAGCGTATTCGCCGTCATGGCAACAGCCTACGGGCCGGTGCAATTAGCCCGGATTGTACGAATGTCGCACAACCTGGCAGTTGTTGACCAATGGGTAACTCTGCCATTCTTTGCCTGGGTTCCAATCTGGGTGATCTCCACCGTAACTGGTCATTTATCAGCTGGTCCTATTTTAATTACAATGGTTGCATCGCTGCTTAGCTACCTACTAGCAGTAGTAACCGATGTTGGTTTCGAATTGGCGCTGACTTTGCACGTGTCTGCCGCGATGGGATCAGGGATTTTCCTGTGCCTTTATCCTGAGCTGTCCTCTGCGACTGGTCTGATTAAGAATGTGGCTTTGGCTGCTCTCAGCTGTGTCGGCTTTGTCGGATTAAAACTGTTGGATCACAAACTGGCTAATCTGTGCCCCGCAGTGTTTCGGATTGTGTCCGGTCATTTTCTGTCTAAACTGGCCGATGTCATGCAGATTCACTACGTCTGTAGGGCGTTTGAATGCGTTGCCTTGATTGCGGCTGGCAATGATGACGGACGGAAGCTGGCCTGATAATCTTTTTGTTATGTTTTTGAATCTCTGTTTACAGTTTGTTGTTTCATAGTTTTGAACTGTCATGGAGGTGGGTAGCTACATTTAGCAGCCAGCTGATGGGTCATAGAGGGGGTTAGCTACATTTAGCAGCTAGCTTAAGGGTCATAGAGGGGGTTAGCTACATTTAGCAGCCAGCTGAAGGGTCATAGAGGGGGTAAGCTACATTTAGCAGCCAGCTGAAGGGTCATAGAGGGGGTAGCTACATTTAGCAGCCAGCTGAAGGGTCATAGAGGGGGTTGCTATATTTAGCAGCCAGCTGAAGGGTCATAGAGGGGGTAGCTACATTTAGCAGCCAGCTGAAGGGTCATAGAGGGGGTAGCTATATTTAGCAGCCAGCTGAAGGGTCATAGAGGGGGTTGCTATATTTAGCAGCCAGCTGAAGGGTCATAGAGGGGGTTAGCTACATTTAGCAGCCAGCTGAAGGGTCATAGAGGGGGTTGCTATATTTAGCAGCCAGCTGAAGGGTCATAGAGGGGGTTGCTATATTTAGCAGCCAGCTGAAGGGTCATAGAGGGGGTTGCTATATTTAGCAGCCAGCTGAAGGGTCATAGATGGGGTTGCTATATTTAGCAGCCAGCTGAAGGGTCATAGAGGGGGTTAGCTACATTTAGCAGCCAGCTGAAGGGTCATAGAGGGAGTTGCTATATTTAGCAGCCAGCTGAAGGGTCATAGAGGGGGTTAGCTACATTTAGCAGCCAGCTGAAGGGTCATAGAGGGGGTTGCTATATTTAGCAGCCAGCTGAAGGGTCATAGAGGGGGTTGCTATATTTAGCAGCCAGTTGAAGGGTCATAGAGGGGGTTGCTATATTTAGCAGCCAGCTGAAGGGTCATAGATGGGTCATAGAGGCTTTTACTTCTACTTCATGATGATTACGTTTACATCATTATTACTTGTATAAATCCTGCAATGAAGTCAAAAACTGCATATCGATTGTATTTGTAGCTTCGTTTATTTTTTAAATGTGTTATTCTTTAGTTTAGTTGAATTTGCTAGTTTATTTCCTAAAAATTTTCTTAGACTTCTCTCTGCGAATTGAATGAAACGTAGATGTGTATAGCAATTAAATAAATGTACACTTGTTAATGTCGAGGTGTGATCTGTTTTTCATCTCTTCGATTTTGCCTAACGCTTCGAAATTGTTCTTAACAAATGAGGAAGTTACCAGTAAATATTGATTTTTTATCAAAGTTCTAACTTGTCTGACGCAATTGGCTTGAATAGGGCGCTGAGCTTGTAAAACCATTCCAACTTGTTAGACACCAAACCATTCTGTTAGACACCAAACCATTCTGTTAGACACCAAACCACCCTGTTAGACACCAAACCATTCTGTTAGACACCAAACCACCCTGTTAGACACCAAACCATCTTGTTAGACACCAAACCATCCTGTTAGACACCAAACCATCCTGTTAGACACCAAACCATCTTGTTAGACACCAAACCATTCTGTTAGACACCAAACCATTCTGTTAGACACCAAACCATTCTGTTAGACACCAAACCACCCTGTTAGACACCAAACCATCTTGTTAGACACCAAACCATCCTGTTAGACACCAAACCATCCTGTTAGACACAAAACCATCCTGTTAGACACCAAACCATCCTATCAGACACCAAACCATCCTGTTAGACACCAAACCATCTTGTTAGACACCAAACCATTCTGTTAGACACCAAACCATTCTGTTAGACACCAAACCACCCTGTTAGACACCAAACCATCCTGTTAGACACCAAACCATCCTGTTAGACACCAAACCATCCTGTTAGACACCAAACCATCTTGTTAGACACCAAACCATTCTGTTAGACACCAAACCATTCTGTTAGACACCAAACCACCCTGTTAGACACCAAACCATCTTGTTAGACACCAAACCATCCTGTTAGACACCAAACCATCCTGTTAGACACAAAACCATCCTGTTAGACACAAAACCATCCTGTTAGACACCAAACCATCCTGTTAGACACAAACATCCTGTTAGACCCAGAATAAAGTCTGCTCGGCAGCAACATCCTATCCAGTTCCGATTAAGACACAAGAAAGAAAAAATCGAGTAAAAAATGTCATCAAAATAGCACTAAGTTTTATTTCGGAAACCGTTCGTGCATCTCTTGTCTCCTGTTTGTACTATTAAAAAAACGTAAAAAAATATTACTTCCACCTCCCGTCGAGCGAAGATCCAGTTTTGAATTGGGAAAAAATTATTCGCATCGTTTTTCTGTTTCTACAAAGACGGAGAGAGAAAAAGAGACAATTAAGGTCAAACGTCAAAAGTTGGCGTCAAATCTGAAAGCTTCTCTGGCCGCCGCAGGCCCACCAGCTGCCAACAAAGAGCGGCACAAATGCGTTGGCTTTGTCAGCAGAGTCTGTTGTGGCGCCGTCCACCCGGTCCCTGTTCAGATAGTAGGAATCGGTGTCCAGGTCGCTGTAGAAGGTTCCGATTCTCGGCGCCTCGGCAGCCGCAAACGAGTTACTCTGGAACAGCTGCACCTCATGGACCATCTCCGACGCCTCTAGCGAGGCCGCTCCGTCGTCCTCGTCCTCCTCGTTTACATCGTCGGCGAAGCCGAGGATCTCTCGCCGACTCGTAGCCGAATAGGATCGGGCGGTGGCGCCCGCCGGGGTCACGTGAGCCAGCACCGGCGGCAGGACTGTCGCAGGCGGCGGCGGCGGCGGCTGTGTGGCGTCTGTCGCGAAACGCGCCCGACTCCCGGAACTTCCGCCGCGCCAATCCAGTACGCCTTCCAGCGGTTGGATTCGGCGCAGAAAGTTCGACAGCTCGCCGCCGCCGCCGCTGCCACCACCGCTGGCGATTCCGTAGCGACGAGGCAGAGGCAGCTGCTGTTGAAGACCTTCGTTGAAGCCTCGAGACCGCCGCTGCGGCGGCTGTTGCTGTAGCTGCTTCGGTTTCTGCTGCTGCTGCTCCTGATGCTGCTTTGACGCTGATGGAAGAAGTCTCGGTCTTGTTGCCGTTGCCGGCTTCCGCTGCTGTTGCTGCTGCTGCTGTTGCGTTCTGCTTTTAGTGCTCCGTTGCTGCAGCGCTCGCCTGGCGTTGCTGCGGTTTGCTGCCCGCATCGCGTTGTTTTCGTTGCCTTCGCCCTCGCCCTCGCCGCCGCCACCGCCGCCTCCATCGCCTTCGCTTTCGCCTTCGGGTCTCTCAGAGCCTCTTCTAAAACCTTCGCCGCTCTCTTCCACCCTCTCTTCCGTCTTCTCCTCGTAATTCTCCTCGTATTTCTCTTCCGTCTTCTCCTCGTACTTCTCCTCCATCTTCTCTTCAGACTTCTCCTCCATCTTTTCCTCAGAATTCTCTTCCGCCTTTTCCTCCGACTTTTCTTCTGACTTTTCTTCTTTCTTCTTCTGTTCCACTTTGCTTTCCTTTCTTTTTTCCTTGCTCTTGCCGCTATCGCCGCTGCCGTCTCCGTTGCCTTTCTCGTTGCCTTTCTCGCTGCCTTTCTCGCTGCCTTTCTCGTTGTCGTCTTTCTCATCCTTCCAGTTAGACTGCTCTTGCAGCACCCTATTGCAGATGGTGTTCCACAGGTCCTGCTGAAAGCGTCGTTTGCACTGCAGTATCTCCGGCTGCATTGCTTTCAAATCGATGCCCAGATCCACTGGGAATAAGTCGCGAGCTCGGCAGGGAAAATTGAACGGCATTATTGCTTTTAGATTGATCTCTTGCGGTAGTCCGCGGTTAGCGGCTGAGGATTTGTGCCACCCGATTCAGATCATATACGACCTCACTGTTCGTACTCTAATCTGCCAGAGGTAGCCGAGCTGACATAGACAATAATTTGCTATCTGTTTCGCTGCCTTGCTGTCTATGGCTTATTTTGGTTTAAAATCTCTTTTAAGCTAATAATTTGCTTCGCTTTGCTAATGGGAATTGCAATCTCATCTCGAATAATTTTGTCTTATTTTTATTTCTCGAGTCACACGGGAGCTTGAAGTGTGTAATTTAACTTATATGATGCGTAACTCCAGCTGTACGTAGCTTGTCAAAAAAAGAGTTTAAATAAAGGTAAAAATTAATTGAGTTCAGTATAACAAAACAGTATTAAAAATTAGTATACTTTTGTCAGTTTTGATAAATTTCATATCGGCAATCCAACACAGCAGAAGACATAATTGAGTTAATAATTAAGTATGTATATATAGTTCGATTTTTTCTCATAGCTCAACAATTAACGAATTCTCAGGCGCCAATTCAATTTTATTGTGCGCAGACAGAATGACAAACAAGATGAAAATCAAAACAAACATGCAAAACAAAATATTTTTATATATCTTATTGAAGCAGTGCTGATATGTTCTCATCTTAACAACATTTACCATTGGAGAAATTATTACAATTCTTATCAAAGAATTTTCTACGATGCATAAATATTTAATTTACAACTGTAAAAGGTACATTTGAAGTACAGTATACAACAGAACGCTGTAGACTTTAATTAATAATTGGTAGTAAAATTAGATTAGTCATTTGAACTTTGTTTGGTAATTTAAATTTGTTTTAATTAGTTACTAAAGAAAAGTTATAAATTTATAATAGAAAGGCATATACGTGTGGATGAAGCATAACCAGCCATGCTTAATAATTTCAATACTGATTGTATATGAACAATATGCGTACTGTACTAATTACCATCAATTATTATACTGTGAAATTAATTTTTGTATTGTGACATCAATAGCTTTTAAGTCAATCTATAACTGTAAAATGCCCTCTATAGCTATCAATACCATCAATATAGATGGTACAAAGTTTTTGTACCTTGTTTTTTCAAAACACGGAAATACATGTAATTTGTAACAAAAACTCGCAGAAGTACCTTATGGTACAGAGTGGGTACAAGAAGGTGTATTCGGAAGTCAATATTTTATAATTTTATTATTGTTATTTCTCGGATAAATTTGTCGTAACTACTTCATTGCATTAAAATTGTTTGTTAGTTTTAATTTAAATATTTAAATAACTTAATGTTGAGTTTACTAATATTTAAAACAAAAGGTATTTTAAACCTTATGAAAGTTAAAAATCAATTTCCGTGTGTTAATTAAAAAAATGCAAATATGTCAAACTTAAATACCCTCAATTGCCATGCATGAATCTCAAGGATTTTTAACCTCGGATTTTTTAATCCGATTCCCAAAATATGCAAAATTTCGTAGCTCATGATAAAAGACAACAACAACGAAGGAAAATAACTTGTAATACTAAATTTATTGTCTGCCGATCATCCGCTGGAATTTGAGTAATCGGGCAGCTATTGGCTCTGCCAATCACAGCTGCGTGACACCTTCTTCGAGTTCTTCGTTGCAGTCAGTCAGCTCGCACAGAAGCCTGTGATGCTGCACCGGTACTGACCCGGCACCGGAGCTGTGCAGTGCCGTGTAGTCAGTGTAGGCCGTGGCGCAGCTGATCCTTCTATCCGTGTCGCTCCCGCTAGCTGCTCCGACATCGTAGGTCACCCTCGATTGCGGCTTCCAAATCGGGCTGGCATTTGAAGCGTTGGCGGAGGCGCTTGCGGCGCTGGCGGCAAACTTCAAAGGCGTTGAACTGGCGTAGAGAAGCCTAGCGGAGGCGCGGCCAGTGTCGCAGCTGTTCAAGGAGCTGTTGTACAGGGTTGAAGAGCTTGACGCTGCGGTGGCTTGCGACGGTTGCTGCGCTTGAGGTGGAGGCGGCGGCGGTGGCGGTGGCGGAGGAGGCAGCGGGGGCCCAGCATCCTCGGCAGCGGCGGCAGTGATGAGGTCTGAGCAGGTTTTGCTCCTGGCTGCAGCCAGCAGCTGCTCCGTAGCTGCCAGCGCGTCGTCTGCCGTGACAACTGTGCCGGATTCGCCGCCGCTGAAGTTGCCGCTGTGCCGACTGAGCTGCGAGCTGGTCCTGGCCGGAGGCTGGGGACGCTGCAGGGCTGATGAAGCTGCTGGCGGATGACGCCGCCTCTGATGTTGGACATCGTCTGGCTGCTGCAGAGCCGGCAGGCTCATTTGGCGAACGCTATCGCGAATTGCCTGACGAATTGTCTTAATAAAGTCGTTTCTTGCTGCTGGAGAGCTGAAGCGAAAAAATTAATGGTTGGCATCCTCTCAGATCCTCTCAGACACGTCAGATGCCATATATTTAAACTGCTCGGATCCATAAAAATGTCAGATTTTAAGATCCCCTAGGTCCCTCGAAAATGTCAGACTTTCAATTCCCCCAGATCCCTCGAAATTGTCATATTTTCATCATCTAAGTACACCAATTTCTAAGAAAAACTTTGCGATACGCTCCATTTCAATTTACAATCCATATTTAGAGAATATGAAATAGTTACTGTTTCATATTGATATTTTTGCACACAGTCCACATCCGCTCAGAAATGAAATTCAATCTGGCCTGCAGTTAGCATCAAATTTTGCCTGGGCATCAAGCATTAAACGGGAAGTACTGCATGTAAGTTCTGCCCCGGCGTCATATTACACGATGACCAATCGACCAACCTGTTAGACAGCTGGTAGACTTTTTCTGGCCTCCTCTCTGAATCGGACCTCAAGTGGACCAGCTCCCATGGGTTATGGGAATCGGCGGTTGCCAAGGAGGCTGCCGAGCTGCCGGAGCGAACTTCCACTTCGGCCACCGGCATGACTGTCTGGAAGCGAACCAAGTCGCCTCCGTCGCCGCCGCTAGCCCCACCGTTTCCATGGTAACCAGACGGTTGCTGGAGAAACAAACTCGGCTGAAATATTATTGTTGATAAATCACTCTCGAACTTTTTGAACTTATCGATATTAATAATAATAATAAATATATTAATTGATTACACCTGCCCCAATTGGGCCAGATGTACACCCGACAGCTCAGCCGCAGCTATTGCGCGGCGCATCTGAAGGCTGCGTACGGCTGTTCAGTCCAAGGACTGGGGGGGGGGTCGCCACACACACTCTTAATTACCCCAGCTAATCCTGCATGGCACCCATTTTACAGCTGGGTGAAGTGAAGCAATGCAGAGTTGAGTGTCTTGCTCAAGGACAAATTGTTCCAGTGGGATCGAGAATCGAACCCCCGACCTTCAAGTCGGGAGTCCGACGATCTGACCACTGGGCTGCAACCCCCTATCGATATGAGAAAATTTTTAACGCTAATTGGGCAGATGTGGCAAAATTACCTTGGAATTTTTTCGCGGCTTGAGGCCGCCTCCACTGCCGCGTACCAGCTCGCGACATAGCAACACAACGGCGCTTTTGAATACAAAACAGGTGGTGCTCAGGTCGGCATTCTTTTTTAGCTTGCCCAGATTGTCTCCGGCGTTGAGCCAATCTACTCGGCCGTACATCTGCAGCTCGCCAATGCTCAGGTCCACTGGCTGCGGTGGCGGCGGGGAGGTTTAAGGAATTGTCGGGTTGCTCTCTGTGAGGCATCACTGTTAGGGCCATTGTTAGACGTCTTTTAAGGGGTCACTGAGAGTCACTGTTGAGGGGTCACTGTTGAGGGGTTACTGTTGAGGGGTCACTGTTGAGGGGTCACTGTTGAGGGGTCACTGTTGAGGGGTCACTGTTGAGGGGTCACTGTTGAGGGGTCACTGTTGAGGGGTCACTGTTGAGGGGTTACTGTTGAGGGACACTGTTGAGGGGTTACTGTTGAGGGACATTGTTGAGGGGTCACTGTTGAGGGGTCACTGTTGAGGGGTTACTGTTGAGGGGTCACTGTTGAGGGGTCACTGTTGAGGGGTTACTGTTGAGGGACACTGTTGAGGGGTTACTGTTGAGGGACATTGTTGAGGGGTTACTGTTGAGGGACATTGTTGAGGGGTTACTGTTGAGGGACATTGTTGAGGGGTTACTGTTGAGGGGTCATTGTTGAGGGGTTACTGTTGAGGGGTCATTGTTGAGGGGTTACTGTTGAGGGGTCATTGTTGAGGGGTTACTGTTGAGGGGTCACTGTTGAGGGGTCACTGTTGAGGGGTCACTGTTGAGGGGTCACTGTTGAGGGGTTACTGTTGAGGGGTCATTGTTGAGGGGTTACTGTTGAGGGGTCATTGTTGAGGGGTTACTGTTGAGGGGTCACTGTTGAGGGGTCACTGTTGAGGGGTCACTGTTGAGGGGTTACTGTTGAGGGGTCATTGTTGAGGGGTTACTGTTGTGGGGTCATTGTTGAGGGGTTACTGTTGAGGGGTCACTGTTGAGGGGTCACTGTTGAGGGGTCATTGTTGAGGGGTTACTGTTGAGGGGTCACTGTTGAGGGGTCACTGTTGAGGGGTCACTGTTGAGGGGTTACTGTTGAGGGGTCATTGTTGAGGGGTCACTGTTGAGGGGTCACTGTTGAGGGGTTACTGTTGAGGGGTCACTGTTGAGGGGTCACTGTTGAGGGGTCACTGTTGAGGGGTTACTGTTGAGGGACACTGTTGAGGGGTTACTGTTGAGGGACATTGTTGAGGGGTCACTGTTGAGGGACACTGTTGAGGGGTTACTGTTGAGGGACATTGTTGAGGGGTTACTGTTGAGGGGTCATTGTTGAGGGGTTACTGTTGAGGGGTCATTGTTGAGGGGTTACTGTTGTGGGGTTACTATCAGAAGTTCATTGGTCGTCGTCACTGGGAAAGACCAGTTAAAAAAACTTACCTTTTTATTGGGGTGCAGCTCGCGAAATATTCTACTCAATTCGTCGAAAATGATGCCGAATTCTTCGTAGATTTTTTGCATCTCATTAATATGGCCCGCCACTGATTCCATGCCTTTGAGAGCGTCTGCGTGTTTGAGTACAGTTTGAGAATAGTTTTGAGTACAGTTTGAGAATAGTTTTGAGTACAGTTTGAGAATAGTTTTGAGTACAGTTTGAGAATAGTTTTGAGTACAGTTTGAGAATAGTTTTGAGTACAGTTTGAGAATAGTTTTGAGTACAGTTTGAGAATAGTTTTGAGTACAGTTTGAGAATAGTTTTGAGTACAGTTTAATAGTAGTTTTTAGTACAGTTTGAGAATAGTTTTGAGTACAGTTTGAGAGTAGTTTTGAGTACAGTTTGAGAATAGTTTTGAGTACAGTTTAATAGTAGTTTTGAGTACAGTTTGAGAGTAGTTTTGAGTACAGTTTGAGAGTAGTTTTGAGTACAGTTTGAGAATAGTTTTTAGTACAGTTTGAGAATAGTTTTGAGTACAGTTTAATAGTAGTTTTTAGTACAGTTTGAGAATAGTTTTGAGTACAGTTTGAGAGTAGTTTTGAGTACAGTTTGAGAATAGTTTTGAGTACAGTTTAATAGTAGTTTTGAGTACAGTTTGAGAGTAGTTTTGAGTACAGTTTGAGAGTAGTTTTGAGTACAGTTTGAGAATAGTTTTTAGTACAGTTTGAGAATAGTTTTGAGTACAGTTTAATCGTAGTTTTGAGTACAGTTTGAGAGTAGTTTTTGGTACAGTTTGGTAGTAGTTTTGAGTACAGTTTGAGAACTCTCCTATTACACCGCAACTTACTAAGCATTTGATTCTGTTCCTCGCTTCCAGTCACAGACTGCTTGCACAGAGTTTGCAGCAGCAGGGGGTACTTCAGTATTCGTTGGATTGGTTTAATAAGCAACGAATTCAACGAGGAAGATTGCTGGTCCTGCTGAGGATTTCTGCTCGCTAGAAATTCCTTTAAAATCAGATTTTCTTCTGCAGGGTTTCAATAGGGATTGCTTGCGTTATTAAGAATGTCTTTCGGTTAAAACATTCATTGATCAGCAGATTATAGAAGGCCCTACCTGAGTTAATCAGCCTCTGGCACTTGGTGTAGCACGCGCAGAATGAGCTGTAGAGCTTGAAGTTGTCGATGTGGACAATGAAGGAGCCAGCCAGATACAGGAAGATTTGCTGCGGGGGAATGCAGGAATAAATTTGAGTTTAGCTTCGCTTCTGGCTGAAGAACGATTCTGATTGGTTGGGAGTTGGTTGAGGGCAAAGCCAGAACTATTTATTTTTGGCGTCTAACTAATTACTAACAAACTAACAAACTAACTAACTAACTAACTAACTAACTAACAAACTAACTAACTAACAAACTAACAAACTAACAAACTAACCAACTAACTAACCAACTAACTAACTAACTAACTAACTAACTAACTAACTAACTAACTAACTAACTAACTAACTAACTAACTAACTAACTAACTAACTAACTAACTAACAAACTAACTAACTAACAAACTAACAAACTAACAAACTAACCAACTAATTGACTAACTAGCTAAATGACTAACTAACTAACTAACTAACTAACTAACTGACTGACTAACTAACTAACTAACTAACTAACTAACTAACTAACTAACTAACTAACTAACTAACTAACTAACTAACTAACTAACTAACTAACTAACTAACTGACTAACTAACTAACTAACTAACTAACTAACTAACTAACTAACTAACTGAATAACTAACTAACTAACAAACTAACAAACTAACAAACTAACCAACTAACTAACCAACTAACTAACTAACTAACTAACTAACTAACTAACTAACTAACTAACTAACTAACTAACTAACTAACTAACAAACTAACTAACTAACTAACTAACAAACTAACTAACTAACAAACTAACAAACTAACAAACTAACCAACTAATTGACTAACTAGCTAAATGACTAACTAACTAACTAACTAACTAACTAACTGACTGACTAACTAACTAACTAACTAACTAACTAACTAACTAACTAACTAACTAACTAACTAACTAACTAACTAACTAACTAACTAACTAACTAACTAACTGACTAACTAACTAACTAACTAACTAACTAACTAACTAACTAACTAACTAACTAACTAACTGACTAACTAACTAACTAACTAACTAACTAACTAACTAACTAACTAACTAACTAACTAACTAACTAACTAACTGACTGATTAACTAACTAACTAACTAACTAACTAACTAACTAACTAACTAACTAACTAACTGACTAACTAACTAACTAACTAACTAACTGACTAACTAACTAACTAACTAACTAACTAACTGACTAACTAACTGACTAACTAACTAACTAACTAACTAACTAACTGACTAACTAACTAACTAAATAACTAACTAACTAACTAACTAACTAACTAACTAACTAACTAACTAACTAACTGACTGATTAACTAACTAACTAACTAACTAACTAACTAACTAACTAACTAACTAACTAACTAACTAACTAACTAACTAACTGACTAACTAACTAACTAACTAACTAACTGACTAACTAACTAACTAAATAACTAACTAACTAACTGACTAACTAACTAACTAACTAACTAACTAACTAACTAACTAACTAACTATCTAACTAACTAACTAACTAACTAACTAATTAATTAACTAAAATAACTTGCAGACGTTATTCTTCACCAAGACTAGACTTCACATTTCCTCTTATGGTCTCACAATTTGTCATTTCTTTGGCCGCAATGCAAGCTATTCGTACTTTCGACATATCAGTAGACGAATTCTGACACTCACCTTAAACTGCGCAGGCTCAGTGAATCTCTGCATCTCGGGTTCCAGCCTCACAGCGTCATCAAGGGACATTAGAAACATTTGTTGGAATCTCAGAATCTCCTCAGTAGTGCTAGTCAATTGTTCCAGCTCCTCGTATCTGGGCAGGCCTAACTGCCTCATGGGGAGCAGGTAGGTGTCCAGCAGGAAGTGCAAATATCCAACGTAGGTTCGCTCAGTGTCCAGCAATTCGAAGATTCCCCGACGCAATCGCTCGTGCGAGGGCAGATGCAACGATTGGGCGGACTGGGAGCTGCTGGCGTGGGAGGAGTCGGACGAGTCCGAATGCCGGTTGCGGAGCGCCGCCACTGAGGGGTCGGCTGGTGGCTGCAGGAATGGTGAATGATAAATTTAGTAATTGTGAAGGTCTTCTGCTGTGCCCCTCCCCTCCTCTGTCCTCTCTCCCCTCCTCTCTCCCCTCCTCGCTCCCCTCCTCGCTCCCCTCCTCTCTCCCCTCCTCGCTCCCCTCCTCGCTCCCCTCCTCTCTCCCCTCCTCTCTCCCCTCCTCGCTCCCCTCCTCTCTCCCCTCCTCTCTCCCCTCCTTTCTCCCCTCCTCTCTCCCTCCTCTCTCCCCTCCTTTCTCCCCTCCTCGCTCCCCTCCTCGCTCCCCTCCTCTCTCCCCTCCTCTCTCCCCTCCTTTTTCCCCTCCTCTCTCCCTCCTCTCTCCCCTCCTTTCTCCCCTCCTCTCTCCCCTCCTCGCTCCCCTCCTCTCTCCCCTCCTCTCTCCCCTCCTCTCTCCCCTCCTCTCTCCCCTCCTCTCTCCCCTCCTCTCTCCCCTCCTCTCTCCCCTCCTCGCTCCCCTCCTCTCTCCCCTCCTCTCTCCCCTCCTCGCTCCCTTCCTCTCTCCCCTCCTCGCTTCCCTTCTCTCTCCCCTCCTCGCTTCCCTTCTCTCTCCCCCTCCATTCTCTCCTCTTCTTCCCCTCCTCTCTCTGTCTTTCACTTTCTCCCGTCTCTCCTCTTCTACCTCTCTCCTTTCTCCTTTCTCCTCCCTATCTCTCTCAAATCCTGCACCTGATCTGCTAGCTGCACCCACCTGCTGTCTCAATCCATAAGTCTGACGCTTGACGCTGTGCTGTTGCGACTGCAAATTCTGTCCATGAGTCTGTTGCTGCTGCGCCTGCTGCTGCGGCTGCTGCGATTTCGTCCCGTTGTGACAGGACCTCACCAGCAGATCAAGACTTGAGCTCTGCTCAAACAGATTCTCAATGTAGACCATGTCCAAGTTCCGCACAGGTCTGTCATTCACCATAACAATCTCGTCCCCGATGGACAGACCGGCCTCTTCAGCGGCGCTGCCCGGCTCGACCTCGGCAACAAAGACGCACAGATCGTCTCGTTGCTGTTCACCGTCGTCGGGATCTTCGCAGAGTTCGGCTTCCACCGTCATGCCGTAGTGCCGGTTGGCAGCCCGCTTGTGAATGACGCACTGGTAGGTTTGCTTCTCGCATAGCTCGGCGAGTTGAAACTCCTAAACCGTGGGAGAATGCGGTGTGGACGAGATTGGTGGCGGTGATGGTACGGGGTTCGAATCCAGTGTTAGGGAACAGGACAGGTTTTATGGGAGAAATTCTAAATCCTTAAATGTAAAAATACAAAAAAATTAACTTCTGTAGTTAATGAAATCCTAAATTAAAGAATCCTGTAATTAAATCAGATTATATTAATTATTAATAAAATAAAAAATTAGTACTCTTCCAAATCCCTAAACTAAAATATTCATAAATTTCAAAACTCTATTCTAGAAAACATAAATTTCTGCAGAGATAAACTTAACTAAAGTAGAATTCTATTTTTAAAATAATGACCGATCATCTAGAAATTCCGGAAAGCATCGTAAACTAAAAACCAAAAACTCGTGTTTATTCGATAAATATTTTTTGAATTTGTGACCTTTGGGATTTAATTGTGAATATTCAATATGCACATGTGATAGCGCTGTAGCTATACAATTTTATTTAGGAAACTGCGTTTGACTCTCGGCTGTTTGTGTAAAAATAGTAAAATATTCTTTCAGTTTATCGTCTTCTATTATTTTAGTTTGAAATGTAATTTATAGGAAATTTATTGATTTTTTAATAATTAAACTTTAAATAAAATAATTAGCTTGTTATACCTCAATTACCATCAAATAAAAGACGAAAATGAGTTAGAATTTATAGGCTGTTTACTTATAAAACAAAAAAACATTTAAAATTTTACCACTCGACCCCCTGACTTTGCTGATCTAGGCAACTACAGCCAAGTACGTGTCATCTAATACTAAGATTAACAGCTACATGCATTTTAAGCTATAAGAACCATAATACACTCGTAATTCATGGAAAAATGATAAACAAAAATAATTAACTATTGCAGCACTATACATGTACATGTAGCTAGCTACCCTTGATAATAAATCTGTGTCAATATATTGACTTTCCATGTTGTCTGTTATGATCAAAACGATTTTTTATGATCAAATGATTAAAAAATGTACTTTAATGATCAAACAAGTGTTCCTGGTAATTTAGTAGGGTCTAAAATCGTTCGAGTCAGCGAATGATTCATATTCGGTTTACGTTAACTACTAATAGTAGGTTATATGTTAACTAAAAATTGACAAATTGTAAAGAGTTTGATGCCATCAAAATTCATTTTCTACCTCACAAATGCGTGTAAATATTTTTGTAGCCTTATTAGAAACTTGCGAAGAATTGTCAGAAAGCATTTATTTCAAAATTTTTGATTGGTTTAAGCCAAATTAGAAAGCAGTGCAGCCCAGCTAGGCACCTCACTCTCCGGTCATCTCACTCTCCAGACACCACTCCCCAGACACCTCACTCTCCAGACACCTCACTCTCCACACACCTCACTCCCCAGACACCTCACTCCCCAGACACCTCACTCTTCAGACACCTCACTCTCCACACACCTCACTCTCCAGACACCTCACTCCCCAGACACCTCACTCTCCAGACACCTCACTCGCCAGACACCTCACTCTTCAGACACCTCACTCTCCACACACCTCACTCCCCAGACACCTCACTCCCCAGACACCTCACTCTTCAGACACCTCACTCTCCACACACCTCACTCTCCAGACACCTCACTCCCCAGACACCTCACTCTCCAGACACCTCACTCGCCAGACACCTCACTCTTCAGACACCTCATTCTTCAGACACCTCACTCTCCAGACACCTCACTCTCCAGACACCTCACTCCCCAGACACTTAACTCCCAAGAAACTTCACTCTACAGACAACAATGCGAGGCACTATCATGATAAATAAGGTGAAATTTGCTGCAGGTTTTCTACAGGTGGCAAGTCAGTGCTGTCTACACCGATTTCTCATCATGTCATATGCACCGGTGTTTTGCAGCCTTCTACGGCACTTACCAGGCTTGAAAAGACATTTTCAACCGTGTAAAAAACAGTGATTATAAAGAGGAGAATGGTTGCTAAGGTATGGCAAACTACTTGCAAATAAAAGTAGTAATTAAGTAGTATGTACAAAACGAATTTTTGCTGAAACTTGTGCGTATTCGTGTTGCTACAGTGAATATGAGCAAGTTATACCTACAATTGAATTTCCGCGAATATCGACTGACTGACTGCA
The DNA here is from genome assembly GCA_002269645.1 of Macrostomum lignano. Taxonomy (NCBI): domain Eukaryota; kingdom Metazoa; phylum Platyhelminthes; family Macrostomidae; genus Macrostomum; species Macrostomum lignano. The sequence goes on from NIVC01000307.1 coordinate 38,547, forward strand.
GTCAGGGCACATCAGAGTCTGAATCCGTGTGTTTTTTAAGAAAAAAATTGAGAAGAATAACAAAAATTAATTACATACGATATTTAAACTCGTAGAAGATTCATGCTGCACAGCTTACTGATTAGTAGTCAACAAAGCGAACTAATGTAAGCTTTCTAACTTTACCATACTCTATTATCTTTTAGTAAGTTAATAAGAATAAGCGAGTTTAGCATTATAACAAAACTGTATTACTAATTAGCTGTCATTTAGAAAGATTGATTTGAAACTAGAAAGCATTTTCACAAGTGCCAGTTATGTTATTAAAACTTTTGTAAAAAACGAAAATTGATGAAAATTTTCAAATTCAATCTATCTTTACTGGCAAAAATACTCATTTTAACGATACTTGGTACCTGTCTGTTTAGGCATCTATGCTTATAATCTCAAAACCCCCTACTTTAAACTGGGTCTATGAGAATTTTCCGCAGCGAGGTTTTCCCGCAGGGTTTTCCTGTCTGAATTTCAAGTCAAAACCAGTTGGATTTAAAATTGTTAGTCTAATCTAGTTCTAATTTAGTCTAATCTATTCTAATCTAGTCTAGTTCTACGGTAATCTAGTCTGATTTAGTCTATTCTATTCTAGTCTAGTTCTAATCTAGTTCTAATCTAATATATTCTACTCGTAGTTCTAATATAGTCTAGTCTATTCCAGTCTAGTCTAGTTCTAGTCTAGTATAGTTCTAATCTAATATATTCTAGTTCTAATCCAGTCTAATCTATTCTATTCTATTCTAATCTAGTCTTGTTCTAATCTAGTCTAATCTACTCTAGTATAGTCTACAGACTGGATTTGACTTGAAATTCTGACAGGAAATTCCTGCTCCCTTCTTTAAACCTTTTACTCCTCAACTTATACCTAAAATGAATTACTTATTTACTGTTTGCATAAATTATTAGAATACCTGAAATTTATAATTGGATGACGCCCAAACCAAAGTGTCGTAAATGCCAAATTGAAATATTTTCTCCAGATACATACACGCGCGGGTGCAAAAAAAGAATTAGAAAAATAAAAGTACATAACTGTACCAGAGTTAAAAAGTTATAAAAAAGACAGATTTCTTGAACATTATACTAAACCACAGCGCCATGCACTTGACTAACCTGATTCTCAAACACGGTGTAATTATCGGGAATTATGTCGATGCCGTGGTCGCTCAGCCGGAGTCGTATGAAGTGAAGTCGTGGATCCAAGCCACTTTGACTGCAGATGATGTCCAGAATCTCCTGAACAGTCATGCCCTCCTGGACTTGTGTGGTTAAAATCTGAAATTTAGACAATTGTTTTTTAATACCCGATTTATGCTACTTTGGCAACGCAAGCAGAGTAAGTTGTGTATATATTTAAACAATATATAAACAGAGTTGCTGAAATTTCAGAATTTGAGTGGCGCCATTTCAGGATCTGCCATTTCAGGATCTGCCATTTCAGGATCTGCCATTTCAGGATCTGCCATTTCAGGATCTGCCATTTCAGGATCTGCCATTTCAGGATCTGCCGTTTTAGGATCTGCCGTTTTAGGATCTGCCATTTCAGGATCTGAGTGGCGCCATTTCAATGTCTGAGTGGTGCAATTTCAGGATCTAAGTGACGTGATTTCAAGATCTTCAATTTCATGATCTGCCATTTCAGGATCTGCCATTTCAGGACCTGCCATTTCAGGATGTGCCATTTCAGCACCTGAGTGACCTCATTTCTGGATCTAAATGTGACATCATTTTAGGATTTGAATGGTGACGTCATTCCAGGACCTGAATGATGACGTCATTTCAGGATCTGAGTGACGTTATTTCAGGACCTGAATTCCTTGAAATCTTGAACATAAAGAAGCCAATTGACATGCCGCAGGCTCACCTCTCCCGAGGGCAGCCGGATTCCAACAACGCTTCCGCCGCCATCGTCCACTCGGCTGGACCGGCAATAAGACGCCTCGGAAGAGGCCGGTGTGATGTCAGTAACGCCGGAACTTGTCGACTGTTTCATATAGAGGTCAGATTTAGCTCTAGAATGCGACTGCGGCTGATATTGATGCTGTTGCTGTTGCTGCTGCTGCTGCTGCTGCTGCTGCTTCCGCGGCAGAGTAGTGCAGCTCATCGCTCCAGTCAGCGCCGAAGGTTCAAACGCGACTGCTGTGCCAGTTGCCGCCGAGACGGCCGGAGAGGACTCTCGACAGCTGGATTGACGTTGCGGTATTGAAGCTCGTGGTAAAACGCACTGGCTCTGTTGCTCCTGTTGCTGCTGCTGCCGCTGCTGCTTCTGTCTGCGTGGCAGCTTTGCGCCAGCTCCGTTGCCTCGAAACTTTGTCGCCGCGGTTGTCAAAGGCGCCCTGGCGCACACCAGCGCGTGGAATGCCGTCAAGTTGAACAAGTCGAGCTTGCTGAGGACCAGCTTGGATGATTTGGAAACGTTGGACAGAATGTTCTGCGGATTTTGAATTGGCGAGATATGCGATTGCTTGTTCCTAGTTCAGGGGTGGGCAAACTCCGGCCTGTGGGCCGTATGCGGCCCGCAAAGCCTCACTATCCGGCCCTTGGGTCATTGGACACTTTAGACTGGCTATCCGCTCTTCTCAGTTATCTCCTCTCCCCTCATCTCCTCTCCTCTCCTCTGCTCTCCTCTCCTCTCCTCTCCTCTCCTCTCCTCTCTCCTCTCCTCTCCTCTCCTCTCCTCCCCCTCCTCTCCTTTCCTCTCCTCTCCTCTCCTCTCCTCTCCTCCCCCTCCTCTCCTTTCCTCTCCTCTCCTCTCCTCTCCTCTCCTCTCCCCTCCTCTCCTCTCATCTCCTCTCATCTCCTCTCCTCTCCTCTCCCCTCCTCTCCTCTCCTTTCCTCTCCTCTCCTCTCCCCTCCTCTCCTCTCATCTCCTCTCCTCTTCTCTCCCCTCCTCTCCTCTCCTCTTTTCTCCTCTCCTCTCCTCTCCTCTCCTCTCCTCTCCTCTTCTCTCCTCTCCTCTAAAAGTTGTAGTGGTCTAAACAGGGAGTTTTAGAATATTTGAATTTCAGTAAAACTTAATTAGGTAACTAACTATTCTGATTATAAAAAGCCTTAGAAATAGTAGGAATGAACGATAGAAGTTAGCTTTGTTAAAGTGCTATCAGTTCAAACACTCAGTTTAACTATACTCGTAGGACGCGATCTTTCTCTCATTCCTAGTTTGACATTGAATATTCAGTGTTAGACTAGGAATTTAACTAGGAATCAGGCTTCACATTTTCCAAGCGGGGAGTTTTTAATGTAGTTTCTTTTTTTCTGTAATATACCAGATTAATATTTGCTGAATGAGGTTTTACCATAGACAAATTCGAAATAGAGAAGACACTTTGAAAGATGTGATGAAAATATGCATTTTGCATCCTATTAAAGTTAATGAGATTTCAAATGCCTGAACCTGAACTTGAACCTGGGGCTAACACTCACGTGACGAGCGGTGCGTTACGGCGTTCAGCGCATGCATATATTACATACGTCAGGGATTAATTTAAGTTTACACTGACGGCCGAAATTTGCACAGGAAGTGACAAACTGCAGTTAAAGATGTTCGACGTTTATATAACCTTAATTGCTTTGCTTGTCTGATTTTCTCACAACATGAAATAAGTAGTAGCAGTAGTAGTAGTAGTAGTAGTATTAGTAGTAGTAGTAGTAGTAGTAGTAGTAGTAGTAGTAGTAGTAGTAGTAGTAGTAGTAGTAGTAGTAGTAGTAGTAGTAGTAGTAGTAGTAGTAGTATTAGTAGTAGTAGTAGTAGTAGTAGTAGTAGTAGTAGTAGTAGTAGTAGTAGTAGTAGTAGTAGTAGTAGTAGTAGAAGTAGTAGTAGTAGTAGTGTTAGTAGTAGTACACGGAATTATAGATTAACGCCTATGAAGGCTTGAGCACACCAAACTACAGTGTGTGGTTCACAATGAGAAAGTCAAGGCGTGCTCAAGGCATGGCTGCTCGTCTCCTCTCTGGCTGCGGATCGATTTGAGAAATCATCTTTGGGAACCAATGTCTCTGATAGTGACTATTTTCTAACAAAACTAACCTTCGGATTGGGTAGTTCCTGCCCCAGCAACGAGGTCATGTAGCACCTATGCCTGTATAGCTCAATTAGCAGACGCTCGAGATTCTCTTCCCATTGCTGGATGTTGCGCAATATTGTCTGCCGGCTTCGACTGTCGCTAATTGCCGTCAGCTGCTTCTCGGCCATCATCTTCATTTTGCTGTCCTGCGGAAGATAATCAGGATTCGATGCTTTATTTTACCTTGCAAAATCGTCGATGCTTTAGGGCATCACAGGAATACAGGGACCTTATAAAGGCGTTTCTATTTTTAGCTTATCGAATCACGCGCGAGATGCGTGTACAGACAGTGACCTTGTTTAATTGTTTCTATTTTTAGCTTATCAAATCACTCGCAGGATGCAGTTCAGGTGACCTAACCAAATTGTTTCTGTGTTATCAATAGATTATCAAATCAAATTTCCAAATACTTACTACATCGATGTTACCCTCCAGCTTTCTGATCTCGGTCTCCATTAGATATACAGTGTCGGATTTGCTCCGTTGTCTGGCAATTTGTGAAGCACAAGCCGAATGCAAAGCTGCTATCCAACTGTCTAAATCTGTTTTGTCCAAGGCCTAGAATGAATTGATAAAAACAGTCAAATGATTCGGATCGGTTTATTAATAAATTTAAGTGAAACTAACTACTAAATAGAATTGAGGAACTGACCTGAAACATGTAAGCATCGCCAAAGGCTGTGCTCAACGAGAGCACATTCTCCTTCTTAGGGTGCTCGGGCAGTGGCTGAGCTATGCAGCCTTCAATTACTGTGGAGATTGTTTTTTGAAGGAATGCAGGTAAATGCTGTATACTTTGGGAGAAGGAAGTTGACTGATAGACACTAAGAGAGAGTAGAGGGAAGTCAATATAGAGTAAGGGAGACAGAGCGGTAGAGCGGAGAGAGGTAGAAGGTAGAGTGGAGAGAGAGGTAGAGTGGAGAGAGAGGTAGAGTGGAGAGAGAGGTAGAGTGGAGAGAGAGGTAGAGTGGAGAGAGAGGTAGAGTGGAGAGAGAGGTAGAGTGGAGAGAGAGGTAGAGTGGAGAGAGAGGTAGAGTGGAGAGAGAGGTAGAGTGGAGAGAGAGGTAGAGTGGAGAGAGAGGGTAGAGTGAAGAAATAGGTAGAGTGGAGAGAGGTAGGGTGAAGAGGGAGAGAGAGAGCTGGCAAGAAATCAAGATATAAATGTGTCTCAAAAAACCTAGGATCTGCCAGCTCCACTCACCCAGAGAATGCTTCGGCTCAACTCGCTCACCAGCAGCATCCATCATCATCTGTTGATGTTGCTGTTGGCTGTCCTTGAAAAACAGCAGCACAGTGCCCTTCAGACAGACCCAGTAGCGACGCCAGGCGCGCTGTGGCGCCAATTCAACTTTGCGCTTCTTGTGCACCAGCCAGTTCTTGACGTTGAGCCAGCTGGGTGAAGATTAGGGTTTGAGCACTGTTTTATGACTCCTGAAGCTATCTTTAGGAGTTGAGCACAGTTTTATGACTCCTGAAGCTATCTTTAGGGTTTGAGCACAGTTTTATGACTCCTGAAGCTACCTTTAGAATTTGAGCACTGTTTTATGACTCCTGAAGCTATCTTTAGGAGTTGAGCACAGTTTTATGACTCCTGAAGCTATCTTTAGGGTTTGAGCATAGTTTTATGACTCCTGAAGCTACCTTTAGGATTTGAGCACTGTTTTATGACTCCTGAAGCTATCTTTAGGATTTGAGCACAGTTTTATGACACCAGATTTAAGTGTGAGTCTCTAACCTAATCGCTACTCATTAGAGTCAGTTACAATTAAACTGCCTGCCAACATTTCAGTAACTCGAAACTGTCAGCATGAGATTCAGTGACAATCCCAATCCCTGTCAGCATGAGATTCAGTGACAATCTCAACCCCTGTCAGCATGAGATTCAGTGACAATCCCAACCCCTGTCAGCATGAGATTCAGTGACAATCCCAACCCCTGTCAGCATGAGATTCAGTGACAATCCCAACCCCTGTCAGCATGAGATTCAGTGACAATCTCAACCCAGCTGTCAGCATGAGATTCAGTGACAATCTCAACCCATCTGTCAGCATGAGATTCAGTGATAATCTCACCCGGATTTGCGGATCGCACCCGACTGTTTCGCCGCAGTCGACGCCAGACTATCCGATTGCATGTTGCTCAAACTTGAGTCCAAAGAGGCCACGCTAGCGGCGTCCTCAGAGTCGGACTGATGCCGGGAATTATCGTCCTGCTCCTGCAATTGAAGCAGTCGTCGATCTCTGGGTTGATAATATTTTAACATTTCTTGGCTATAGAAAATTTTCGCCTTAGTTGGTCAGCAAAGTTTTACCATTGTAGGCACACGAGGCCAAAGGCTATATAGACCTAAGTAAGCTGTTTAATTTTATTTATTAATGCTGACATATAAAATGACGTTAAAATGGATAATAGCCGCATGTAGCTATGTGTAGAAACTGCGTTTGCATGTTGCTCTTATCTAACAGTTGCATCAGCTTGGCTCGCTGCCGTTCTGCTCGTGTTATTAAGTTTAATGAAAGATAATGCAAATGCAATGATATCTAGCTAAGGTTGTGTGGAGGCTGGATAGTTGTTATGTGCAATGGGAAAGAGCTGCGAGAGGGAGAGCTGCAGGTGCAGTGTGAGATGAAGACAGCAGAGTGATGCAGGTGCAGTGTGAGATGAAGACAGCATCCAGAGATGCAGGTGCAGTGTGAGATGAAGACAGCAGAGATGCAGATGCAGTGTGAGATGAAGACAGCAGAGATGCAGGTGCAGTGTGAGATGAAGACAGCATGCAGAGATGCAGATGCAGTGTGAGATGAAGACAGCAGAGATGCAGATGCAGTGTGAGATGAAGACAGCATCCAGAGATGCAGATACAGTGTGAGATGAAGACAGCAGAGATGCAGGTGCAGTGTGAGATGAAGACAGCATCCAGAGATGCAGATACAGTGTGAGATGAAGACAGCAGAGATGCAGGTGCAGTGTGAGATGAAGACAGCAGAGATGCAGGTGCAGTGTGAGATGAAGACAGCATCCAGAGATGCAGGTGCAGTGTGAGATGAAGACAGCAGAGATGCAGATGCAGTGTGAGATGAAGACAGCAGAGATGCAGGTGCAGTGTGAGATGAAGACAGCATGCAGAGATGCAGGTGCAGTGTGAGATGAAGACAGCAGAGATGCAGGTGCAGTGTGAGATGAAGACAGCATGCAGAGATGCAGGTGCAGTGTGAGATGAAGACAGCAGAGATGCAGGTGCAGTGTGAGATGAAGACAGCATGCAGAGATGCAGGTGCAGTGTGAGATGAAGACAGCATGCAGAGATGCAGGTGCAGTGTGAGATGAAGACAGCAGAGATGCAGGTGCAGTGTGAGATGAAGACAGCAGAGATGCAGGTGCAGTTGAGATGAAGACAGCAGAGATGCAGGTGCAGTGTGAGATGAAGACAGCAGAGATGCAGATACAGTGTGAGATGAAGACAGCAGAGATGCAGGTGCAGTGTGAGATGAAGACAGCAGAGATGCAGATGCAGTGTGAGATGAAGACAGCAGAGATGCAGGTGCAGTGTGAGATGAAGAGAGCATGCAGAGATGCAGGTGCAGTGTGAGATGAAGACAGCATCCAGAGATGCAGATACAGTGTGAGATGAAGACAGCAGAGATGCAGGTGCAGTGTGAGATGAAGACAGCAGAGATGCAGGTGCAGTGTGAGATGAAGACAGCATCCAGAGATGCAGGTGCAGTGTGAGATGAAGACAGCAGAGATGCAGATGCAGTGTGAGATGAAGACAGCAGAGATGCAGGTGCAGTGTGAGATGAAGACAGCATGCAGAGATGCAGGTGCAGTGTGAGATGAAGACAGCAGAGATGCAGGTGCAGTGTGAGATGAAGACAGCATGCAGAGATGCAGGTGCAGTGTGAGATGAAGACAGCATGCAGAGATGCAGGTGCAGTGTGAGATGAAGACAGCATGCAGAGATGCAGGTGCAGTGTGAGATGAAGACAGCATGCAGAGATGCAGGTGCAGTGTGAGATGAAGACAGCATGCAGAGATGCAGGTGCAGTGTGAGATGAAGACAGCAGAGATGCAGGTGCAGTGTGAGATGAAGACAGCATGCAGAGATGCAGGTGCAGTGTGAGATGAAGACAGCATGCAGAGATGCAGGTGCAGTGTGAGATGAAGACAGCAGAGATGCAGGTGCAGTGTGAGATGAAGACAGCAGAGATGCAGGTGCAGTTGAGATGAAGACAGCAGAGATGCAGGTGCAGTGTGAGATGAAGACAGCAGAGATGCAGATACAGTGTGAGATGAAGACAGCAGAGATGCAGGTGCAGTGTGAGATGAAGACAGCAGAGATGCAGATACAGTGTGAGATGAAGACAGCAGAGATGCAGGTGCAGTGTGAGATGAAGACGGCAGAGATGCAGGTGCAGTGTGAGATGAAGACGGCAGAGATGCAGGTGCAGTGTGAGATGAAGACAGCATGCAGAGATGGAGGTGCAGTGTGAGATGAAGACAGCATGCAGAGATGCAGGTGCAGTGTGAGATGAAGACAGCAGAGATGCAGGTGCAGTGTGAGATGAAGACAGCATCCAGAGATGCAGGTGCAGTGTGAGATGAAGACAGCAGAGATGCAGGTGCAGTGTGAGATGAAGACAGCATGCAGAGATGCAGGTGCAGTGTGAGATGAAGACAGCAGAGATGCAGATACAGTGTGAGATGAAGACAGCAGAGAGGGTAGAGACGGAAGTGCAGGATACAAACCAAGACATAAATAAATCGATACGAAAAAATGACGAGAGGATGATAATTTATCAAGCAATGCTCTACTCACCCTCTCACTAAGCTGGTACCGCTGATCCCAATGCTTCTGTCGAACAGTGCTGGAACATCTGACGCCTCCGGATTGAACTTCAGCTGCAGCAGCGGTTTATGAAAATTGGATAATATTACAGAGTTCTGTCCCCATTCTGTCTGCATATATAATGATGGAGGAACAGCCCAAGAGCCAAGAACGAGGTTTAGCAAAGAGAGAGAGAAACTCCTAGCGAATCAACAGGGAGTTGCTAGCTGGAGAAAATCCCCTACGCGATGTTCCAATGAACCAAATAAATCAAGGAGACCCCGTTACGAGTCTAAAAATCTGGATTTGACCGAAAGTTTTCCCTTACAGTCTATCTTTGAAGCTACGGATGGAATTCTTTTTGTAATTTTTTTTTCTCAAGACTCAGTTCTCAAGACTGAGCGATCTGTCTAATAAATAACAGTTCAAAATTTGGACGCAAAGTCATGTTTTTTTATAGAAGAGTTTCCTCTACTCCAGATGCATAGCTCTGGATCGCCTTGACTGAACCCTCTATAAAGAATTTCTCTCTTTCCTACTCCCCTCTCTCGCCCTGGTCTTCATGCCCCATAGTTGCTATGCCCATTACATTATATCTGTCTTATCAATATATATATATGCTATATTGTATAATCCTATAAACCTTTCTAGCCAAGTGCAGAGTGGTATGAAGGATGTTATATGCTTTCTATGGAAGGCGTGTAGCTACAAGTGGATGTTTCTGTGCCAAGAATTCTTGCGGCTCGACAACCTGCAGTGCTTATTGCTTTTGATGCCCATGTGAGTGTACATCACAGTTTATCTGATCTAAAACCATCATCCATAAAAACTATCTCTAGTAAGGTAACGCTCGGAGCATTTTCGTTCGTGTGTTCTTGCGGGAGGGCGCGCGTATTGGTAATTTCGAATTCATGTTTAACGGGTCAAACAAACAACCTGCCGTGTGTTTCTCTCCCCTAAGCAATCAAATTGATTTTTGCTGTATCTGCGTCCGCGCTTAATCGTGGACAAGATGCTGACCATGACTGATTTGAACATCTGAGGTTGCTTTTTTCTTCTTGTGCCAAGAAATCTGTGTTCGGTCTTGCTTTCTTGCAAGAAGTTCGTAAAAATGCGTTGCATCCTGGATCAATGTCATCTACGAGCTATCATCCATCATCCATCATCCAGCATCCATAGTCCATCATGCATTATCCAGAATTTATCCAGAATCCAGCATCCAGCATCCATCATGCATCATCTATCATTCATCATGCATCATGCATCATTCATCATCCATCATGAATCATTCATCATCCATCATGCATCATTCATCATCCATCATGAATCATTCATCATCCATCATGCATCATTCATCATCCATCATGAATCATTCATCATCCATCATGCATCATTCATCATCCATCATGAATCATTCATCATCCATCATGCATCATTCATCATCCAGCATCTATAATCCATCATCCATTATCCATCATCCATCATCCATCATCCATCATGCATCATCCATCATCCATCATCCATCATCCATCATCCATCATCCATTATCCATTATCCATCATCCATCATCCATCATCCATCATCCATCATCCATCATCCATCATCCATCATCCATCATCCATCATCCATTATCCATCATCCATCATCCATCATCCATCATCCATCATCCATCATCCATCATCCATCATCCATCATCCATTATCCATCATCCATCATCCAGCATCCAGCATCCAGCAATCAGCATCTTAAAGCATCCAGCATCCAGCATCCATCATCCATCATTCAGCATCCAGCATCCAGCATTCAGCATCTTAAAGCATCCAGCATTCAGCATCTTAGAGCATCCAGCATTCAGCATCTTAAAGCATCCATCATCCATCATCCATCATCCATCATCCATCATCCATCATCCATCATCCATCATCCATTATCCATCATCCATCATCCATCATCCATCATCCATCATCCATCATCCATCATCCATCATCCATCATCCATTATCTATCATCCATCATCCAGCATCCAGCATCCATCATCCATCATTCAGCATCCAGCATCCAGCATCCAGCATCCAGCAATCAGCATCTTAAAGCATCCAGCATCCAGCATCCATCATCCATCATTCAGCATCCAGCATCCAGCATTCAGCATCTTAAAGCATCCAGCATTCAGCATCTTAGAGCATCCAGCATTCAGCATCTTAAAGCATCCATCATCCATCATCCAGCATTCAGCATGTATTATCCAGCATCTATCATACATCATCCAGCATCCATCATGCATCACCCAGCATCCAGCATCTTGAATCATTCATCACCCATCATCCAACACCCAGCATCCAGCATCTAGAATCATTGATCAAGCATCCTTCATTCTACATCCGGCACCCACCTGCAGAGCAGTAGGAGCCGTGCGGTTGCTGCCGCTCCTCAGCCGTCAACCGAACGCTGCCAATTCTTTTCGGGGCATCGAACTGCGCCGAATTCGGCAGCGTCTCCATCGTGTAGGTCCGATTGTAAAGGTCAAGTGTTTGTTGCTGCTGTTTCAGTGGCGTAGGACTGGCGCTGACCTCGGGAAAAGCGTTGAGCAATCGGTCCAGAGTGCCGACATCAACCGTAATCTCGGGTGACTCCAATGTTTGAACTCGTCGCTGCGACTGCTGCTGCCGATCCCAGTCTCGCAGTACGTCATCAATGCTTGTCTCCCGTCTGGTAGGCATCGATTGCTGCTGCTGCTGTTGCTGCTGCTGTTGCAGACTCTGAAGCTGATTGACAGACGCTGATGTCGCAGCAGCAGCCGCAGCATCAGCCGCAGCAGCAGCTGTCCGATCGTCCTCAGACCGACTTCGAGTTTCAGCGAATACTCGACGTTTAAACGCTTGACCGGAAGCTGGAACAGACGATGGAGCTTCGTCAAAAGCTGGAGCTGCTTCATCGGGCTGATCAGTCAAGCAGGTGCACTCGTTCGACGCCGAGTGCAAACCCGCAACTGACGCGACTGGCACCTCCTGATGCGACGTGGTTCTCCGAGTGACCAATGCGCTGTAGCAGGTGGCCGCAGATGCTCCGGCAGCCACCGAGGACCCGGGCGCTCTTCTGCGCGAGAAGTAGTAGCCCTCAGCGTCTGCGAAATCGTCCGCCGCCATCGAGTTGTCCTGCTGCAGCTGCAGCTGCTGCTGCTGCAGCTGTTGTTGTTGTTGAATGCCTCGACGATCGTCTTGGATGTCGCGAGCAGCCGAAAATGAGCGGGACTGCGAGGGAGATGATGATGGAGTGTTCGAGCTGTATTTCATTATTATAGCTGTTATTACAGTGGTTCATGCAGAAATAACCCTGTTAAACTCGCCTCAGCTCTCTGAGAGGGTGTCGGAATTTAACTCTTAAGTTTGGATATCAAGCAAGTCTTTTAAAAATTTCAGAAAGCTGCTATTCAGGGTGTCACAAGTTCCTCGGTGGGGTGTCAGAACCTAAAATTTGAAAAGGTGTCAGGAGCTAAAAATGGGGGTGTCAGGAGCTAAAAATGAGGGTGTCAGGAGCTATAATTTAGGATGTCAGTAAGCTTCAAGTTTGTCGGTCAGAATCGCTATTTTGTTATGTCCATGCACATTATCATTTACCGATTGTTTTCAGAATCCATATTGTCAGCCCTCATTTTATGAAGCGCTGCAGGCACTCATTTTGGCGCTGCAAACACTCATTTTCGCGCCGCAGGCACTCATTTTAGCGCTGCAGGCACTCATTTTGGCGCCGCAGGCACTCATTTTACCGCCGCAGGCACTCATTTTAGCGCTGAAGGCACTCATTTTGGCGCTGCAGGCACTCATTTTGGCGCTGCAGGCACTCATTTTAGCGCTGAAGGCACTCATTTTGGCGCTGCAGGCACTCATTTTGGCGCCGCAAACACTCATTTTGGCGCTGCAGGCACTCATTTTAGCGCCGCAGGCACTCATTTTAGCGCTGCAGGCACTCATTTTGGCGCTGCAAACACTCATTTTCGCGCCGCAGGCACTCATTTTAGCGCTGCAGGCACTCATTTTGGCGCCGCAGGCACTCATTTTACCGCCGCAGGCACTCATTTTGGCGCTGCAGGCACTCATTTTAGCGCCGCAGGCACTCATTTTGGCGCCGCAGGCACTCATTTTAGCGCTGAAGGCACTCATTTTGGCGCTGCAGGCACTCATTTTGGCGCCGCAAACACTCATTTTGGCGCTGCAGGCACTCATTTTAGCGCCGCAGGCACTCATTTTAGCGCTGCAGGCACTCATTTTAGCGCCGCAGGCACTCATTTTGGCGCCGCAGGCACTCATTTTAGCGCTGAAGGCACTCATTTTGGCGCTGCAGGCACTCATTTTGGCGCCGCAAACACTCATTTTGGCGCTGCAGGCACTCATTTTAGCGCCGCAGGCACTCATTTTAGCGCTGCAGGCACTCATTTTAGCGCCGCAGGCACTCATTTTAGCGCCGCAGGCACTCATTTTAGCGCTGCAGGCACTCATTTTAGCGCCGCCATGGCCCCACTGCCCTCCCTCCTTTTCCTTCGCCTATGGACCAGTAGTCACCACTGTTCAAAACTATTATCGCTATTGAACTGGCCGAAATATTTCAATGGGATTTTTAGGCTTCAGTTTATCTAGCTCGTACTTAAAGTAGCAACTTAAGAATAATTTATTCCTTTTATTCATTAGATGAGTAAATTAGTGAACGCTTGAAGTATTGAACGATTGAATTAGTGAATGAGTGAATAAGTGAATGAGTGGATAATTGAATTTTGAATAAGTGAATGATAAAAATAGTGACTGATTGAATGATTTAATGAGTGAACGACTGAATGATTAAATGAGTGAATAGCTAAGTTAAACAGAGCGAATACGAATCCCATCAGAAAAAAGTTTAAGGATTAGAATAATCCAGTCAGACCAGGAAATTGAAAGACCAAATCCACCAAATGACCCAGCTAGTTAAACCAACGCCTCAAGGTCCGACACCCCCCTCCCTACTCAAATTGATCAGGGGAGTGAGGCGAACTACGTCGGTTAATCTGACGCTCAATAACCCAAGCTCAGTGCGTGCGAGTCTAACCGAAAATTCACTGAAGTTCTTCACTCCCGATGGGGTTTAAAGTGCGATGGAAATTTCCCGTGGTAGAAAAAGTGGCATTTAGCGCCAGAGGGGAAAAAAGACGCTCACAGCTTTTCTATTGCCCGAGCATTTTCTTCCCAGCTCTCTCGTTAATCCTGAGCCATTTGGTCTGCGCTCCTTCAGCACCAACACCCAATATTTGCTGCACGGTAGAGCCTACCACTGTTCTGCCATTTCATATTGGCAGCAGTCCCCCTCAATGCCCCTCTGCCTCTTCAACTCCATCTACCTCTCCCTCCTCTCTCTCTCTCTCTACCTCTCCCTCCTCTCTCTCTACCTCTCCCTCCTCTCTCTCTCTCTACCTCTCCCTCCTCTCTCTCTACCTCTCCCTCCTCTCTCTCTACCTCTCCCTCCTCTCTCTCTCTCTACCTCTCCCTCCTCTCTCTCTACCTCTCCCTCCTCTCTCTCTACCTCTCCCTCCTCTCTCTCTACCTCTCCCTCCTCTCTCTCTACCTCTCCCTCCTCTCTCTCTACCTCTCCCTCCTCTCCCTCTAGCTCTTCCTCCTCTCTCTCTACCTTTCCCTCTACATCTTCCTCGACCTCTCCCTTCTCTCTCTCTACCTCTCCCTCTAGCTCTTCCTCCTCTCTCTCTCTACCTCTCCCTCTACATCTTCCTCTACCTCTCCCTTCTCTCCCTCTACCTCTCCCTTTACCTCTCCTCTACCTATCCCCCCTCTCTCTCTACCTTTTTGAAAAAGATAATACACTCGTACACAGTTAATACAGAAAGGTGATATCAGACATGCACTGTTCCAGAACCCATGCTGACAGCTGCACCAGACGGTGAACTTTTATTTAATTCAATTTGACCGACTGCTCTCTCGCCAATCGAAAATCGAAATCTACACTTGGGAGGCCAAGGAGAAAGTTGGGAGACACGCAAAAATCGATATAACGGATGAGAAGGATAAAAATTGTTTCTTCTTCTGCTCAGAAGATATTTTTCTTTCGTGGAGTTGAGCGCTTGCACTTTTAATACCGGCTACTCTGCTAATTGAATTGGGCAAGTTATGGTCGAGCCAGGTTCTGGCTGGTAGAGTGCAACTGACAACATGGATATGGACGATATCGAAGCGCCCTGACGAATAATATAAGAAGATAAATGCGCTTGATTCTTTGGCAAACTAATAATTCCAATGTTTTTCACATTAAAATTTCTGTTTTTATCGTGGTCAGTGGGCTTCTAATAGCTCGTACATGAGGAGTTCTCCCGCTCCCTAATACTCTCTCTATCTCCTTCTCTCCTCTCCTTCTCTCCTCTCCTTCTCTCCTCTCCTTCTCTCCTCTCCTTCTCTCCTCTCCTTCTCTCCTCTCCTTCTCTCCTCTCCTTCTCTCCTCTCCTTCTCTCCTCTCCTTCTCTCCTCTCCTTCTCTCCTCTCCTTCTCTCCTCTCCTTCTCTCCTTCTCTACCGACCCCCTTTCTCTCTCTCTCTTTCTCCCCCCCTCTCTCTCTCTCTCTCTCCCTCTCTCTCTCTCTCTCTCTCTCTCTCTTCTTGTCTCCGTCTCTCCTCGCCTTCTCTACCTGTCTCGCTCTCTCCTTTTCTCCTCATCTCCCTCTCTCCCTTTTTTATTCTCTCCCTCTCTCCCTCTCTCCCTCTGTCCCTCTCTCCCTCTCTCCCTCTGTCCCTCTCTCCCTCTCTCCCTCTCTCCCTCTCTCCCTCTCTCCCTCTCTCCCTCTCTCCCTCTCTCCCTCTCTCCCTCTCTCCCTCTCTCCCTCTCTCCCTCTCTCCCTCTCTCCCTCTCTCCCTCTCTCCCTCTCTCCCTCTCTCCCTCTCCCTCCTCTCTCCCTCTCTCCCTCTCCCTCTCTCCCTCTCTCCCTCTCTCCCTCTCTCCCTCTCTCCCTCTCTCCCTCTCTCCTCTCTCCCTCTCTCCCTCTCTCCCTCTCTCCCTCTCTCCCTCTCTCCCTCTCTCCCTCTCTCCCTCTCTCCCTCTCTCCCTCTCTCCCTCTCTCTTTCTCTCATTATCTAGCTTGTCGCCTCTCTGTCCCGCCCACTGCTTCCCTTTTCCCCTTTCTTCCTCTTATTCAAACTTATCCCCACCCAGTGAGAAAGTTCACCTACACAATTTTTCTAAGTAGAACCTTTATAAACAGACGAAGCAAAGAGTGCCTTGACGAAATTCTACACAGAGTGTGTATTACCTCGTACGGCTGCTTGAAGGAATGCGAGCTTCGGCCACTTCAGTTTTCGCTCTCAACTTGCTCTCTTACAAGAGCGAACAATTGCTCAAGTGGCCGTGTGAAAAGTCTTAACAAAACACTATTTCTATTATTATATGTATACGAAATATATCGTGACGCTTTAGATGGAAAGGAACCTCTTGAAGGGAATACATTAAGCTTTAACCTTTTTACTAGCATAGATAATTATATTTGGATTGAAATCAGCTGATTAAAAGCTAATCCTTAGGAGGCAGAGCGATCAGACAAGTTCGATTTCGTGACTAGCTATCTGCACCGCGTAGTGAGGCCGGTTTGAACAAGTATTTTTTTAATCTAGATATTAAAATGTGAAAGCCTATGGGAAACCTTGTTAAGCTGATAGATATGCAGAAAAAAATGGGAATATCCAGTCAGTCAGTCAGTCAGTCAGTCAGTCAGTCAGTCAGTCAGTCAGTCAGTCAGTCAGTCAGTCAGTCAGTCAGTCAGTCAGTCAGTCAGTCAGTCAGTCAGTCAGTCAGTCAGTCAGTCAGTCAGTCAGTCAGTCAGTCAGTCAGTCAGTCAGTCAGTCAGTCAGTCAGTCAGTCAGTCAGTCAGTCAGTCAGTCAGTCAGTCAGTCAGTCAGTCAGTCAGTCAGTCAGTCAGTCAGTCAGTCAGTCAGTCAGTCAGTCAGTCAGTCAGTCAGTCAGTCAGTCAGTCAGTCAGTCAGTCAGTCAGTCAGTCAGTCAGTCAGTCAGTCAGTCAGTCAGTCAGTCAGTCAGTCAGTCAGTCAGTCAGTCAGTCAGTCAGTCAGTCAGTCAGTCAGTCAGTCAGTCAGTCAGTCAGTCAGTCAGTCAGTCAGTCAGTCAGTCAGTCAGTCAGTCAGTCAGTCAGTCAGTCAGTCAGTCAGTCAGTCAGTCAGTCAGTCAGTCAGTCTCACCCTTCCAGGACTGCCACTGTTGTGCCGCAGCGAAGTAGATGAAGCTGATTTCGCATAGGATCGATGACCTCCAGATGCACCCGAGACCTGACGGGAAAATACGAATATGAAAACGCAAATATGATGGAAAATCTAAGCTTCGCAGATGCTAGCTTATGCTTATGGAGTAACAGCCTCTATTTGCATACAGGAAAGCAAGCACAAGCATTCTTAAGCAGAATGAAATAATACCCCAATCTAGACGGCTAAGCTCCTGCACCGATATGCATGGGAATGATAGATCTATCGAATTTCCCGTGGGATTCAATATTAAAAAAATGTTTCCATCACCGTTGTTGCTTCTACCCCCCTGTTAATACTGTGCAGACAAGATTACTGTCGGGTCACGACTTCGGGAATTCTGCCATGCCCTGTATGACCTGAGGGTTAAGCTTATCAAATCTCTATGACTTGAGCGTGTAGCTTAAACTACCCTCTGTGACCTGAGCGTGTAGCTTATCCTACCCTCTATGACCTGAGCGTGTAGCTGAAACTACCCTCTGCGACCTGAGCGTGTAGCTTATACTACCCTCTATGACCTGAGCGTGTAGCTGAAACTACCCTCTGCGACCTGAGCGTGTAGCTTATACTACCCTCTATGACCTGAGCGTGTAGCTGAAACTACCCTCTGCGACCTGAGCGTGTAGCTTATACTACCCTCTATGACCTGAGCGTGTAGCTTATACTACCCTCTATGACCTGAGCGTGTAGCTTATACTACCCTCTGTGACCTGAGCGCGTAGCTTATACTACCCTCTATGACCTGTCACCTGAGCATGACCTGTCACCTGAGCATGTAATATGTACAATATTTTAAAGTCAACTCTCTAACTGCTCTTTCTGGGAGTTTTAAACTAAGAGAAAACGTATTCTTCCATACCTTAATAAACTTTATCTTTAATAGACTGTATCTTTAATAAACTGTATCTTTCGATTCTTTTATGAACTGGTCAAATTCTCATAGCTACTCACCGGAGCGCAACAATCTTGGAAACGTTTTGCATCGATTGGCGAAGTGAAATTTAGACCCCATTCGCAGTTGTGCAGCAGGTCTTTCCAATGTACGAAGCATTCGTTGGCTTGATAGAGAGGCGTGCCTAGAATGATCATGTGGTCAGCTAATCAATAAATCATTGATTTAATTGACTGGCCTATTGGTTGGCCCCAATCGTGTATAAATAGAAGAGTACAGTAAAGCTGTGTTTTCACACCGGATGCCTCATGCTTTTGATGACCTTGAGCAGCTAGCCAATGGGAGTGAAAGAAATGACAAGTCGTGAGTGAGGTGGCTGTCCGGCTGGATCTATAAATATAACTAATGTACACTGTGCTTAGATAGGGCCCCATGCCATGCTTAAACAGCTAACCAATAGGAGTGAAAGAAATAACAAGTCGAGAGTGAGGTGGTTGTCCGGCTGGATCTATAAATAGAACAAATGTACTCGTGCTTAGATAGGGCCCAATGCCATGCTTAAACAGCTAGCCAATAGCTGGGGGCGAAAGACATAAAAAAGCCGGTAATGAGATAGTGACTTAGTGGCTATCCAATCGGATCTAAAAATAGAACAAGTGTACATTGGTTGTGACTAATGGGCCTTAGCAGCTAGCGCATTGTTGTTATAAATAAAACGATTGAGACTGAATTCACTTGATTCAAGTGACCTTGAACAGTTAGCTGATGAGAGTAAAGATTCAACAACGATAGTAATACGGATCTTAATAAGTCACGTGATCCCACAGAATAATGCGACTAACCCGGGTGAATAATTCTTGCGTCGAAAAGTTTCATAGCGTTCCGACTGTAAGCGGTGATCTGGAACACCCGGTTGGAGCTCTCCTCTAAGCACGTGATGTTTATCGGTACAACGTCATCCGAGACTCGTTCCCAGCCGAATTCGTTATCTTGCACGCGGAACACCTCGGCCCAGAGTCTGTAGGGGTCAATTTTGGAAAAGCTGCGATAATTAGAACCTTTCATCGAATGTGTGCGCGAAAGCGTCGATCTAATACTAAGTAGTTAACCGTGAAGAAACCATAGCTGCTGGGCACAGTCAGATACGTGTTCAGTCAACCACACGGACTGGCAAACAGACACAGGAAGACTTCGACAGACAAACAGGAAGAGACACAGCACCCTTAGACACACACAGCACCCATAGACACACACAAAACATCCATACACACACATCACTCATAGACACGCACAGCAACCATAGACACAAACATTATCCATAGACACACTGCACCCACAGACACACACACAACACCCATGCACACAGTACCCATAGAAACACACAGCGCCCATAGACACACAAAGCAACAATAAACACACCCACAACACCAGTACCCATAGACACACACAGGCAGACACACACAGGCAGACACACTCACCGCAGCAGGTGGGTATCTTTTCTCGGTTGCCAGCCGTGCTCCCCCATCCTCGGCCGGGGCCCGGCATGGCCAGCTACGTCCTTCCCGTGACTGCAGAGTTTGTTGCCCATAGCGACGAAAAACTGAAACGGGGGGGGGGGTGCGGTTGGATGGGGTGTGATGTGATGGGATGCAGGATTATGAATGAGCTTTTCCGTGAAAAGAAACCTATCCCCAAAGCAATCCAACTTGGCTTGTCATCAACTTCAAGCTTCAAGTGAAGAGTAGGAGCTGAGTCTTTTGCTAATGATGCCTAACAGTCGTTGAGTAGCCAAGATGAGACTGCAGCTAGAGCCTGTAGGCACCTGTTGTAAGAGTATTTAGCTTGCCCGAACTAGCTTGCTAGTTAGTTACATAAACTAGCATTGTAAAGGACTATAACTTTTAGTGGCATTTAAGGGTTAATTAAGGGTCCACTTACCGCCCTAGAGTAGCACCCCTGACACCTAGAGTAGAACCCCCTGACACCTAGAGTAGCACCCCATGACACCTAGAGTAGCACCCCATGACACAGAGTGGCACCCCTGACACCTGGAGTAGCACCCCATGACATAGAGTAGCACCTCTGACACCTAAAGTAGCACCCCATGACACCTAGAGTAGCACCCCATGACACAGAGCAGTACCCCTGACACCTAGAGTAGCACCCCCTGACACCTTAAGTAGCACCCAATGGCACAGAGCAGCACCCCTGACACCTAGAGTAGCACCCCTGACACCTAGAGTAGCACCCCTGACACCTAGAGTAGCACCCCCTGACACCTAGAGTAGCAGCACCCCATGACACAGAGTAGCACCCCTGACACTTAGAGTAGCACCCCCTGACACCTAGAGTAGCACCCCCTGACACCTAGAGTAGCACCCCCTGACACCTAGAGTAGCACCCCCTGACACCTAGAGTAGCACCCCATGACACCTTAAGTAGCACCCAATGGCACAGAGCAGCACCCCTGACACCTAGAGTAGCACCCCTGACACCTAGAGTAGCACCCCCTGACACCTAGAGTAGCAGCACCCCATGACACAGAGTAGCACCCCTGACACTTAGAGTAGCACCCCCTGACACCTAGAGTAGCCCCCCCCCCTGACACCTAGAGTAGCACCCCTGACACCTAGAGTAGCACCCCCTGACACCTAGAGTAGCACCCCATGACACCTTAAGTAGCACCCAATGGCACAGAGCAGCACCCCTGACACCTAGAGTAGCACCCCTGACACCTAGAGTAGCACCCCTGACACCTAGAGTAGCACCCCCTGACACCTAGAGTAGCAGCACCCCATGACACAGAGTAGCACCCCTGACACTTAGAGTAGCACCCCGTGAAACCTAGAGTAGCACCCCCTGACACCTAGAGTAGCACCCCCTAACACCTAGAGTAGCACCCCATGACACAGAGTGGCACCCCTGACACCTAGAGTAGCACCCCATGACATAGAGTAGCACCTCTGACACCTAAAGTAGCACCCCATGACACCTAAAGTAGCACCCCATGACACAGAGCAGTACCCCTGACACCTAGAGTAGCACCCCCTGACACCTTAAGTAGCACCCAATGGCACAGAGCAGCACCCCTGACACCTAGAGTAGCACCCCTGACACCTAGAGTAGCACCCCTGACACCTAGAGTAGCACCCCCTGACACCTAGAGTAGCAGCACCCCATGACACAGAGTAGCACCCCTGACACTTAGAGTAGCACCCCCTGACACCTAGAGTAGCACCCCCTGACACCTAGAGTAGCACCCCCTGACACCTAGAGTAGCACCCCCTGACACCTAGAGTAGCACCCCCTGACACCTAGAGTAGCACCCCATGACATAGAGTAGCACCTCTGACACCTAAAGTAGCA
>NIVC01000307.1:67500-230000 GCA_002269645.1 Macrostomum lignano
TGCATGAGCAAAGTTAGGGTAATGGGTAAATTCCACACTAGAAGCTGCATAGGTTAGGCGCATTTTCTGGACGATTTGAAGCGGGTAGACGCCTAAAATCATCGGGTATAGTAGCCTGTTACCCCATTTTTCGGGTAGTGTTTTACCCCTTACCCCAGGACAGCCAAGATAGAAATGCATATTTGATATTTCTATAGCATTACTGTCCGAGTCCGATACAGACCGGAACTAAAATAAAACCTGGACCGCTTTTTATTATCGTACTTAAAATGGATTCAATTGATGTATTTTAACAATAGGATGCTCCGAATAGACAAATAAATTGAAAGCGGCTTCAGAGTAAGCCTAGTTACAGGCACTAAAGGTTTGAATAATGTATTTTCGTGCTGCCTACAGGTACGAGCCAGCCATTGATTCTTAGACGGCATGGATCTAGTTCGTAATACCGGTTTTATTTCTTGTTGTAGCTCAGAGACCTCTGCCCTGTGCAGTTATTTACGGTAAAAATGGTGAACATTGACGTAAACTTTGAATATCAGTGACTCACAATAGATGAAATCTAGATGCATAGAATGTTTTAAATATTCTTTATAGAGCTCAGGCTGTCACTTAAGACAACATTACTTAAGGCAGGGACAGGGTTAGGCAGTAGCTAGGCTTTTATGGGCCGGGGTCTATCTATGCTAGGGCCTATCAAAATTTAATTTGAATTTAAATGTATGTTACTATTGTTGTTAGGCCTAATTGCTTTGCGTTTGCTCAGTGTCTTTTTTGGTCTAACTTTATAGACCTACAAGTGCTACACTTTGCTGAGGCTTATGGGGGTAGGTGTAGGTCTAGTATAGACTAGTAGGCCTAGGCCTAGCTTAACATATATGGCCAGGCCGACTACTAGGCCTAGGGCCTAGGCTAGGGCTATGCATTATGCCTTACTAGGTCTAGGGCTTAGTACTATACTAAGCTAGTAGTAGCACATAAACACCAACTCAACTGCTAGCAAAATTTCAATGTTTTGATTTGAATTTAGAAGAGCTAGAGCATAGGCCTAGGCAGGGTTTTCTTTTTTGCCAAAGACAAGGTGAAAAATTGCATCCTATGCTCACTTTTAGGGTGCAATTGTAAGGCTCAGAGTGCAATTTCTCTTTTTTCTTATTTAAAGGCAGTGCAAACAATGCATACATGCGCAACCTTGGGAATTACTTGGCCATTTATATTAGCAACATACACATGTAAGTTGCTATTGGTTGAGAGCAGTTAGAGGTTGGACAGGATTGTAATCTTGGATCAATCAGGATTGGGATTGGGAATAATTTTTTTCTTGGGATCGGGATCAGGATCGAGATTCGAGAATTAGGATCTAAGTCTTTTAGTCTTTAGATTTAAGTCTTTTAGTGGATCTTGTCCATATAAAGTTAAACAAAATTGAGAAAAGATTGTCAAGATCAAGAAATAAAACACAATGAAATTGATATGAAGTTTTATAACCAACAAAGTAAATAATGTAACGAGTACAAGTTAAAGCAAAATACCTTCAAGTAATCACTAATTCTATAAATTTTTAATCAAAAGACCTGTTCCCAAATCTCAAGTTTTTTAGGGTTGGGAATCGGGTAGTGTAGCTTGCTTGGCTAGTAAAAGGAAAATGAATCTGAAAATCAACATAATGTAAGTAACGACGCGTTTTGCACTCCTAGGTGTATCTAAACCTGAAAAAACCTGAAAAAATAAACCTGAAGATGCACCTAGGAGTGCGAAACGCATCGTTACTTACATTATGTTGATTTTCGGATTCATTTTCCTTTTAGGGTTGGGATTCTGGTCCCGCGGGAATTCAATTTTCCTTGGGATCCCGAGATTTTGGGATCGGGATCCTGTCCGACCTCTAAGAGCAGTCATGTGACTTGACTACTATTCTGTCCATCATAGATGCATCACATATTGCCAATAGAAATGGCCAGGTGAATCCCTTGGTTGTGCCCAAGCATAAGTGCAAATGAGGCTTCAATGGAAAAAATGTTATGAGACTACACCTAAACTATAGGTCCCTACCTAGTTTTAAATTTCAGGGTGTAATTTTTAAATTTAGGATATATATAATGCAAACTCTGCATACAAAAAATAAACCCAGGGCTTAGGCCTGGTATAAGACCAAGATGGCCATATACCAAGATGGCCATAGCCATAACATTATATCTCTATTATATCTGCTTTCTCTTTAATAATAATTAGCAACTTAGTAGCTATTGTTTTATTATCATGCACTATTTTGTTTTAATCAATCATATTTTTAAATACTGATACAATAATAGATTTGAAATGAATTAGGGCCTATTCATAATATAAAAACTTCAATCTTTTTAGTGTTTATGGGTTATTCCATGATAGGGTCATCAAAGGTATAGAAATTTTTTTAAAAATTATTTGCAAATGTGAATATTTCATTTTGCATGTAATTATGTATAGTTTCATTTTTATGTAGTTTCATACACATTTATCTACCTCTAGGAATATATATTTTGTTTTGATCATGGTACCCTTGCAAGATTTTAAATGTCCCGCGGGACATTATAAAAAGTTTAATCTAGTTTTCAATAAGAAAAAAAGTTAATAAACATAATGCATCAAGTGCATAAATAATAAAAATCTTTCTTTCTTATATCTAAAGACTGAAATTATAAAATTTTATGATCTAATATAGTTCTATCTATCATAATTTTTTATTTCAAAAAGTTTGACTTCCCTTTTTTAAGTGTTAAAAACGACCATCATTTTTTTACAAAAAGTTGTTGTACTAATTTTCAAGAGGTTTATAAGTTGATAATTTTTTGCTAAAATATTTTCTGAGCCTATATTTAAGTTTATAGTCATTTTTGTTAGTTTATGATAAGTGTAACATGCTAAAAAAACCCTGCAAAGTTACCTAACGACCATCATTTTCTGGTATTCTGAAATTTGTTGATCTTCATAAAACCTGAATTACTATCATTTATTCCTAAATTTTATACAAAAAACTGAATTTACTGATATTCTAAAATCATGTCTTTTTTTTAATGTGAATTACTTATTCAATTTCTCTTTCAAAGTTTTTACAGTTTTGATTGTAAAGAAAAATATAGTGGAATTCAAGTCTTTTATTAAAAATGTATACTGTCAATTACTTGTTTGATACCTTAAAATCATTTTCAACCTGCACTATTAAAAAGGTTGTTCCAATTACTAACCATGCACCTAGAACTCTCCACTTTAGTTTGCAATGCACCTTAACACATGCCCCAATCTTCAGCATAAGTAGTCTAACTAGACTCAAGTTTTTACTATCCATTGGTGCTACTGCTTATTGCCTAACAAATAATCTGTATTTGCCTTTGGTTTTATTAATTGTTATATTCTATTCTTTGAATTCTTGAATAGATTAGGACTGTCCATCTTTATGATCATATGTTGAGTTGTGCAATCATGAAGTGATGTTTTTGTTGAAGGTGCATAAGTACATTTGATCTAAAATGTGAAACAGGTATAATAAATTTTATGGTTAGACA
The DNA here is from genome assembly GCA_002269645.1 of Macrostomum lignano. Classification (NCBI taxonomy): domain Eukaryota; kingdom Metazoa; phylum Platyhelminthes; family Macrostomidae; genus Macrostomum; species Macrostomum lignano. The sequence goes on from NIVC01000307.1 coordinate 71,040, forward strand.
AGCAAGTTATAGTTTTTATATGAACAACTATGGATTATAAACAATCTTTTAACCAAGATTGTATCTAAAAATAGAGAATCCTAATACACTTTTTAAAACTGAAGGTCGTTTTTTTGAAACAAACGACCGTCAGTCAACGACCGTCATTTAAGAAAAAGTGTGCAACACAGTTAAAGTTATCTACTAAAATGTAATAATTGTTTGTAACCATTCATCTAGCTATTGTTTACTACAATTAATGATCAATTGAGACAAAAACTTGCCTGATTCGCAGGAATCTTAAACTTAAGTTATAAAGTTGGATACATAAACTTTCACCAAAAACGACCGTCATCAAAAGTTTCTCTCTGCTAAATCAATACAGTAAGACAAATGACTTTAAAATGTATCTCATCTTAATCTAGAGGTCACGCCCATAAATATAGAACTCACAAAGTCTCAATTTAGTTTGTCTTTTGTATGATTACTGATTATTATTTGCTCCAACCCAATGACCGTCATCTCGTGGAATTACCCTTATGCCAATTTATTCCCATAAGGCCATATATATCAAATATATCACTATCAGTTTATTAAGAAACCATTGCTAATAATAATGCTATGCAATAATAAGATACCTAAATATGCAACAAGGTATTTATTATATGTTTGGCTACTTGCTTTATTTAGTAAATAAACATCTATAGGTCAAGCTACAATAAATGCTAGGCCTAAAACAAAGGGAATGATTATAATATAATATAATTCCATTTTAGCATCTATCTTTCTAATTATTACCAAAAGGAAAATGGAAATGAGTAAAATATATAGACCTATACTCATTATTTTTTATTTAAATTTAGACATATAGATCTATGGCCATCATGGTGTATGGCCATCTTGGTCATGTGCCTTAGGCCTAGGTTTGAATGGTATAGGCCTATTGGGTACAAAAATTGGTTAAATGAAGTTGAAGAAATTATATCCAAAATATTAGTAAAAAAACAAGGTATTAGGCAAAACTGATCATAGGACATGGTGCCTAATAGGCAAAATCTATTATTAAATTTTATTTTATTAGACATACTTGATTAATTTTTAAAAGATGTCTTTTTAATTATACTGCATGTAAAATTTATTAAATAAAATGATAAGAATACTAAAAATTTCATAGGCAGGTGAAATGGCCAGACAGGTGAAATGGCCACTGGCCAAGGTAAGTCGCAAAATCAAAAATGCAAAAAAGGAAAAATTGGGAAAAGAAGAAAGGAAAGGAAAAGAAAAGGGAAAAAAGGAAGGAGAAAAGAGGGGGGAAAGAGAATAAAAGAGAAAAGGCAAGAAATGTCATACAAAGTGAAGATTAAGTTGCAATCAGGGAAAATAAGTCGCAATCAAGAGGAACTAAGTTGCAATTGGGAGGAACTAAGTCACACCAGACAGGGGAAATTTTGAGGTTGGGCATGTATGACTACTCCTGTTAGCATATCAACTGCCCTAACCTCTAACTATATCTGGCTAATATAAAGGGGTTTTTAAATTTACTAACTATTGGCTATCATAGGTTTGCTCTATGTGAAGCAAGAGGAGAATGAACTAAAAAGGGGAGAAAAAAGTGAGTAGAAAGGAGAAAGGAAAGAAGAGATAGACGAAAAAAGAGAAGAGAAGAGGGCATTGAGAAGAGGGAGAGAATAGGGAAGACAAGAAAGGGAAGAAAGATAGGAGGGAAGAGAAAAGAAAGGAGAAAAAAGCAAGAGAAGAGAGGAGAGAAAATCAAAGTGGAAAAAGGAGAAAGGAGAGAGAAAAGAGGAGAGAAAGGATGATAGACAAAGAAGAAAAAAGAAAGTAAGAATGGGAGAAGAAAGATAAAAGAAAAGAGATAAAAGATATACAAATAAAAAGAAATCACAAGTCACAAGAAGTCACAAGATCAAACCACTCTCATCTCATAGATTACTTATCTGTCACAAGTTCAAACTGCTCTCATCTCATCTCATCTCAAACCACTCTTATCTCATAGGCCTCAATGTGTCACAAGTCTAAACCACACTCATCTTATAGATCACTAATCTGTCACAAATTCCCTGAACGTCATGAAAGAAGAACCTTAGAACTTATTTTTATAAAAACAATAGAACTCAAGTTTTATCATTTTGGTACCATAAAATTCTCTTAAATTTGCTTATTTTTAATCCTAATTCAGCTACTTCACACACTAAAAGCTAATATTCAATAATATCCATAGCATCATAATATTTTTATTGTTTCAATTTTAATATCAAATCAACTGTTGCGCTTGCTGCCACGCCTGAGCAGTTTAAACACATGAGCAAGACTAAAGCGTCCGCTGCTATGCCTGGCGCTCAGCAGCTTAAAAAGCCTCAAGGAAATTATACTAATACAAGTAGAGGCGTTGCTGGCGGTAAGTTCAGTTATAATTGTTTCATAAAATGTAAACAATAGTCTAATTGCATGGACACAATAATAGTAAACCTTAGAGACCCATAAAGCTTTATTATTGTATGCCATATGCTCAAATTTTTGCTTAATGATGTAGAAAATCCATTGAGCCATTTTTTTGCTAAAATCAATCGCATATAAATAGATATCTATGGAAATGAGACAAATCATTTTTATTGTAGTATATAGGACTAGCTATCAGCGCCCCCCGTTGGGGGAGGCATCAGGGATTGGGGGTTTATGGGTTTTATCAGACTGCTCTTTGAAGTAATCAGCTCATGGCTGCCGGCCAGATGAGGGAGGCAATGTGAGAGGATTTGGAGAGAGGAGAGAGAATAGAGCTGAGAAGAGACACAAACCCTGAGCGGGGCTGGATTGCTATTGTCATTAAGTTTGATAGGACCCGAGGGCCGGATAGAGGGTGTCTTCTGTACACCCTTTGCAATTTTGACTTGTGTACGTCAACCATTTTAATGTTGCCGTGTATAACAAAGTTTGAGTTGATTATATTTAAAATAAAACTAATAATAACTTATAATTTTACGCAACTTGCATAAAAATGGAAGACGCACTAAGCTCGCTAGACTGGAAATGCTTTGATCGATACGGTTTTGGTAGGAAAACATTAATTAGATTGTAAAAAGTGTGGCGATTAATTTGTTCTCTCCTTAAATCGTTTTTATTGTTTATAACAAGGTTATTCGGTAACTTTCTCAATGTACTTTTATTTTTGTGGCAAATGTTTTAAGTACCGGTGGTAATTTGTTTCTTCTAAAATATTAATAACTAACTAACGATACATATCGTTTTACGAATTATAAAATTCTATCTAGTTAAATCCGACGTTGTTAGCAGTTTTGGTCTCAGTGCCAAACCGCCGAGGCCAAGGATTGGCTCTGCAGGTAGCTGTTTAACTAATTAGATTAATTAATACCTTGTTGAAGTACACCGATATAGTATTATTTATAGTACTACACAGCGCTTGCTTTCCGTTACTAGTCTATTGCCTTCCTTCATTGTCTTGTATTGGTCAAATGAATCCTATCAATGTGCCTTTAATTACCTGCCACAAGTAGTATATGTTTACATATTCAGGTGTTTTCAAAATTTGAAAAAAAACGTATGTGTTTCTTTACACATAGAAAACCTTCGTGTACTTGTTTTACTACAAAAGTACACAAGCATTTCACCATTCACAGTCGAGTTAAAAGTACACAAGCACCCGATCAATGATAAAGCTTGTCTCTGGGTTAAAGTAAACAAGCACCCGATCAATGCTAAAGCTCGTCTACGGGTTAAAGTACACAAGCACCCGATCAATGATAAAGCTCGTCTATGGGTTAAAGTACACAAGCACTCGATCAATGATAAAGCTCGTCTACGGGTTAAATTACACAAGCACTCGATCAATGCTAAAGCTCGTCTACGGGTTAAAGTACACAAGCACCCGATCAATGATAAAGCTCGTCTACGGGTTAAAGTACACAAGCACTCGATCATTGCTAAAGCTCGTCTACGGGTTAAAGTACACAAGCACCCGATCAATGATAAAGCTCGTCTACGGGTTAAAGTACACAAGCACTCGATCAATGATAAAGCTCGTCTACGGGTTAAAGTACACTTTGAAATTTTGAAGTGTTGTCAAGTCCAGACAATATACATTTATAGCATATTGTTCGGGTTTCATAAACAGAAGTGGATCACTCAATAAAGCTGTTGTACTTTTTTAGTTTCAGGAACCGAATTACCTTTCGATTTTTTGGTTCCTTCTTGGTATATTTGTGATTTTCTCTCTTTCTTGAAAAGTCGTTACTCTCTTGGGCGCATCGCGTTATCTGCTAGTAATTAATGTCTATTTTTACTAATTATCTAAACCTTCTATTTTAGGAGTCGGGGCTGTTGATGAAGAGACGTTTCTAAATGCATTTGAGCAGGTGCCTAGAATCCACGTGAGTAACTGATTCAACTGCTGCTTTTTGACGAAGTTTAGCATTTCGAAAAAAGGAACAACACAATATTGATTATGTAGAGTAAGAGATAGGTATTTGGAGTAGAGGTAGGAGGGGTATTTGGAGTAGAGGTAGGAGGGGTATTTGGAGTAGATGTAGGAGGGGTATTTGGAGCAGAGGTAGGAGGGGTATTTGGAGCAGAGGTAGGAGGGGTATTTGGAGTAGAGGTAGGAGGGGTATTTGGAGTAGAGGTAGGAGGGGTATTTGGAGTAGATGTAGGAGGGGTATTTGGAGCAGAGGTAGGAGGGGTATTTGGAGTAGAGGTAGGAGGGGTATTTGGAGTAGAGGTAGGAGGGGTATTTGGAGTAGAGGTAGGAGGGGTATTTGGAGTAGAGGTAGGAGGGGTATTTGGAGTAGAGGTAGGAGGGGTATTTGGAGCAGAGGTAGGAGGGGTATTTGGAGCAGAGGTAGGAGGGGTATTTGGAGTAGAGGTAGGAGGGGTATTTGGAGCAGAGGTAGGAGGGGTATTTGGAGCAGAGGTAGGAGGGGTATTTGGAGTAGAGGTAGGAGGGGTGTTTGGAGTAGAGGTAGGAGGGGTGTTTGGAGTAGAGGTAGGAGGGGTATTTGGAGCAGAGGTAGGAGGGGTATTTGGAGTAGAGGTAGGAGGGGTATTTGGAGTAGAGGTAGGAGGGGTATTTGGAGTAGAGGTAGGAGGGGTATTTGGAGCAGAGGTAGGAGGGGTATTTGGAGCAGAGGTAGGAGGGGTATTTGGAGTAGAGGTAGGAGGGGTATTTGGAGTAGAGGTAGGAGGGGTATTTGGAGTAGAGGTAGGAGGGGTATTTGGAGTAGATGTAGGGGGGTATTTGGAGTAGAGGTAGGAGGGGTATTTGAAGCAGAGGTAGGGAGCGTATTTAGAGTAGAGACAATAGCAGTCAAACTCAAAGTTAAAAATGTTATTGAGAAGAGGTAATTAGGCATCTATCAACCCCCCATTCCACCTGTTTGGTCAGATCTCCAACGGTCGTGACGTCACTGAGCACCTGTCCAGAGCTCGAGAGATTCTATCCGGCAACGTTGAAGACTGGGAGAAACGTGTGGAATGTTTAAAACAGCTTCGCTCTTTGGTTTTAGCTGGCGGCGCTGAATATGACGAGTTTGCGCCGGGACTGCGCGCTCTGGAAGTGCCGTTTCGTACTTGCGTAACAGATCTGCGCTCTTTGGTAGTTCGAGAAGCTTGCATTACGGTAGCGCATTTGTCTCGCGAGCTGAGCAACAAATTCGATCACTTTGCCGAGAGTGTGCTGGAGTCTCTGCTGTCGCTCATTGCCAACAGTACCAAGGTGATTAGCACTAGCGGTATAGTTGCTACCCGGCTGCTATTGCGCAACAGCCACGCGCCAAGACTATTGCCAATACTGTGCCAGTTCTCGCAGTCTAAGTCAGCTATACAGCGCAGATATTTATACGAATTCCTTGCCATATTGTTTGCCAACTGGCCGGCGGCTTATCTGGAGAAACAGGTGACAGCCTTCGCTGACGTATTTCGTCGAGGCCTTGTCGACGCCGATCAAGAAGGTCGGGCGCATTCTCGGCGAGCTTTCTGGCTCTATTGGGCTACGTTTCGCGACCCGGCCGAGCAATTGTTGAAGACTTTAGACGCGAAAACCAGACAAGCTGTCGAGAAGGATAGGCCTGGTTCTACCGGACCTGCTATGGGTGAGAGACAGATGGCTGCTGCTTACTCTGTGTCTTTTTGTTGAGCTTACTGGCTTGAGACAGGCTAATACAGGCTGTGGTTAAAGACCGTTACAGCATCACAGATAAGTACAGGCTATGCTTAAAGTACTTTACAGAAATGCCATGCTTACAGAACTTTACAGGATGGTACACAGATACAGGCTCTCTTTACAGCATGACAGCTAGATACAGGCTCTTTTTGCAACGTGACAGTCAGATACAGGCTCTCTTTACAGCATGACAGCTAGATACTGGCACTCTTTACAGCATGACAGCTAGATACAGGCTCTCTTTACTTACAGCATGACAGCCAGAGCTAGTTACAGGCTCTCTTTACAGCATGACAGCTAGATACAGACTCTCTTTACAGCATGACAGCTAGATACAGGCTCTCTTTACAGCATGACAGCTAGATACAGGCTCTCTTTACATCATGACAGCTAGTTACAAGCTCTCTTTACAGCATGGTAGCTATAGGTGCAGGCTCTGTTTACAGCATGACAGTAAAATCAATTACTATACAGCCTATTACAGCCAGCTAACCAAACTGTACAGGTTCGGCAGCCACCTCGGCCCTGCCTAAAGCTGCAGGCAAGCCTCTCTCAGCCACTACTGGCACAACTGGCCTGCCCAGATCAACCAGCGATCACAACAGCTTGATGACCGCGGCAACCGCAGGCGCTGGTCGAGTTCTAGCTCCGTCTGCTCGGACACTCCGACTCGGTCAGCAGCAGCAACAGCAGCAGCGAGGCCGAACGGCAACAAAGACTGGAGGATCAACCGTCAGTCAATCGACTCCCGCTAGTCGCGAAGCTTCGCCTTCCTCTCGTTACAGTTATTTGACTTATCAGCAGCAGCAGCAGCAGATGCAGCAGCAGCAGCAGCAGAAACAACAGCAACAGCAGCCTTACCAATATCAGCAGCAGCGTGTGACTCCCAGCCGACCCAAGGGTCCCAGATCCCAGGGCGCTAGTAGGGAAGCTTCCCCGGGCCGCGGCGGCAGCGGCATCCCCGTCCCTTCGTCTGGCTCTGGCGGTATGAGCAGCTTGAGACGCCAGTCGCAAGGTGCTCGAACAGCCGCTCTGGTGAATAGCGGCGGTGGCACCTACAGAACTGGCGCGTCCTCTGCCAGCCGGCGAGCTTCTGGCAGCGAGAATGACGCCGCCGCACAGAGCGCTCTAGCTGAAGCGTTGCAGTACAAACTGGCCAGAGCTTCGGCTAATGGCGGCGGCGAGGAGGCCAGCGAGACTTCGTCTGTTTGTTCGGATAGCTCCTATAAGTCCTTTAATGTGAGTTCCGGGTGTGGGGTTCTTTCATGTGGGTTTAGGGAATTGGGAAGATTTTATTATGTGGGGATTGGGGAGTCGGGAAGAATCTATGATTTGGGATTAGAGGACTGAAAAGAATTTATGATGTGGGATTAAGGAATTGGGAAGTTTTTGAATGTGGGATTAGGGAATTGGAAAGTTTCAATAATGTGAGATTTGGGATTTGGGAAGTTTCTATTATGTGGGATTAGGGAATCGGGAAGTTTCTATGATGTGGGATTAGGGGAATTAAAAATTCTCTATGATATGAGATTAGACAATTGGGAAGAATCTATGATGGGGATTAGGGAATTAGGAAGAATCTATGATGGGGATTAGAGAATTGGGAAGAATCTATGATGGGAATTAGGGAATCGGGAAGAATCTATGATGGGGATTAGGGAATTGGGAAGAATCTATGATGGGGATTAGGGAATTGGGAAGAATCTATGATGTTAGATTAGGGAATTGGGAGAATCTTCGATGGGGATTAGGGAATCGGGAAGAATCTTTGATGGGGATTAGGGAACTGGGAGAATCTATGATGGGGATTAGAGAATTGGGAAGAATCTATGATGTTATATTAGGGAATTGGGAGAATCTTTGATGGGGATTAGGGAATCGGGAAGAATCTTTGATGGGGATTAGGGAACTGGGAGAATCTAGATGGGGATTAGAGAATTGGGAAGAATCTATGATGTTAGATTAGGGAATCGGGAAGAATCTTTGATGGGGATTAGGGAACTGGGAGAATCTATGATGGGGATTAGGGAATCGGGAAGAATCTATGATGGGGATTAGGGAATTGGGAGAATCTTTGATGGGGATTAGGGAACTGGGAGAATCTATGATGGGGATTAGAGAATTGGGAAGAATCTATGATGTTAGATTAGGGAATTTGGAGAATCTTTGATGGGGATTAGGGAATTGGGAAGAATCTATGATGTGGATTAGGGAATTGGGAAGAATCTATGATGTTAGATTAGGGAATTGGGAGAATCTTTGATGGGGATTAGGGAATCGGGAAGAATCTATGATGGGGATTAGGGAATTGGGAGAATCTTTGATGGGGATTAGGGAACTGGGAGAATCTATGATGGGGATTAGAGAAATGGGAAGAATCTATGATGTTAGATTAGGGAATTTGGAGAATCTTTGATGGGGATTAGGGAATTGGGAAGAATCTATGATGTGGATTAGGGAATTGGGAAGAATCTATGATGTTAGATTAGGGAATTGGGAGAATCTTTGATGGGGATTAGGGAATCGGGAAGAATCTATGATGAGGATTAGGGAATTGGGAGAATCTTTGATGGGGATTAGGGAATCGGGAAGAATCTATGATGAAGATTAGGGAATTGGGAAGAATGAAAGAGTCAGGGTTCAATATTGATAAACCAATAAAATCTGCAAGCATATTGCATATTATTTTGAAATCGCAGAGCTGCTATACTGGACGGAGATTCGTTGCCCGTATTAGCAAGGTATTATAATAAAATCGTGCGCACATACTCACACACACACGAGGTGGCGGAATGCTGCTATGTAATTGCATTAACTTTCGAATGAAGCGATCAATGTTTATATTACAATTTTTAATTAGCTCGAAAATTTCCTCAACCAAATGATAATTTTTGTATATTGTAATTTCTGCACGACCGATTCTGCTTATCGCATGCCTTTGATGTTATTTGAAATCCCGAGTATGTTAATCCGTTTTTTCGTAAGTATTTGATTTTCTATTTAATATTTACGTGATTCTAAGCATGATAAACAAGTTATAAAATTCCCCTTGATCTCCCTATGAGAATCTGAGAGCAATGCCCCCCGATCTCCCTATGAGAATCTGAGAGCAATTCCCCCGATCTCCCTATGAGAATCTGAGAGCAATTCCCCCGATCTCCCTATGAGAATCTGAGAGCAATTCCCCCGATCTCCCTATGAGAATCTGAGAGCAATTCCCCCGATCTCTCTATGAGAATCTGAGAGCAATTCCCCCGATCTCCCTATGAGAATCTGAGAGCAATTCCCCCGATCTCTCTATGAGAATCTGAGAGCAATTCCCCCCGATCTCCCTATGAGAATCTGAGAGCAATTCCCCCGATCTCCCTATGAGAATCTGAGAGCAATCCCTCTTGATTTTTCTTACACGGCCCTGAGCATGAAAAGTTGATCATCAGGTAATATAAATTAATTATATAATTGAAAACTTTACTCTATAATTAAGGCGACAGAGTCAGATGCTGGAAAGTCTGACGCTGTCAGCAATGGTCAAACACAATGCAACAATCATTCAACGAACATCACCTCAGTGCAGGTATCTTCTGTAATAAAAAACAAGTGTTCCAAACTATATTAGTTACTTCGGTTTGGAAAATAGTGTAGATTCTGTATGAGTAGTGTATCGTGCTTATTAGTTGTTTTCGAAAATCTTTGTAAGGCAATCTGGTATTCATGCATGTTGTACCAAATTTGTGTCGTCATTCACTAGAATAACTATTGTATTACCTGCACCAAAAGCTACCTAGTTATCCTCCAATCATCCGCCCCTTTATCCTCCAGTCATCCGCCCCTTCATCCTCCAGTCATCTGCCCCTTCATCCTCCAGTCATCCGCCCCTTTATCCTCCAGTCATCCGCCCCCTTCATCCGTCAGTCATCCGCCCCTTCATCCTCCAGCCATCCGCCCCTTTATCCTCCAGTCATCCGCCCCTTCATCCGTCAATCATCCGCCCCTTCATCCGTCAGTCATCCGCCCCTTCATCCGTCAGTCATCCGCCCCTTCATCCGTCACTCGTCCGCCCCTTCATCCGTCACTCGTCCGCCCCTTCATCCGTCAGTCATCCGCCCCTTCATCCGTCAGTCATCCGCCCCTTCATCCGTCAGTCATCCGCCACTTCATCCGTCCGTCATCCGCCCCTTCATCCGTCACTCGTCCGCCCCTTCATCCGTCAGTCATCCGCCCCTTCATCCGTCAGTCATCCGCCCCTTCATCCGTCAGTCATCCGCCCCTTCATCCGTCAGTCATCCGCCCCTTCATCCGTCAGTCATCCGCCCCTTCATCCGTCAGTCATCCGCCCCTTCATCCGTCAGTCATCCGCCCCTTCATCCGTCAGTCATCCGCCCCTTCATCCGTCAGTCATCCGCCCCTTCATCCGTCAGTCATCCGCCCCTTCATCCGTCAATCATCCGCCCCTTCATCCGTCAGTCATCCGCCCCTTCATCCGTCAGTCATCCGCCCCTTCATCCGTCAATCATCCGCCCCTTCATCCGTCCGTCATCCGCCCCTTCATCCGTCACTCGTCCGCCCCTTCATCCGTCAGTCATCCGCCCCTTCATCCGTCACTCGTCCGCCCCTTCATCCGTCACTCGTCCGCCCCTTCATCCGTCAGTCATCCGCCCCTTCATCCGTCAGTCATCCGCCCCTTCATCCGTCAGTCATCCGCCCCTTCATCCGTCAGTCATCCGCCCCTTCATCCGTCACTCGTCCGCCCCTTCATCCGTCAGTCATCCGCCCCTTCATCCGTCAGTCATCCGCCCCTTCATCCGTCAGTCATCCGCCCCTTCATCCGTCAGTCATCCGCCCCTTCATCCGTCAGTCATCCGCCCCTTCATCCGTCAATCATCCGCCCCTTCATCCGTCCGTCATCCGCCCCTTCATCCGTCACTCGTCCGCCCCTTCATCCGTCAGTCATCCGCCCCTTCATCCGTCACTCGTCCGCCCCTTCATCCGTCACTCGTCCGCCCCTTCATCCGTCAGTCATCCGCCCCTTCATCCGTCAGTCATCCGCCCCTTCATCCGTCAGTCATCCGCCCCTTCATCCGTCCGTCATCCGCCACTTCATCCGTCACTCGTCCGCCCCTTCATCCGTCAGTCATCCGCCCCTTCATCCGTCAGTCATCCGCCCTTCATCCGTCAGTCATCCGCCCCTTCATCCGTCAGTCATCCGCCCCTTCATCCGTCACTCGTCCGCCCCTTCATCCGTCAATCGTCCGCCCCTTCATCCGTCACTCGTCCGCCCCTTCATCCGTCAGTCATCCGCCCCCTAATTTTCCATTCCGCCACCATCTCCATCGCCGCAGAACATCGCGGACATCATCAAGCAGTTGGAGTCTCGAGACTGGAGCCAACGCCGCGACGGTTTAGCCAGCCTGACCAGCTACCTCAGCCGCGATTCGTGTCGTTTAAACTCGGCCGAAGTTCGGAATATTTGCGACATCTTTACTCGCCTATTCGGCGAAACCAACGGCCGGGTGACGCAATTCTTTCTCGAAGCTCTTGGCGAATTTGTTACTAAATTTCATGCCGAACTGCACGACTGGTTGTACACGCTGCAGATGCGGCTGCTTGGTCGCTTAGCAACCGAGACGCTAACTAGTCAGCAAAGCCGAGTACAAGCCGCTCTGGAACGTGTCCGAATGGCATTTCCACCGGAATTGCAGTTCCAACAACTGCTTAGGTCTGTGTGCGATCAATGGCTGCAGACTTTGCCTAAGGTATTTAATAGATTATTTTAAAATTTATCTGTTTGCTTTTATAATCCACATTTATTGATGGTCAATGTGTCATCTTCGATGGTCCCTTTTTTATTAAAAGCTGCTAAGGCCGCCCATCACTCTAGATGGTCCTCTATTTTGAAAGGCCGCCCATCACTCTAGATGGTCCTCTATTTTGAAAGGACGCCCATCACTCTAGATGGTCCTCTATTTTTAAAGGCCGCCCATCACTCTAGATGGTCCTCTATTTTGAAAGGCCGCCCATCACTCTAGATGGTCCTCTATTTTTAAAGGCCGCCCATCACTTTAGATGGTCCTCTATTTTGAAAGGCCACCCATCACTCTAGATGGTCCTCTATTTTGAAAGGCCACCCGTCACCAATTTTTAAGATGAAGTATTAATGAGATTAATATCGGTAGTATAAAATCAATATAATTTTTGTTTGATTCAAAAAACTTCACCCACCAGGTGCAATTAGCAGTGCTGCAGCACCTGCTGATGTCACTGCCAGACTTGCCGTCGCACGCCCTGCAGTCGAACGCGGACACGAAAGCGGTTGTAGCGAGGCTAGCAGCTTTAACACGAGAGCCAAGGTCTGCTGATCTGCGCCGTTACTCTCAGATGCTGCTAGCTGGTTTGGCCAGATTAAACAACGATTCGTTTGCCAACATACTGCAATCACTAGCTGGCCCGATGCAGCAAAGAGTGGCTGAGGTGGTGGCCAATCAGCAGGAGGCGTCGGCTACCGCTGCCGGCTTGCAACAGCGTCGAGGCAGTCTAGGAACTGCCGCAACCGCTTCTGGGACTGGACGGTGAGTATTTTGCTGAATATTTTGAGCGAAGAATTCTCCCATTTTAAGGGATATTTTAAGCGAGGAGTTCTCCTATTTTAAGGGATATTTTAAGCAAGGAATTCTCCCATTTATCAATTGATACTTTAAGCAAGGAATTCTCCCATTTTCAATTGATACTTTAAGCAAGGAATTCTCCCATTTTCAATTGATAGTTTAAGCAAGGAATTCTCCCATTTTCAATTGATACTTTAAGCAAGGAATTCTCCCATTTTCAATTGATACTTTAAGCAAGGAATTCTCTTATTTTTAATTGATAGTTTAAGCAAGGAATTCTCCCATTTTCAATTGATAGTTTAAGCAAGGAATTCTCCCATTTTCAATTGATATTTTAAGCAAGGAATTCTCTTATTTTTAATTGATAGTTTAAGCAAGGAATTCTCCCATTTTCAATTGATATTTTAAGCAAGGAATTCTCTTATTTTTAATTGATAGTTTAAGCAAGGAATTCTCCCATTTTCAATTGATATTTTAAGCAAGGAATTCTCCCATTTTCAATTGATACTTTAAGCAAGGAATTCTCCCATTTTCAATTGATACTTTAAGCAAGGAATTCTCCCATTTTCAATTGATAGTTTAAGCAAGGAATTCTCCCATTTTCAATTGATAGTTTAAGCAAGGAATTCTCCCATTTTCAATTGATAGTTTAAGCAAGGAATTCTCCCATTTTCAATTGATACTTTAAGCAAGGAATTCTCTTATTTTCAATTGATACTTTAAGCAAGGAATTCTCCCATTTTCAATTGATATTTTAAGCAAGGAATTCTCCCATTTTCAATTGATATTTTAAGCAAGGAATTCTCTTATTTTTAATTGATAGTTTAAGCAAGGAATTCTCCCATTTTCAATTGATAGTTTAAGCAAGGAATTCTCCCATTTTCAATTGATATTTTAAGCAAGGAATTCTCTTATTTTCAATTGATACTTTAAGCAAGGAATTCTCCCATTTTCAATTGATACTTTAAGCAAGGAATTCTCTTATTTTAAATTGATACTTTAAGCAAGGAATTCTCCCATTTTCAATTGATACTTTAAGCAAAAAATTCTCCCATTTTCAATTGATACTTTAAGCAAGGAATTCTCCCATTTTCAATTGATACTTTAAGCAAGGAATTCTCCCATTTTCAATTGATACTTTAAGCAAGGAATTCTCCCATTTTCAATTGATACTTTAAGCAAGGAATTCTCCCATTTTCAATTGATACTTTAAGCAAGGAATTCTCCCATTTTCAATTGATACTTTAAGCAAGGAATTCTCCCATTTTCAATTGATACTTTAAGCAAGGAATTCTCCCATTTTCAATTGATACTTTAAGCAAGGAATTCTCCCATTTTCAATTGATAGTTTAAGCAAGGAATTCTCCCATTTTCAATTGATACTTTAAGCAAGGAATTCTCTTATTTTCAATTGATACTTTTGGCAAGGAATTCTCCCATTTTCAATTGATAGTTTAAGCATGGAATTCTCCCATTTTCAATTGATATTTTAAGCAAGGAATTCTCCCATTTTCAATTGATACTTTAAGCAAGGAATTCTCCCATTTTCAATTGATACTTTAAGCAAGGAATTCTCCCATTTTCAATTGATACTTTAAGCAAGGAATTCTCCCATTTTCAATTGATAGTTTAAGCAAGGAATTCTCCCATTTTCAATTGATACTTTAAGCAAGGAATTCTCTTATTTTCAATTGATACTTTTGGCAAGGAATTCTCCCATTTTCAATTGATAGTTTAAGCATGGAATTCTCCCATTTTCAATTGATATTTTAAGCAAGGAATTCTCCCATTTTCAATTGATACTTTAAGCAAGGAATTCTCCCATTTTCAATTGATACTTTAAGCGAAGAATTCTCCCATTTAAAGGGATATTTTAGGTGAGGAATTCTCCCATTTTAAGGGATATTTTAGGTGAGGAATTCTCCCATTTTAAGGGATATTTTAGGTGAGGAATTCTCCAATTTTAAGGGATATTTTAGGTGAGGAATTCTCCCATTTTAAGGGATATTTTAGGTGAGTAATTCTTCCATTTTAAAGGGATGTTTGAGGAGAGGAATTCTCCCATTTTAAGGGATATTTTAGGTGAGGAATTCTCCAATTTTAAGGGATATTTTAGGTGAGGAATTCTCCCATTTTAAGGGATATTTTAGGTGAGGAATTCTCCAATTTTAAGGGATATTTTAGGTGAGGAATTCTCCAATTTTAAGGGATATTTTAGGTGAGGAATTCTTCCATTTTAAGGGATATTTTAGGTGAGGAATTCTCCCATTTTAAGGGATATTTTAGGTGAGTAATTCTCCCATTTTAAAGGGATGTTTGAGGAGAGGAATTCTCCCATTTTAAGGGATATTTTAGGTGAGGAATTCTCCAATTTTAAGGGATATTTTAGGTGAGGAATTCTCCCATTTTAAGGGATATTTTAGGTGAGGAATTCTCCCATTTTAAGGGATATTTTAGGTGAGGAATTCTCCAATTTTAAGGGATATTTTAGGTGAGGAATTCTCCCATTTTAAGGGATATTTTAGGTGAGGAATTCTCCCATTTTAAGGGATATTTTAGGTGAGTAATTCTCCCATTTTAAAGGGATGTTTGAGGAGAGGAATTCTCCAATTTTAAGGGATATTTTAGGTGAGGAATTCTCCCATTTTAAGGGATATTTTAGGTGAGGAATTCTCCCATTTTAAGGGATATTTTAGGTGAGGAATTCTCCCATTTTAAGGGATATTTTAGGTGAGTAATTCTCCCATTTTAAAGGGATGTTTGAGGAGAGGAATTCTCCAATTTTAAGGGATATTTTAGGTGAGGAATTCTCCCATTTTAAGGGATATTTTAGGTGAGGAATTCTCCCATTTTAAGGGATATTTTAGGTGAGTAATTCTCCCATTTTAAAGGGATGTTTGAGGAGAGGAATTCTCCAATTTTAAGGGATATTTTAGGTGAGGAATTCTCCCATTTTAAGGGATATTTTAGGTGAGGAATTCTCCCATTTTAAGGGATATTTTAGGTGAGTAATTCTCCCATTTTAAAGGGATGTTTGAGGAGAGGAATTCTCCAATTTTAAGGGATATTTTAGGTGAGGAATTCTCCCATTTTAAGGGATATTTTAGGTGAGGAATTCTCCCATTTTAAGGGATATTTTAGGTGAGTAATTCTCCCATTTTAAAGGGATGTTTGAGGAGAGGAATTCTCTATTTTTAGGGATATTTTAAGCAAGTAATTCTTCCATTTCTAAGGGATCTGTTTTAATATGTAATGTCTAAGAGTTGATATTTAATTTCATCCTTGAACTCTGCTTTGTTTTACATTGAAAAAACAATTTTGTTTCAATAAATTGCATTTTCACTTATTTAGTAGTTAAGTCTGTTGTAAGTACGAGTAGCTGAAGATTTGCACAAATTAGTTATTTTTATATTTGATTTAAAACTTGAGTATTCTAAATTTTATCTTCGTTTCACACTACTTATATAGATTGTTCTATTAGTTAGCACATTTGTGTTGGGTGCAAGCATGCTCATTACACATTATACCAGTAACTAATAAGATACCCCAGTGAATTGATTTCAACCTTAGCTAATAAAATCGCTCCATAGGCATATGCTACTTAGTAAAATAGCATATGCACTGTTTTATTTGAACAACTAATTTATTTTTATCAAATCCGCCTGGACACTTTTATACGACAGAAGGTCATTTTTATTTGCTTCAATGAGGCGACCCTCGGTGTCTGCGGCTCGTTGTGCTGGTTTGGATGGTACAAATAGGTAGGGGCTAGCGATACAATTCAGGTTAATGCAGCTAGCTATTGATCTGGAGCTTCGATTGTGCAGATCCATATACAGCCCTCTGCATGCATTCTCACTTGCACACAACTTGCTTTTTTAGCTTTCGGCTTATGAATATAATTAATAATTTACTCTTGGTTTTGGCATGTCATCTCTGCCTCAGATCTGTGTGTGTCATCTCTGCCTCAGATCTGTGTGTGTCATCTCTGCCTCAGATCTGTGTGTCATCTCTGCCTCAGATCTGTGTGTGTCATCTCTGCCTCAGATCTGTGTGTGTCATCTCTGCCTCAGATCTGTGTGTGTCATCTCTGCCTCAGATCTGTGTGTGTCATCTCTGCCTCAGATCTGTGTGTGTCATCTCTGCCTCAGATCTGTGTGTGTCATCTCTGCCTCAGATCTGTGTGTGTCATCTCTGCCTCAGATCTGTGTGTGTGTCATCTCTGCCTCAGATCTGTGTGTGTCATCTCTGCCTCAGATCTGTGTGTGTGTCATCTCTGCCTCAGATCTGTGTGTCATCTCTGCCTCAGATCTGTGTGTGTCATCTCTGCCTCAGATCTGTGTGTGTGTCATCTCTGCCTCAGATCTGTGTGTGTCATCTCTGCCTCAGATCTGTGTGTGTGTCATCTCTGCCTCAGATCTGTGTGTGTCATCTCTGCCTCAGATCTGTGTGTGTCATCTCTGCCTCAGATCTGTGTGTGTCATCTCTGCCTCAGATCTGTGTGTGTGTCATCTCTGCCTCAGATCTGTGTGTGTCATCTCTGCCTCAGATCTGTGTGTGTCATCTCTGCCTCAGATCTGTGTGTGTGTCATCTCTGCCTCAGATCTGTGTGTGTGTCATCTCTGCCTCAGATCTGTGTGTGTCATCTCTGCCTCAGATCTGTGTGTGTCATCTCTGCCTCAGATCTGTGTGTGTCATCTCTGCCTCAGATCTGTGTGTGTCATCTCTGCCTCAGATCTGTGTGTGTCATCTCTGCCTCAGATCTGTGTGTGTCATCTCTGCCTCAGATCTGTGTGTGTGTCATCTCTGCCTCAGATCTGTGTGTGTCATCTCTGCCTTAGAATTGGTGTTGTTTATTCCTCATTCACAAAGGCTTTTAAATTGTTAGTTTTCATTGCACGCGATTCTTAAATTTGCACCAGAAACTGTGTTTTTCTTAGAATTGTGTTTCTTTACAGTTTAATTTACTGTGTCGTTACCTTTTCGGTTAATTTTTTCCCTTGAAATTTGTTATTTAGGAAATTGTTAAAGATTTTGTTTTCTTTTTTTCAATAAGTTGATATTTGTTGCAAGTTGCAAGTTGAAATAATTTCTAATTCGCAGAAATGCCGGTCAGCAGTCCTCTAGTCAGCAGGGCACCAGTTTCAGCCCGGAAGAGATGAGCTCCTGCATCCGGCAGGCTGCTCAGGATATTCAGAGTCTCACTGGGACTTCATCTGCTGGTCCGGCCACTTGGGCTGAGCCGCGCTCTGTGGCTTCTGCTGCTGCTGCCGCCGCTACTAGTAGCAGGAACGGTCAAACTAATCAAAGGCTTGCGAATAGAAATTATCAACAGCAGCAGCCTGCCTACCAGCTGCCGAGCTATCAGGCGGATCCATTTTCAGCAGACGACTACCAGCAGCTGATGATGCAGCCGCAGCCGCAACAGCAAAGTCTGCAGTCTGGCGATCTGCTTCTAGCAGATATTGTTCGAGAGCTGTCCGGCGCCAGGAATCAGCGGTGAGCTGCTGTGGTCTGAGGGAATTTCGAAATATTTTTTCCAGAATGAGTTTTCTTAATGTATGGCTTGAATGCGACTGCTGTTTTATTGTATTTTTTCACCACATCTGTAATGCATATCACCGTGTTACTAGCTATCTATCTATCTATCTATCTATCTATCTATCTATCTATCTATCTATCTATCTATCTATCTATCTATCTATCTATCTATCTATCTATCTATCTATCTATCTATCTATCTATCTATCTATCTATCTATCTATCTATCTATCTATCTATCTATCTATCTATCTATCTATCTATCTATCTATCTATCTATCCATCCATCTGTGCGCAACTGATCTGCAGCTCCCAAAGAAGGCAGGAAGTCCCAGCTCGCGGCCCGGCAGCAGGCGGAATCAGTCGCAGCCGAAGTTCTCGCCCGGTGACAAAATTCTCAGACTCAGCGGGGGCTGCAGCTGAGGAAGTCAAAAGTCTGGTGCCCTCTTGCTCTCGGCGAAGTCGCAGTTTAACGCCGAAGAGGTCCTGAGAGTCGGGTGGCTTGTTGTAGTGCGGTTATTGTCTCCCTTAGAACAGCTGGCAGTGGGATGCACCGAATTTTATATTTTCATTGCGTATATACTACTCTATGCACATAGTAGTAGTATAGTAATTACTTATTCTAGACAAAATCGATCAATATGTTTTGCATGGGTTGCCTGTCTGTAAAATTGCTTATATTTTAAGCATGTGTTTTTTATCTTACAGTAGAAATTGTTTTTCAATTGTTTTTAATGGTGATTGTCTCTTCTGTTGTTTTTGTCTGGTTCTTGCAGTAAATACAATAGTTCATTGCTAATGCTTCTTGACTACTAAGCAACGGCAGATGGCTTGATTTTGGAGGTGAGGTGGGTGTCAACCCTCCTCGCCTCTCATTGGCTGGCGCCCCGATCACTAGGTGATCGATACCCGTATCGATATCGGCGCTCGGCGCGCGCGCGCCGCAGGCGCGTGGCGCCAAGCGCCGTCCAGCCGCAGGCGACCCTCCCCAGCCACCGGCGACCCTCCCCAGCCGCAGGCGCACCTACCGATATGTATGCCCACCCTACCGATATGTACCCCGATATGTACACCCTCCCGAGCCGCAGGCGCACCCTCCCGAGCCGTAGGCGCCCATGCCGCAGACGCCCATGCCGCAGGCACCCCGAGTGTACACTCTACCGAGCCGCAGGCACCCCGAGTGTACACTCTACCGATATGTACACTCTACCACTCTCCCGATATGTAGTCAACGATATTAGGCTAGTGAAAACTACTTATAGTAGGTGAAATTGAGTATATTTACATAAAAATGTAGATAAAACATATTGGTAGGTGAATAATGACGCATATTGCATATTAAAATGTACATATTGGAGCATATGAGCAGCAAAAACACACAATGTAGGTGTATGGGCAGAAATAGACAAAGCAGGTACTGTAGGCGCTACATAGGTGGAAATACACACAGCAGGTTTACAAAGTGAACTTTCGATAAATATCGGATTAATGTATAAAGCAGGTTTACAAGGCATGCATAAGGTGTAGTTGTATAATACAGGCACGCATGTATAATCAGATTATAGGCAAACGCCCAGGTGCAACAGACGCGTAAATAATGTCGCACCGACTAAAGAGTAAATATTGTCTAACCCGCAGGTGCATAAATATTAAACAAAAGCGGTTCGGGGAAATCCCAAAAGGGAGGTTTTAGCCGCCCGTTTTCGCCACCGCCGCCGCCGCCCTAACCCTCTTATAGGTACAATTGCGTTGAAAGTATTTCGAGTCATTAGGTTGTAATGACCCTCCATATTTTAGGTGGGTGGACTCGAGCCCGGGGCCAGCCCATTTCAGTTTTTTGGGCCGGCCCCTCTGCCAATTTCCTCCCTAGGAGCGAGCTATCAGAATTGGTCTTTTAACCCCCGTGTATACACACATAGAGGCCCCCAGCTAGCGCCCATTCTAACCTACCCAGTGTACAGTGTTGGGTTCCCCAAACCGCGTACAAAGAGAAATACCCTTATCAGTCAATCTCCATACGCTCCCTCAGGGCTGTCTCGTACGCGGCCTCTTCCTCCACGCTCTCGAAGCAGTAGTCGGATGACTGGCAATGTGGAAATTATAACAGTCAATGTAGATAGAATATATGCAAGGTATATGATTAGATGAGTTGTGTATATAATGTAATATCTTACCAAATCTAAATCGTCCTCCAGCCGCCACAGACGTAAGACGCTGTATAGCGCACCAACGAAAGGTGCTCCTCCCAGTTGGAGGGCCATGCGGCGGGCTCATCCCACGCGTTGGCCGCGCTCCCGGACCGGCCAGGTACGCCTCAGAGTCGGGGGCATACGAATTGCGCCCCATCAACCAGTCCTGGTGCAGAGTCTCAGCCTCCAACACCTCCCGTAGGCCGGCACCCCTCGCAACCAAAGTATCAAGAACCCGATTAAAGGCTCTGACAAAGGTAGCTTGGGAGGGCAGCCCGCCAGGATGCCGAGACCTCAGCCAGTCAATGTCCCCGCGGAAAAATGAGGCCACAATGCGAGGAAAGCGCTCACGAACCACGGCGATCTCCTCAGACATATCCTCGTCCTCGTCGTCGAAGAGAAGGAGCGTAGCGGCTGATGATATTGAGGCCCGGTGGGAGGTAGTTGAAGCAGCAGCAGAGACGGGCGTAGTAGAGGCGGCAGCAGCAGAGACGGGCGCAGCAGAGGCAGGGCCGGTTGTGGTCAGCTCCTCAACAGAGACGTCAAAGAGGGCGGCTGAGGCGGTAGTCAAATCGGAGGCAGTAGCAGCAGGGGCACCGTTCACAACCCCGCCGATAGCCAGCAGCGGGAGGTCAAAAACTTCAGACTCGGTGTCGCTATCATAGGACATAGCCCAAGCTAGATATTGATCAGCCTCCCAATTATCAGTTCCGTTGTTTTCAGTGCCTAGGGGAACTATGTGTTCAGGGATATCCCCGTCGAGGCTGGTTAACTCTTCAGTCGGGCGATTATTATCCCAGAGGTTGGATAGAGCTCGGCGGGACATGCTAGAATCAACAGAGAGTAAAGTATTAGAGCTGAGATAGGGTTTGACTCTCTGGAGAGGGGGGAAACACTAATTATATAGACGGATCGAGTGAGGCGGTGCGAACCAATAGGAAACTAGCAGTCCCAACCCTCGTTAAACAGATTTTCCCAGGGTGGAGATTGGTAGGGTTTGAGACCCATGAGCTGAAGAACATCCACCTCAGTCCCGGCTACCGGAGGCGTGTCTGTCTTGACTCGCTTGGCTGGAGGGGGTGCCTCAGGTGCCGGCTTGAAGAGCTTGTCCAAACGGGCGGCAAACATCCGGCGCCACAGTTCAGGCGTGAATTCGATCGTGTAGCGCCAATTAAACTTTGGGTCCTGATTGAGCCAATTGCGCAGCAAACGGATCCTCCCTCGCGAAGCTTCAACTGCCTTGAAATTGCCCAACAGGACCCGCTTGTTCACGTGAAGGCGGGCAGCAGCCTCCAGGTCAGGGCGCGCGCTTCGAGCTTCTTCCACTCTGGCTCGGCCAAGTAGATTGCAGGGAAGCCGTCCTTCCACACTCCGGCCTCGTTGGTGTAGAGACGCCGAATTTCAATCAAGTTGTGTTCAGTTTCAAATGTGGGCTTCCGCGCCACAAAGTTTTCGTATAGAGAGATAGAAGACATGATTTAGCAGCAGCAGCAGAGAGCTCTCTGACAGCCGTGCAGCGCCTTATATACCCCCGGGTGGAGGGTGGGGTGGGTGATGATTTTGGGGTGATTTTTGATGATTTTGGTTGGTTTTTGGCGATTTATCCAATAACAGGCGAGCTGAGCAGATTTTTTAGTATATATACAGACCCCCAGAGCCAGGGTAGAGAGATAAATCCTTCTCTCTCCGCTCTCTCACGCTCTCTGTTTGCAAAATGGCTAAACGCAGCGCCGCAGCAACTGCTTTCCTGGCTGACAAGAGGCAACGTCTTTATGGTAAGTTTTAATTAATTTCTGTCTAGACTGTAGTTGCTAGGGTGGGGGTAGGGGCTGAGCAGCAGCAGCAGCTGCAGGGTCTGTGGGACCGCAGAGTAAACAACAAAGACTGCTGCGACAGCTGCAGGGGTCTAGACTGGAGTTGCTAGGGTGGGGTGCTGCGGCAGGGTCTGTAACAGAGAGTTGCAGGGGAGGGCTAGACAAGTTTCAGCCGGGTGTGTGCTGATAAGAAATTGCTGCTAGGGGGGTGTTGTCCAGACAGGCTGCAGCTGGGGTGCAAATTGCTGCGACAGAGAGTTGCAGGGGTGAGTAAACAAAGACTGGGGTGGGGTGTTGTCTAGACAGGGAGGGGTGTGCTGATAAGAAATTGCTGCAAAAACAGACAGTTGCTAGGGTGCTGCGGCAGATAAGAAATTGCTGCAGAATCGTTGGGGCAGGCTAGACAAGTTACAGCCAGGTGGGGGCAGAGAGTTGCTGGGACTGTGTAGCGCGGGGACAGACTGATAAGAAATTGGCAGGGGCGCTACCCAGACAGGCTGCAGCTAGGTGCAAATTGCTGCGACAGAGAGTTGCAGGGGTGAGTAAACAAAGACTGCTGCGACAGGCTGCAGCGGGGGTGCAGATAAGAAATTGCAGAGAGTTGCTGCGGGGACAGCAGAGTAAACTCTGTTAAGAAATTGCTGGGGCTAGGGCGGGGAAACACGCTGGGGCCAGGAAAATGACAGATTCTTCTGGTTTTTTTATCTCCTTGTGTTTTTTCAGACGCGTTTGTCCCGCCAACACAGCCGGAATCTGTTACCGGACCGGGTGAGTTATCCAGCCCCCCCATTTCCCACACAGACCCTAGCTGACTCACACACCCCCATTCCCCCCATGCAGGTTTTACGGCCCGGCTGGATAATCAGCGTGACCTGCCCAAGTTTAGGGCAAAGGGTGTCGAGTATGTGGTGCATATTACCAACACCGAAGATTTGCGGGAGGTGTTTGCTGACATGCTCGAAGTTTTCAAGCAAGATTTGGCTGGTGATGACTTTATGGCCGCGAAATTCGAGAGCGACAATATGCTCAAAGCGGCCCACACTCCCCCGGTGCGTGCATCCCGCATGACGGCTGAATTGTTGTTTAAGCACATCAACAAGATTGTACAGTCGGATGCCACTGTCCTGACGGGCAACTTTTCTATCCGGTTGCTAAAGGCCTGGGTGCCTCGAGGTGGATGTGCTCTCGAGAACAAGCATCTAGAAGAGCGACACGCCTTCTCCAAGCACTATGTCCGCATCACCAACTCGGACAAGAGATGCCTGCTGCGCGCTCTGGTCGTGGCCTGCGCCTACCTGCAATTCGTGGCCAAGTCCATCACCAAGCAGGTGTGGCACACAATCAAGGCCAATTCGCCCACGCAGACTAAGCTGGTGGCTGAGCTACAAATCGAAGCGGGTCTCTACTCGGTAAGTTTCTAGTATTTTTCCGATAAGAATTTTTACACAGTATCATGGAATACTAAAATTTTCTGATAAGAATTTTTACGATAAGGAATACTAAAAGAATTTTTACACAGTATCATGGAGTACTAAAAGATATATTTTCTGATAAGATTTTTACACAGTATCATGGAATACTAAAATTTTCTGATAAGAAATTTTACGATAAGGAATACTAAAAGAAATATTTTACCCTCCACACAGACTCTTCAAACCGTCTCGCAGGCTGGTCCTTTCGGCGTGGATGCACTGCCCGAAGCGATCCGTGCCCTGAACCGGCTGCATCCAGGCCACGATTTTGGTGTACGCGTGTACCGGGCAGAGGAGGCCAACAGGTGCATCTTCAACCTGCCTGGCACCGAGATTCTGCACCTACACCTGGTCGAGCAGCACTTTAATGTGGTTACCAAGCTGCCTGCGTTTTTCGGCTCCGATCACTACTGCCCCAAGTGCGAGATGGCCTACGACTGCGCCAACGCCGAGCACAAGTGCGCTGATGCCTGCAGTACATGCAAGACTCCGGGCTCCAACTGTAAGGCAAACCGCGCATATGTAAGATGCCATGATTGCGGGCTAAATTGCTATAATGCTCAGTGCCTAGAAAATCACAAGCGCAAGAATAAGGCCGGCAGATCGCGCTGTGATTCGGTCCACGTTTGCGGCACGTGTGGCTATCTAGAAGAACTAAAAGTAGGCCAGCCCCCTGAGCATCAGTGTGGTTACGCCAAGTGCCCAGTCTGCAAGCAGTACGACGAAACTGCCACCCACGAGTGCTTTGTCACCCCGCCCAAAGCCAAAGAGTCTAGCGCCCCGTATGTTTACTATGATTTCGAGACGTACGTGGACTCTGGCAAGCAGCACCGGGTACACTTGGTTACGGCTGCCACCTCCTGCGAGGCGTGTCCCAAACTCTTCCCCAGGCCCCGCTGCAGCGTGTGCGGGGGACTACACAGCTCAGCCAATTGCATTGCGGGACGCGATTTGGCACTCGATTTCACGAGCTGTGTCTCGCACAATGACTGTGCCTGTGGGATGCGAGAGTTTGTATCTGTCGGGCCGCACTCTATCGATGCCTTTTACTGCTGGCTGACTAGTGTGTTCAAGCAGGGGGCAATTGCTATTGCGCACAATGGCTCTGCGTATGACGCATTCCTCCTGCTCGGCGCCCTACTCAACGGACTGGCCAAGAAGAAGCCGCAAGTGATCTTCCAGAACAGCCGCCTAATGTATATGAAGTGCGACAAGATCACCTTCAAGGACAGCCTCAATTTCATCCCTATTGGTCTGGCGCAATTCCCAAAGGCGCTTGGTTTGGGCACCCAACTGACCAAAGGAGATTTCCCGCACGTGTTTAACCAGCCACAAAATTGGGGGTACGTGGGACCCTACTGCTCAATTGATATGTATGGAGGAAAGAAAAACAAGCAGCACGACTCCATCGCAGACTGGCTGGCCAAGCAGGAGGGACAGGTGTTTAATTTCAATAAGGAGTACCTGGACTACTGCCTGCAGGACACGTTAATTTTGCGGGAAGGCTGTCTGAAATATACCCGCCTGATTAAGGACATTTGCGGACTGGACGCATTTGTCCAATCCAACACCATTGCGGGCTTGGCTATGGCTGTTTTCACCACCAAGTTTATGGAGCCCAACACTCTTGGGGTGATTTCCCGCCGGTCCGATGTACAGTCGCACAAGGCGCGGTGCTGGCTGGCACATTTAAATGCAACCGAGTTTGGCGGCCGGTTGCGGACAGCGGACTCGGGCGGCGAGGCTTTCGCCATGGGCCGTAAGGTCGACGGCTTCGACCCAGAGACCAGGACAGTGCTGCAGTTTCATGGCTGCTTCTTCCATGGCTGTCCCAAGTGCTTCCCCAACGGCGACGTGCTGCACCCGCTCAAGAACCAGCCAATGCGGGCGATTTATGAGGAGACTGAGCGCTTCACCCGGTTGCTCTCCACTGCATACAATGTGCGTGTTCTGTGGGAGCACGACTATCAGGACGAGGGAGCGCCAGTCCAGCAGCCTATTCGCCTGGAGGATGCCCTGTTTGGCGGCCGTACCGAGGCTTTTGTCCCGCATGCCGAGGCCACCGAGACTGTAGAGCTGCGCTATCGGGATGTGGTAAGTTTGTACACTTGTACACACAGTTGACATGCGTTTGAGTTTATCTTATCCTCTAATTCTCTATTATCCTTATCCCCTAGGTGTCGCTCTACCCGACTGTCAACAAGTTTGACAAGTACCCTGTCGGGCACCCGGTTCACCACCCCGAGCCTCATCTACTGGATGAGCAGCAGCTGGCCCGGTATTTTGGCATCGCCGAGGTGTCGATTCTGCCGCCAACCAATCTCCACATCCCGCTACTGCCCGCCAAGATTAACAAGAAGCTGGTTTTCGGCCTCTGCCGCGTCTGCATGGAGACCCAGTGCAGCAGCGAGTGTACACACACTGACGCTGAGAGAATGCTCCGCGGCACGTGGTCGACCCCAGAGCTCCACAAGGCCCTGCAGTTGGGTTACAAGCTGCAGTCAGTTCATGCCCTGGCCTATTGGACCGAGACTCGCACGGGCCTGTTTGCAGATTATGTAAACACCTTTTTGAAGCTCAAAGCCGAGTCTAGCGGTTCGCCGGGGATGGCTGAGGACGCCAAGGCTGCCTACATGGCCAGCTTTTTCGAGCGCGAAGGCGTCCGGCTGGAAAAGGTGGAGGAGAATCCTGGCCTGCGCTTTGTTGCCAAGATTTTTCTAAACTCGTAAGTTTTTCTACTTGCAGTGGGGGCCATGTTTTTCTACTTACATAAAATTTATTTTTCCCTGCAGGCTCTGGGGCAAGTTCTGCCAGCGCGACGACCTGACCTCCACAGAGATTGTGGACAGCTACGAGGCGTGGCTGCAGCGCCTGACAGACCCCTCGATCAAGGTCAAGTCGTGCGAGCCAATTGGGGAGAGCTTCATGATGCTCGAGTACAAGCCCCGATTTGGCGGTGCTGGCGAGCGGGCGTTCAAGTACGCCAATGTACCTATTGGCGTTTTCACCACCTCCCACGCCCGGCTGCGACTCTACGAGGCTCTGGAGGGTCTAGGAACCCGCGTCATTTACGCCGATACCGATTCGTAAGTAATTTTTTCACTGTCTCTGTCTCTCTTTCTCCCCTTAACACTTTTTATCCTTCTCCTCCTCCCAGGGTCGTATACCGCTGCTCCCCGGGCGAGTACGAGCCTCCGGGCGGTTCGAGTTTGGGGCAGTGGACTGACGAGGTACCTGCTGGCTGCCGCATGGTACAGTTCACCACGGGAGGCCCCAAGCTCTACCGGTACGTGGTGGAGAAGCCCGACAGGTCGCTGTACTCGGTGCTCAAGTGCAAGGGCATCAGAGTCACCCCCGAGATTTCCGAGCGCGAGGACGAGCTGCAGGAAATTCTGCGCCACGGGGGCTCTGTCCGCCTGCCCCAGGCCCAGTTCAGGCGCGATAAGGCTAGCTGTACAATCCGGACCCTCGAGATGGACAAGACTTTCCAACGTGTAATGACTAAGAGGGTGTATGGGGCCGCTAGCCGCCCGTATGGCTTTCGTGAGTGAGTGAAAGATAAGGATCTATCTTTTTTACGCCTGGGATTCCCCTATGTGCCCACTTGGGGTCCCTTGACTCGTGGGGATGAAAATGGTTTTACGCCCGCACTGTACTTAGGGGTCCTTACTCATTTGGCACCTCCACTGTACATTGAGCGGGATCCCTTCAAGTGTTAAAACTCCCATTTGACACCTATTCCCTCGGGGCGGTTTGTGGCCCAGCGGTCCGCCTCTTGGAGTAGAACTCCTGACATGAACTTGCTGCGCTGATTAGCGTACTGATAGCGCAATCGAAATACGTTGTCCATTTTTCTAGCCCACTTGTGGGTTTAATTGTGTTGAAAGTATATCGGGTCATTAGGCCGTGAACCTCCCTTTTGGGATTTCCCCGAACCGCTTTTGGTTAAAATTTTTATGCACCTGCGGGTTAGACAATATTTACTCTTTAGTCGGTGCGACATTATTTACGCGTCTGTTGCACCTGGGCGTTTGCCTATAATCTGATTATACATGCGTGCCTGTATTATACAACTACACCTTATGCATGCCTTGTAAACCTGCTTTATACATTAATCCGATATGTATCGAAAGTTCACTTTGTAAACCTGCTGTGTGTATTTCCACCTATGTAGCGCCTACAGTACCTGCTTTGTCTATTTCTGCCCATACACCTACATTGTGTGTTTTTGCTGCTCATATGCTCCAATATGTACATTTTAATATGCAATATGCGTCATTATTCACCTACCAATATGTTTTATCTACATTTTTATGTAAATATACTCAATTTCACCTACTATAAGTAGTTTTCACTAGCCTAATATCGTTGACTACATATCGGGAGAGTGGTAGAGTGTACATATCGGTAGAGTGTACACTCGGGGTGCCTGCGGCTCGGTAGAGTGTACACTCGGGGTGCCTGCGGCATGGGCGTCTGCGGCATGGGCGTCTGCGGCATGGGCGCCTACGGCTCGGGAGGGTGCGCCTGCGGCTCGGGAGGGTGTACATATCGGGGTACATATCGGTAGGGTGGGCATACATATCGGTAGGTGCGCCTGCGGCTGGGGAGGGTCGCCGGTGGCTGGGGAGGGTCGCCTGCGGCTGGACGGCGCTTGGCGCCACGCGCCTGCGGCGCGCGCGCGCCGAGCGCCGATATCGATACGGGTATCGATCACCTAGTGATCGGGGCGCCAGCCAATGAGAGGCGAGGAGGGTTGACACCCACCTCACCTCCAAAATCAAGCCATCTGCCGTTGCTTAGTAGTTTCTTGACCCAATACTCAGATTACTGGCGTACGCGGGCTGGGGGTCAGAGAGGGGCCTGAAACCCCCCCCCCTTCCAGGTATTACCAATCGCTCTAACAAAAATTTCGCTCCAGAACTAACCACCAGTCTAAGAAACGGGACAGTCGCTTCTACCAAGAGATAGTGGCTTCTACCAAGAGACAGTCGCTTCTACCAAGAGATAGTGGCTTCCACCAAGAGACAGTGGCTTCTACCAAGAGACAGTGGGTTCTACCAAGAGACAGTAGCTTCTACCAAGAGACAGTGGGTTCTTCCAAGAGACAGTGGCTTCTACCAACAGACAGTGTCTTCTACCAAGAGACAGTGGCTTCTACCAAGAGATAGTGGCTTCTACCAACAGACAGTGTCTTCTACCAAGAGACAGTGGCTTCTACCAAGAGATAGTGGCTTCTACCAAGAGACAGTGGCTTCTACCAAGAGACAGTGGCTTCTACCAAGAGATAGTGGCTTCTACCAAGAGACAGTGGCTTCTACCAAGAGACAGTGGCTTCTACCAAGAGACAGTAGCTTCTACCAAGAGATAGTGGCTTCTACCAACAGACAGTGTCTTCTACCAAGAGATAGTGGCTTCTACCAACAGACAGTGTCTTCTACCAAGAGATAGTGGCTTCTACCAACAGACAGTGGCTTCTACCAAGGGACAGTGGCTTCTACCAAGAGATAGTGGCTTCTACCAACAGACAGTGGCTTCTACCAAGGGACAGTGGCTTCTACCAATAGACAGTGGCTTCTATCAAGAGACAGGGGCGCCCACCAAGAGACAGGGGCGCCCACCAAGAGACAGTGTCTTCTACCAAGAGACAGTGTCTTCTACCAAGAGATAGTGGCTTCTACCAACAGACAGTGGCTTCTACCAAGGGACAGTGGCTTCTACCAAGAGATAGTGGCTTCTATCAACAGACAGTGGCTTCTACCAAGGGACAGTGGCTTCTACCAATAGACAGGGGTGCCCACCAAGAGAGGGGCGCCCACCAAGAGATAGTGGCTTCTACCAAGAGACAGGGGCGCCCACCAAGAGACAGGGGGTGCCTACCAAGAGACAGGGAGCGCCAACCAAGAGACAGAGGCGCCCACCAAGAGACAGGGGGTGCCTACCAAGAGACAGGGAGCGCCAACCAAGAGACAGGGGCGCCCACCAAGAGACATGGGGTGCCTACCAAGAGACAGGGGCGCCCACCAAGAGACAGAGGCGCCCACCAAGAGATAGTGGCTTCTACCAAGAGACAGGGGCGCCCACCAAGAGACAGGGGCGCCCACCAAGAGACAGGGGCGCCCACCAAGAGACAGGGGCGCCCACCAAGAGACAGGGACTGTCTCTGTAAAACTGACTCAGACTAACAACGTTTTTTCTTCAAGTTCGCCAAGGGCCCTCAGTCGCTTTGAGTTTCCCATTAATTATTGATTAAATTGACAAAATCTCTTCAATTGTAGAATATTTTAATTGACTTGACCTGCTTGCTAGCTTTGGTCTTCCTCGGGTCATTAAATTTTGAGTTTTCTTCCATCAAAGAAAGTTGCGGGCCAATTATAAATTGCTGTCAACACCTTTTCCTGTCTAACTGTCAGCTTCTACCCAACCTTCTCAGACACGAGCAAAGAAAGTTTTGCATGCAACGACTAATTGGCCTGGTTCGTGACAAGACCGCGTTGAACTGGGACGACCACTTCAAGAATATCCTGCTAATTTTGTTGGAAACTCTGTCCGAAAATGAGGTAAGCGGCGGCTGGGGGTTTCCCAGCTTGTTTTGTGGGCGTTTTTGCCAGTTAAGCTATTTTTCAGCCGTGTCTCCTGGTAATGAATTAAACTAAAGACACGCCCAGAACTGAGGGCAATCCTTGTGTCTCTGTTTAGTCCGTGAGACTCATTGTGACACTGGTCCTGACATCCTGTTTACTGACATCCTGTTTACTGGCGCCTCATCTGAAATCTCTTGCCTGACATCCTGTTTACTGCTTGTCTGACATCCTGTTTACTGACATCTCTTGTCTGACATCCTGTTTACTGACATCTCTTGTCTGACATCCTATTTATTGACATCTCTTGTCTGACATCCTGTTTGCTGACATCTCTTGTCTGACATCCTATTTATTGACATCTCTTGTCTGACACCCTGCTTACTGACGTCTCATCTGACACCTCTTGTCTGACACCCTTTTTACCGACGTCTCATCTGACACCTCTTGTTACTGCCACCTTTTGATCCGGCAATGTGCTGTTTTCATTCCACAAATCCTTCAGAGCGACATTCGAGCCTGCGCTCTGTCCGCCCTGCAAGAGCTGCTCCGAGCCGAGTCGGCCAGATTCGTTGACTTTGTCGAGGTCACCGTATTGAAGGTGCTGGAAGCGCACAGAGATCAGGACCGGTCTGTAGCCAAAGCCGCGGACGATTGCGCCAAAGCCCTGTCTGCCTGCCTACCAGCTGATCAGATTCTCCGAGTCCTCATTCCCATTGTGCTGGACTCTGAGGTGCCAATCACTTTGGCGGCAATCAAGATGGAGATGCGTGTAGTTCAAGAGGCTGACTCTGGTCTGCTCGAACGCCTGCTAGCAGAGCT
Organism: Macrostomum lignano; assembly: GCA_002269645.1. NCBI lineage: Eukaryota > Metazoa > Platyhelminthes > Macrostomidae > Macrostomum > Macrostomum lignano. The sequence continues at coordinate 102,233 of NIVC01000307.1, forward strand.
CTGCCCCGGCCTGGTCAGGGCCTGCGAGCATCAGGAGTCGCCGATACGAAAGGCGGCGATATTCTGCTTAGTACAGGTGCAGCTCAAGGTTGGCGACTCCCTGATGCTGCATCTGGGCGATATGAGCGGCACCAAGCGGCGTCTGTTGCAGCTGTACATCTGCCGGGCCAGGGCGCCCCAGCAGCAGCAGCAGCAGCAACTGGCCGCCTTCTAAAAGAAGCTGTTTATACATATATATACCTGTGTTTTTCTATCTTTTTTGCTTTGGTTTTTAGGGTTCACTTGCTAATTTATCCTGAAGACATGACTCGCTGATTATTGAGTTGGTGACCTATTATCAATCATTGATGACTCACTGATGACTCACTTGGTTGCTCACTGAATATGACTCACTTGAATCTTTAAATGACTCACTTAAATCTTTAAATGACTCACTTAAATCCTTTAATGACTCACTGAATGCATCGATGACTCACTTAAATCCTTAAATGACTCACTGAATGCATCGATGACTCACTTCAATCCTTTAATGACTCACTGAATGCATCGGTGACTCACTTAAATCCTTAGATGACTCACTGAATGCATCGATGACTCACTTAAATCCTTAAATGACTCACTGAATGCATCGATGACTCACTAAATGCATCGATGACTCACTTCAATCCTTAAATGACTCACTGTATGCATCGATGACTCACTGAATGCATCGATGACTCACTTCAATCCTTAAATGACTCACTGAATACATCGATGACTCACTAAATGCTCTTTGATTCACCATTTAATAAATAATTTCAAATTGATTAATTATCAGAGGCTACACTTGCTTATATGATATTTGCATCTGTAAAACTACTATGCGCCTCCCTCATCAGTGCTATTCAAAATATTCTTCATCTATTACTCTAATACTTCATCAAATTTGCTGACAGAGGTTTCAATAGAATAACAAGTATGAATTCTCAAATCTGTATTTTTTTAATAATTTACTAATCAACTAGTTTATTGTCCCAAACGAAATATATTTAGTTAATATTAGTATACTCTGAATGGTATAAGTATATGGTATTATATGATTAATGTGTTATTTTTCCAACGATATTTATTATTAGTGTGACATTAGTTATTTTAAAAATAACATAAAAATATATTGCATTTTTATTTCATCTTAAAATCTGTATTGTATAGTATTGGTGTGGATTAAATGGGGGCCCTGCCGCAAGCTAGTGAATATCCAAGCATATGATTATGATTAATGATGTAATCTCGTTAATTGTGTTTTATTGGCGTATATATATTTACATATGAAATATGAAATATGGAACTTCGGAACAGCACTGACGCACTGCAGACTAAAATATATGAAATTTATTAATCTACGTGTTGTCTGCCATTTTGTCTGCAATCTGCCAGTATTCTCTTAATGTTCCTGTTCAAGGCACTGCAAATAGTTTTTTAGCTTCACTTTTCTGCTAATTTTTTCTTGCAGTCAGCAAAGAGGCGAGCAAGTCATGCCCTAAGCACGCTCTCACAGAGTGTACAGCGGCCCTGACTTTCTGACCGTCAGGCATGTACAGTCTCTGTGCCTTTTGGGGGCTGGGCCTCGTATGTGTGAAATTGATCCCCTGATCAATTTTCTTGCATATAAGCCGCGCGGATGTATGTGGCCGCGCACGGGACTACAGTGGGGCGCCAGGTACAGAGGGGGCGCCAATTACAGAGGAGCGGTGGCTACAGAAAGGGCCAAACAGCTACAGGGGGCGCTAGCTACAGAGGGAGGGGGCGCTAGCTACAGGGGGCGCTAGCTACAGAGGGCGCCAGCTACAGAGGGGACGCCAGCTACAGAGGGAGAAGCGCTAGCTACAGAGGGCGCCAGCTACAGAGGTTGCCAGCTACAGAGGGGACGCCAGCTACAGAGGGAGGGGCGCTAGCTACAGAGGGCGCCAGCTACGAGTACTAAGGGGGCGCTAGCTAGAGGCGGCGCCAGCTACAGAGGGAGGGGCGCTAGCTACAGAGGGCGCCAGCTACGAGTACAAAGGGGGCGCCAGCTACAGGGGCGGCACCAGCTACAGAGGGAGGGGGCGCTAGCTACAGAGGGCGCCATGGCTACAAAGGGGGCGCCATGGCTACAAAGGGGGCGCCATGGCTACAGAGGGGGCGCTAGCTACAGAGGGAGGGGGCGCCAGCTACAGAGAGAGGGGCGCTAGCTACAGAGGGCGCCAGCTACGAGTACTAAGGGGGCGCCATGCAGCTACAGAGGGAGGGGCGCTAGCTACAGAGGGCGCCAGCTACAGAGGGGGCGCTAGCTACAAAGGAGGTGCCAACTTCGGAGAGCGGATCCTGATAGCTCCTTTGCAAGCTACCCAAAATCTTTTATAATTCTGTAGTCATTATCAGCATCCCGAATCAAACGCAGAATTCGTAGGTTTAGGTTGCAGTTCTGTTGCAACAGTGGGCAGCTGTAAAAAGCATCTTAGCATTCAATCCTGCTGACAGGATTCGTCCAGCGCATCTTTATTCGGCATAATTTAGTTTCCAAGTTGGAATGTTTTGTCAATGTTTGGGTAGCTCATACAGCTCTAGTTCACGAACAGAAATTGTAAATCAATAATATTTGTTATAGTTTGATCATCCTGCTGCACGCGATCAGAACGTTCAGCCGAGAAACTCCGAGATTCTCTTTCTGTAGCGGCGCTCGTTTTGGCGCAGCCACTTGGCCAGAGCCTCAGCCGATGTCTCCTCCTCCGGCGGGGGCACCGGCCACGGGCTGCCGCGTTTTCCTAGAAACTCGGACACTCGCTTTTCTATCGGGCTGGGTCGGTCGGTGTCAACTGGGGGGGGATGCGGTGAAATTAAGAAGTTGATTAGCGAATCTAAGCCTCTGTGTGTCTGTCTTGGTGTCTGTCTGCCTGTCTGTCTTGTCTGTGTGTCTGTCTGTCTGTCTGTCTCTCTGTCAGTGTTGCCACCACTGCGATTTTTTATCGCTCAGCGATAATTTCGTCTATTTTGCTCATTTCCTGCGATTTTTCGTGGACACCAGTCCTTTCAACTTTTTTTCAAGTACTGTGTTTCATTTTGTGCTCAATTTAAGTGTCACTCTGTCTTAGTGTCTTAGTGTCTGCCTGCCTGTCTGTCTGTCTTAGTGTCTTAGTGTCTGCCTGTCTGTCTGTCTGTCTTAGTGTCTTAGTGTCTGCCTGCCTGTCTCTCTGTGTGTCTGTCTGTCTGTCTTAGTGTCTTAGTGTCTGCCTGCCTGTCTCTCTGTGTGTCTGTCTGTCTGTCTTAGTGTCTTAGTGTCTGCCTGCCTGTCTCTCTGTGTGTCTGTCTGTCTGTCTTAGTGTCTTAGTGTCTGCCTGCCTGTCTCTCTGTGTGTCTGTCTGTCTGTCTTAGTGTCTTAGTGTCTGCCTGTCTGTCTCTGTCTTAGTGTCTTAGTGTCTGCCTGTCTGTCTCTCTGTGTGTCTGTCTGTCTGTCTTAGTGTCTTAGTGTCTGCCTGCCTGTCTCTGTGTGTCTGTCTGTCTGTCTTAGTGTCTTAGTGTCTGCCTGTCTGTCTCTGTCTTAGTGTCTTAGTGTCTGCCTGTCTGTCTGTCTGTCTTAGTGTCTTAGTGTCTGCCTGTCTGTCTGTCTGTCTGTCTGTCTGTCTGTCTGTCTGTCTGTCTGTCTGTCTGTCTGTCTGTCTTGGTGTCTGCCTGCCTGTCTCTCTGTGTGTCTGTCTGTCTGTCTGTCTGTCTTGGTGTCTGCCTGCCTGTCTGTCTGGCTGGCTAATCACCCACCCAACAAAGGGTGTAGCACACAGAACCGTCAATAAAGTTCTTATTCGTCTTACACGGCCTGGGCTCCACAGTCACCGCCGTCATCGCCATCAGCAGCATCAAAGCGAAGCGTGCAGATTTCATGAGATCTTCCGCTGATATTTCCAACAATAACAAACGAAAGAAGATTTTGCTGCTAGAAGACAAGTGGAATCGAAGCAGAGCAATTGTTGCACCTTATATTGACTGAACGAGCCGGCCTTCTCACTGGCTGCTCGCCTTAATTGGGCAGGGAAATCTGGCAAAACTGTTTTTTTCTTGTCCGGCTCCTCTTCGACACGAGTTCCTGTTTGAGCAGCTGGGTGCATCGCTGCCTGTGCTTATAATTTACTGCCTTTGCTGAAGAGAAAATTGTCAATTTGAACGTTTGCAAAACTGTCATGTGTGGGCGATTACAAGGTGGGGGGGGGAGCTGCGCCGGTTCAAGCTGCAGCCTTGCTTCTTCTAAACTTGCTCCATGATCATTGCAAACTGATGCATACACGAGGTCAGGCCGGTTCTATTGAAATCCTGCGAGCTATTGAAAACTTCGTCAAAACCAGAAGCAGAATTGCGACATGACTCTGCATACCTCGAACTGCGGCTCTTCTTTCGAGTCTACGGCGTTTTGACTGCCAAAAATAATACGGTCTAACCTAACTGTAACCCTAATCCCAACTCTAATCCCTAATCCCTATTCCTTCCTACTCCCTAATCCCCAATCCCTATCCCTAATCCCTATCCATAATCCTTAATCCCTAATCCCCAAATCTACTCTAATCCCTTATACTTAATCCCTATCTCGAATACCTAATTCCTAATCCCTTTCGCTAATCCCTAATCCCTAATTCCTAATCCCTACTCTAATCCCTGATCCCTAATCCAAGGACTACTTAAGTAGACGTTACTTACATGTAAGTCGTCCTTGCCTTAATCTCTATTCCTAATCCCTAATCCCTAGTTCCACCAGTGAACGAGCCGAGAGCGAGAGAACCCGAGGCCATGCTCATTTTTCACTGCTCATTCTCATGTGTGAAAAAAGTGATTGGAAATCGATCAGAGTAGTGATTTTTTTATATTTAGCTTGAAATCTGGCAAAAAGCGCAATAGGACGGCAATATTTTTATGACGCCTGATTTTCCACATAACGAGGCCTATTTGTGTGCAATTTCTAGAGATTCGGTTCATTGGGTAAAAAATTATCTATAAAAAACTAAAAACTTGATTTGTGACACTTTTGCTACTTCCGGGACTAATTAACCGGGAAATGTTATAAATTTTGAACTGAAATGCACGGTGTTCCAGACAGTTAATTTAACAAATTTCTTGAAATTCATAAACAAATCGATGTTTTTTCACGTAAAAAATGCCTTTTTTGCACCAAAATTCATGAGATTAAGCTGCATACCGCTTTGCATAATTTGCATTTGCACAGAGTTTGCAAGTACGTAAATAGCTTATCAATTATTATCTTGTCTTATCTTATCAATACTATTATTATATTTGCCCCACAGCCCTGCTGCAATTATCATTTTTATTCAGCAATCAGGGGGGGACAAGGGTCCGGCCGGGTATGCAATGAACTAAGGACGACTGCTTGCACTGGCAATTGAATTTTAAAATATTTCCAGAATAGAATGTCCATATTCAATAAGCCTGCCATTACACTTCATCTGAGACTAATTAATTTTTCCCAGTCACAATGACTGAATCAGTTATCTCAGTAGCGGCAGTTTCAGAGTCAGAGAAGAAAAACCAATTAATTTATTTTATTACCTCTCCACCGCTTGTGACCGCTTGGGGGCTCTTTCATGGACTTCTACTATGCTGTCAGCCAAGGTCGAGTGCTAAACTAAGCTATCTGGATTTGAAACTAATTTTGCAATTAGTCATTTATATAAATGAGGACTCAGATGTTGCGGAGCATCTAGACAAATTATCAAAACGGTAGTTTCCAGTCCACTATTGCGAAGCTCATTTTAGTAGTCCTTGGCATGCGCCGACAATCAGCCCCAGCTGCAACTGGCAGGCACCACCCCCTTCCCCACTCCTGCCCTGGGTTGGCCTGACAATGGACAATGGGTTATTGGCCAGGTGCCTTTAATAATTATCATTTTTTGGCTTCAGTTGGCGATCGGGGATCTAAGAGGAGAGAGAGACTCTATAAAGAGATAGATTTAAAACTCAGCATCCCCATCTCCAACTCAGCAACAGTCTCCCTGCGATGCTATCCGCCAAGAGTTTCACACGGCGTCGTCCACCAGCTGAACCGCCAGCGACCCCGTTGCAGATGCGGCAGCTCGCTGATCAGAAAAGTGCACCGTCCGCTGTTTCTGAAGACGACCGCGGCGTTCCGACTGGCGACGACCGCGAAGCTCCAACTGGCGGAGCCTTGACAGAGCGGCAGCTTCGCAGCCTCAGCTTCCAGGAGCTGCTGGAGCTCTGGCCCGATCCGCAGCGGGAGCTGCAGCTGCGGCTGGATGATGTCGGAGGCGGAGAGCTGCTGAGCTGTCGGCTGCTGCATGCCGCGGTAGCAGCGGACAATCGGGACGGAGTTCGAGGCCTGCTGGAGATGGCGTCGGGCCTGGCCGAGCTGAGCAACTCCGTGAGGCTGCGGTGGGGTGACGGGTGGAGTGACGGGTGGAGTGACGGGTGGAGTGACGGGTGGAGTGACAGGTGGAGTGACGGGTGGAGTGACGGGTGAAGTGACGGGTGAAGTGACGGGTGGAGTGACGGGTGGAGTGATGGGTGGAGTGACGGGTGGAGTGACGGGTGTAGTGATGTGTGAAGTGATTGCCCCATTGAAAATGAGGGTTAATATTGGGGGTTAATTTACCAATAGTCTAATAAAACAAATTAACTAATTATAACTTATAATGTTACTTGACTTTACGGAGGGTAAATTTTCGTTAATTTACGAGTATTTTTAACCGAAATTAACCTACAAAGTGTCTGTGATTAATTAGCGTAAATTCTCTTTTTCGAAAGTTAAACTGCGGTAAATTAACCAACCAAAAGTTACTTTTCGTTTATTTACTTTCAAGTTTAACCCTCGTTTTCAACGGGTGATGTGGAGTGACGGGTGGAGTACAGGTAGAGTGACAGAAAGAGTGACGGGTGGGTGCCAGTCCAGCTGCTGCCCCATCAGCTTCTGCCCTCCGCCCGCCTCCCTCAGCGCCGCGAGCTGCCAATCCACGTGGCCTGCCGGCTCAACCGCCCGCTTCCCGCGGCGCTGCTGCTGCCGGCGATGTCCCGGGAGGCCGTCAACTCGCTGGACGGCCGTGGCCGGGCGCCGCTGCATTGGGCGGTCGAGCTCGGGGAGGCCGACTGCCTGGCCGAGCTGCTGGTCAGCGACCTCTGCGACCTGGCGCTGCCGGACTCGGTGAGAGCCCTGAGGAATCTCTGCTTCTAGGGGCAGACCGGAGAGACAGTCAAGCACTTAACGGAAGTGGGAGAGGCAGTCAAACGCAGACCGGAAGTGGGGAGAGGCAGTCAAGCAACTTACCGGAAGTGGGGAGAGGCAGTCAAGCACTTACCGGAAGGGGGGAGAGGCAGCCCAGCTCAGACCGGAAGTGGGGAGAGGCAGTCAAACGCAGACCGGAAGTGGGGAGAGGCAGTCAAACGCAGACCGGAAGTGGGGAGAGGCAGTAAAACGCAGACCGGAAGTGGGGAGAGGCAGTCAAACGCAGACCGGAAGTAGGGAGAGGCAGTCAAGCGCAGACCGGAAGTGGGGAGAGGCAGTCAAACGCAGACCGGAAGTGGGGAGAGGCAGTCAAACGCAGACCGGAAGTGGGGAGAGGCAGTCAAGCAACTTACCGGAAGTGGGGAGAGGCAGTCAAGCACTTACCGGAAGGGGGGAGAGGCAGCCCAGCTCAGACCGGAAGTGGGGAGAGGCAGTCAAACGCAGACCGGAAGTGGGGAGAGGCAGTCAAGCGCAGACCGGAAGTGGGGAGAGGCAGTCAAACGCAGACCGGAAGCGAATCCCAAATCCCAGTCGGGCAGGTCGGCCCTGGACTGCGCCAGAGAGGCGGGTCCGAAGGCTCGCGCCTGCCTGCGGCTGCTGGAGTCCGCGGCCTCGGCGCCGTCCGCCCTGGCGCCGCTGCGGCTGCGCCGACTGGAGCCGGCGAGGAGCCACGGGTGCCGCGACGGCGAGCCGCGCGCCTGGGGAGCCGCCTGCGACTCCGCGCTGCTGGCCAACAACTGCTTTGGGGAGGTGGAGTTTCCCGGCCTGGGAAACACCGCTCAGGTGAGTGCCTGTTGCAAGATTCATTGCTGTTGCTATAGCAACACTTTTAAGTTCTGTTGCTATGGCAACACTTCCCATTGCTGTTTCTATGGAAACACTTTTCAGTGCTGTTGCTATGGAAACACTTTTCAGTACTGTTGCTATGGCAACACTTTTCATTTTTGTGCTATGGCAACACTTTCCATTGCTGTTGCTATGGAAACACTTTTCATTTTTGATGCTATGGCAACACTTTTCATTTTTGATGCTATGGCAACACTTTTCATTTTTGATGCTATGGCAACACTTTTCATTTTTGATGCTATGGCAACACTTTTCATTGCTGTTGCTATGGAAACACTTTTCATTTATGTTGCTATGGCAACAATTTTACCATAAAAATTAGCAACTTTTTCTATAGTGACACCGCTCATGTAAATTTTCGTTGCTATGGAAACACTTCTTATGTCAGTTACCATGGTAGCACGTCGTGGCATAACTGTTGTTACGGTAACACCTGCTCATTCTCGTTGCTATGGCAACCCTTCTCAGATGAGAGTTTCTGTTGCCACTCCTCCCAGGTGATTGCCTGTTAGTGTGGTATCCCTACTCGGAGTACCTGTCATCATGGCAACAACATCCGCCCTCCCCACTCCCCAGTTCTGCCGCGTGGCCCAGACCTGCTCAGACGCAGACATTTCGCAGCTGCTGCTGGGCTGCTGGGCCCTCAGCAGGCCCTCCCTGGTGCTCAGCGTGCACGGCAGCGACTGCGACAAAGCCTCCTTCAAGGCGGCTTGGCAGAAGGGCCTGTGGAAGACGGCAGCTGGCTCAGGTGAGCTTCATCGGGTGCTCTCGCTAATTATGGAGCTAATTATGCATAAATTATGCTAATGAACCGCAGGTGCCTGGATCGTCACCGACTGCTGCTCCGGTCTGGCCAGAAAAACCGGCCAGGCGGCCAGGGACTTCTGCGACGCCTATGGCCCGGACAGTGTCCGAGCGATTGGGGTTTGCAGCTGGGGGCGCTCGGCCGGCCGGGAGTGTCTTCGATCTGAGAGCTTCGCTGTAAGCTGCGCTGTGATTGGCTGAGCTGTGATTGGCTGAGCTGTGATTGGCTGGGCTGTGATCGGCTGGGCTGCGATTGGCTGAGCTGTGATTGGCTGGGCTGTGATTGGCTGGGCTGTCATTGGCTGGGCTGGGATTGGCTGGGCTGTGATTGGCTGGGCTGTCATTGGCTGGGCTGTGATTGGCTGGGCTGTCATTGGCTGGGCTGTCATTGGCTGGGCTGTCATTGGCTGGGCTGTCATTGGCTGGGCTGTGATTGGCTGCGTTGTGATTGGCTGGGCTGGGATTGGCTGGGCTGGGATTGGCTGGGCCTAACAACCCAGCGACCAATCCCGTAGGGCTGCAACCCGGCTCACTACAAATCTGATTCGCCCAGCGATGGAGACAGCGACAGCAGCGCCGACTCGCTGGACCCGAACCACAGCCACCTGCTGCTGGTGGACTGCGCGCACCGAGACCGCGGCTGCGACTGCTGCCGCTCCGACACCAGCTGGCTGTTCCGCAGTCGCTTTGAGGCGCTGCTGAAGGACTGGCCGAAATTGGCAGCCGGGGCCAGGGACTCCGGAGTGGGAGGAATTTCCGAAACTGACTTGAGCGGTTTGCGTCATTTTATCTACGTTTCCCCGTTTCCCCTTCCCTCTCTCCCTCTCTCCATCTCCACTCTCTCTTTCTTCTGTCCCCCTCAGGTTAAGAGATATACTTCCCTCATATGTACATCAGCTCATCGATTGATGATATTGTATACGGACATAAATGATATTTAAAAGGCAAAGATTCATTCCATTAGACGCAATTTTTTGGCCTGACGAGGAGCCCAGAGTCTTGAAACCGGTTGCCATTTCCTATATACTTAAATTTAGAACTGAAATACGCCGTGACCCCCCTCTCTCCCTCTCCCCCTTTCTCCCTCCCTCTCTCCCTCTCCCTCTTTCTCTCCCTCTCTCCCTCTCTCCCCTCTCCCCTCTCTCCCTCTGTCCCTCTCCCCCTCTCCCCTCTCCCTCTCTCCCTCTCCCCTCTCCCCTCTCTCCCTCTCCCCTCTCTCCCTAGCAATTTCTACCTTTTCCCGCATCCCCTCCAGACGCCGCCTCAAGCGTCTCGCCGCTCTGCTGCCTTCTGGCCTGCGGCATGGACAGCTCCAGCCTCTACGGCCTGCACGCCAGCGTCCACATCAACCGCACCCCTTTGCTGATCATCGCCGGCACCGGTGGCCTCGCCGACCTGCTGGCCAAACTGTTGAAAGACGTCAACGAATCAGCCGCCGAAGCCGACTCTACGCCCGCCGCAGGTGGCGACCCGCTGAGCTCCGCCTCGTTGACCAGCCGGCTCCAGGAGGCCTGGGACCTGCCGCCGGACACCCCGCTGGACGAGGAGGTTCGCCTACTTCGCCAGCTAGTCGTTGAATCACGGCACCGCATCGACTTGTTCACCCTGGATGTCGATTCGGCCTCGGACTTGGACGGCCGAATCCTCGCGTGCCTGCTGAACTCGGCTGGAGGCGGGGGCGGCGACGATGGGTTCAACGGCGAGCAGCTGCGGATGGCCATGGCGCTTGACCGCAGTGACATCGCCAAGGAGAAGGTGCTCAGCGGCAGCGGCCGTCGATGGCGCGACGGCGAGTTGGATAAATTCATGCTGGCCGCTCTGCGAGAGAACCGGGTGGCCTTCGCGCGCCTGTTTGTGCAGCAGGGCTTCGGGCTGGAAAGCTTTGTCACCGTACGACTGCTGGAGACTCTGTACACTGAGGACTACTGCAGCGGGGTGAGCGAATGAGCTAGTTAGTTAGTTAGTTAGTTAGTTAGTTAGTTAGTTAGTTAGTTAGTTAGTTAGTTAGTTAGTTAGTTAGTTAGTTAGTTAGTTAGTTAGTTAGTTAGTTAGTTAGTTAGTTAGTTAGTTAGTTAGTTAGTTAGTTAGTTAGTTAGTTAGTCAGTTAGTTAGTCAGTTAGTTAGTTAGTTAGTTAGTTAGTTAGTTAGTTAGTCAGTTAGTTAGTTAGTCAGTTAGTTAGTTAGTTAGTTAGTTAGTTAGTTAGTTAGTTAGTTAGTTAGTTAGTTAGTTAGTTAGTTAGTTAGTTAGTCAGTTAGTTAGTTAGTTAGTTAGTTAGTTAGTTAGTTAGTTAGTTAGTTAGTTAGTTAGTTAGTTAGTTAGTTAGTTAGTCAGTTAGTTAGTTAGTTAGTTAGTTAGTTAGTTAGTTAGTTAGTTAGTTAGTTAGTTAGTTAGTTAGTTAGTTAGTTAGTTAGTTAGTTAGTTAGTTAGTTAGTTAGTTAGTTAGTTAGTTAGTTAGTTAGTTAGTTAGTTAGTTAGTTAGTTAGTTAGTTAGTTAGTTAGTTAGTTAGTTAGTTAGTTAGTTAGTTAGTTAGTTAGTTAGTTAGTTAGTTAGTTAGTTAGTTAGTTAGTTAGTTAGTTAGTTAGTTAGTTAGTTAGTTAATTAGTCAGCTAGTTAGTTACGAGTATTTATGGCTCCAAACCAACCCCCTAACATTGCAGACTGAATCAACCCGCATATTCAGAAACTGCCTGGACGCATCCACGGGTCGAAGGGTAATGCAGTCTTCTGTGGCAAATATGGAAAACGCTTTTTAAAAGTGCATTTTATCTCTTTGCCCCTACTCCTTCATCAGAACATGGGATCAGTTTGTCTGCCAGACATTGGAAGACTGCTGCAGCGGCTCGCTGGAAAACGCTACCAGACTCCTTACCCGGTTGATGAAGCCAGTCGGCAGGGAGGAGAGCAGCCAATGGAACGGCCAGCCCGTGACCTGTTCATCTGGTGTCTGCTGACCCAACGGAAAGAGTTGGCCGAGTTCTTCTGGACCCTTGAGAAGGAGTGCGTGCCGGCTGCACTGCTGGCGGCTCTGTTGCTAAGGCAAATTCGAGACTTTAGCGACGATATTAGCGAGAAAGAGGAACTTGAAGAGATCGCCTAGTGAGTGCTGTATCAATTTTCTATTAGTCAGATCTACCTGACACCATAATGTCAGATCTACCTAACACCATAATGTCAGATCTACCTGACACCATGTCAGATCTACCTGACACCTATTATGTCAGACCTACTTAACACAAGAGGCAAGGAGGGGCTTTAGCACCAAGGGGCTTTAGCACCAAGGGGCGCCAGCACCAAGGGGCGCCAGCACCAAGGGGCGCCAGCACCAAGGGGCGCCAGCACCAAGGGGCGCCAGCACCAAGGGGCGCCAGCACCAAGGGGCGCCAGCACCAAGGGGCGCCAGTCACTACCCAACTACCCCATCGTCTGTGGATCAACTGTCGCCTCAATTCCCGCAGCGATTTCGAATCAAAAGCCGAAGGCGTATTAAACGCATGCGCCGAGGACGATCAGGCCAAGTCGCAGGCGAATTTGGTTCGCCAACTGCAGCACTACGGCGAGAGCACCAGCCTGTTGCTGGCTGCCGAGGGCGACTCCATCAGGTTCATCTCGCACAAGATCTGCCACCAGCTGCTGGACAATGCTTGGATGGGCAGCTTGTCGGAGAAGAAGAATGGCTCGCTCAAGGTGAGAGCTGAGATGTTATTGCTCTTATCTGTTTGCTTCTAGAGGCTGAGGCCAGAGTATTAAGTGATTGGTTTCTATTTGTTCTGAGGGCCCAGAAGCATATTGTTTCACTAATGTAATTTAGTAAACTCCAATTAGCTTTCAGTGCAGCTTTCAGAAGCATGGGCTATCAACGTAGAAAAGATGGGGAATATAAGTTTTTTCACAAGTTTTTACCAGGCAATAATAAAACACCGAATATATTCGTGACAGAGTCTACTCTAAAATGCGTTAATCTACTCATTATGAGTAGCAAGTTAGCGTTTCTTCTTTTTATTTTTTCAAACTTTATGAAATTTCAACAATCGCCTCTGATTTTCTAAAATAAAATTAGCATCTTAATCCTGTTTTACTGACTCCAAGCTGCCTCAGACTCGAAACTATTTAAAAAGAAATCAAATCAACTTGAGACTGAAGTTTACAATAAAACCTCAAACTTAAAAAATCTAATCCAGTGCGTGTGCATTGCATTGCGAGCAAGAGAAAAAAACAAGTGACACCCCAGCCCACAGCCAGGCCGATAACAGTTTGGCTTTCCTCTGCCTGACTTTGACACCTCTCTCTTTACTGCTCTCTCATTGGCTGAGCTAGATTGAGCCTGCTCCCCTAAGGCAGATTTTCGTCTGTCTGACTTTGACCTCTCTTCTTACGAGTACTGCTCTCTCATTGGTTGAGCTAAATTGGCCTCTCCCCTCTGAGTTTCGTCTGTCTGACTTTGACCCTCTCTCCTTACTGCTCTCTCATTGGCTGAGCTAGATTGGCCTTCCCCGCCTTAGGCTGAATTTGATCTGTCTTGCGTTCACTTGTGTACATCGAGTTAAATTCTTTCTGTTCATTCTTAACCCCAGATGCTCCTGATCGCCACAAAAACCCAAGGAAAGAAAAGAAATTTTAGCTGCCACATTAAATTTAGGCGATACCGCGCAGTATAAACTACTGAAAAGAGTAGACGCTGTGCTTTTTATTACGTTAATTGCAAGTGGCATAGTTCTTCTATACAGATACCGAAGGTGTAAAAAGTTGCTTTCTCGCTAATACTAGGGCTACTCATACTAAGCAGGAAAATTCTTTTCGCAAAAACCTATAACAAAAAGGCTTAATTTCAAGCGAAATTTAAATATATTTACAGTAATTATCAGCATTTATATTAACATTAGTTTTTACTGACAATAAATATCGCTGAAACGAGCAATCTTTTAAACGTTGAAGTATTTCTCACCTCTCTTCCATACAAAGTCTCTGAGATCAGGCAGTTTGGCTGCTACTTTCATGGGCCGTCACGACCTTCATTTTAGCAGCTTCGTCTTCAGGCTCCTCGGCTGCACTTGAGCGTCTGTATTCTGTTTTTGCAATACTCCGTCGCGTTCTGCAAGGCGATTTCTTGCAAATCTTCGCTTTTTAAAGCCAGTTTTAGTCATTTCGGAGGCGTTCTTACACTTAGGAGCGTCACAGTATCGCCATGGCAACGGGTGCGGCTCATTGGCGTGGCAGCTGCGAGCCTGTCAATCAAAATGCTGTTAATTTGCTCGTAGAGGCAGGCGGCGGTGCTGTAGGTGAATTTTTCCCGCCTTCGAGTCAGTGAGTTGGCGAAGACCACGGGTGATCGGTCGCTGCGGCAGTGCGTGCTGTAAAGTTCCTCACTGCAGGAGTTCTCCAGCATGCTCAGCTTCACTATGTACTCGTTGCCAGGTGCCATGAGGAAATTATTCTCGTATCTTAGCGACGGATAAGCACCTGGAGGAACGATTAGCATGGAGAAGCCGGAAGCTTTTAACTGGTTCATTATCTTGACTGGGTGCCAATCCATGAAAGAAAATGATTAGTTCTGCTCGTCAGAAATCGGCCGCATAGAGTAGCCAGAATAATTAAAATCCGGGAAATACGGATCTGTCATTAAGTGGATCTCCAGTACGTCACTGGAGTTGACCAACATCTGTTTGTGCTGGTCACTCAGAACCGGCTGGAAGCATATCAAATTCTCGAGGCTGTCGACTGTCTTCACTTCAACTTTTTCAATGCGAGTACCTTGGCCAACTGTGGCTCCCAGAATCGCTTGCTCCTTTCTCACCAGAAGGTACTTTTTCAGCAGGTGATGATGAAATGCCACCTGCACACCATGTGTCAAGACGTATGCGCGCCAATATGCGAATTCGGGTTTTGATTTGTAGCCATAAAGTCTGTCAACAGCATCGATGACCTGCTGCACCTCCGCATTCAGCAAGTCGGCCTCTGATTTTGTCAGCTTAAACGGGAAGCTGCCCGAGAAGGGGTTGCTGGGGCAGAAGTACAGGTCCGGGAACACAAACGGCATCTGATCCAGGTGGTACTCCTTTGTCAGCTTGTTCTCCCTGAGTTTGAGCACCAGACTAATGCCGCTCTTGAGAAACATGCCCAGGCAGATGAGGAACAGCAGAATCAACATCACGCGGACTGTTTTGTAGCTGGATGCAGCCGCTCGGCTGATGTCATGCGCTGAACTCGATGCGATGGCCTCCGCTAGAATACTCGCCATTGATAGCCTTTGAATTGGACTGGGTCGCCTGCATGTGATTAAGCATATATGGGATAGAATGGAATAGAAGCTAGGTAGATAAAGCTTACATACATAAATACATAGGCAAATAGATGCATAGATTTGTACATACGATAGATACATAGGTACATAGATGCATAGATACATAGGTACACGTACATAGGTACATAGATGCATAGATACATAGGTACATAGGTACATAGGTACATAGATGCATAGATACATAGGTACATAGGTACATAGGTACATAGATGCATAGATACATAGGTACATAGGTACATAGGTACATAGATACATAGGTACATAGGTACATAGGTACATCGATGCATAGATACATAGGTACTTAGGTACATAGATGCATAGATACATAGGTACATAGACACATAGGTACATAGGTAACTGTGTACATGTAAGTACTTACAACTACACTGCTGAAGACATGCAGAACTCCTGCAAGCAGCTGTGCGGCAACAAACCAAATATCAGACAGATAGGAAGGGAAAGATTCCACCGTTTTTGAACTACGCTCCTATTTATATCTTGACCAGGGCACACTGGCTTGCTGCCTGGATTGGTCAATTGAAGGAATCAAAACAAAGTTATTTGGCAGCGGATCATGTGCTTTCCCAGTACACTATTGGGAAGCCTGCGAGCGTATTCGGATTAGTCAAATAGTTCCACTGGTCGCTGCGAAGTCAAAATTGAGGACTTCCGCCGCAAATAAAGCTAATTAATCTGTTGGATATATGGATATTGTATCAGACATTATTTCTCATGTTTAAAACCATCTGCCACGTTTTAAAAGCACTCGAGATGCCTCTAGAATGGAACGGATTGTCGATCACAGCGGCGATTTCGCTGGCTACACACACGGAGCTGGCAACCAGTGCATGTCCAGAGTTCGAAACTGTTCTGTTAAATTGACTTGCGGGAAATGCGAGAGCGGCTTCTCACCAAATCTGATTGATTTCGGGTCAGACCATGATGAGTAGAATATGATCACGCAGAAAACTGTGTATCGCGGATGTGCAAGCTGCCGCGAAAGAACTTCACGTAGACAACGTTAACCTTAAACATTTATCCCGAAAGGCCATAACCTTTGTCCCAGATACCGTTTAAATTTTAGTTAAGTACCATGAGTTCATGTGGCTGAGTACATGGCGTACAATTAGTTCATGGAGGAGTGCGATGATCAGTGTAATATTTGGTCATTTGTTTCAAAGACCCTGTGTGGCTGGCTGGAGAGTTGTGCAATAACGAACAAAGATGCTTCCTTGCCTCGTCCATTTCACATCAAGGGCACACGCTTGACGATTAGACAGTCGATTAGGCAGCTGTACACCCTGCATGAGCATTTGCATGAGTGCGTTCCTGTGTACAGTATCCAGTATGCGTACGAACTAACTCGCTCAGAAGTCAGCTGAAGTCAGCTGAATCGGTAGAATTGCCGCGTTGTCATATCTTGGACGGTGTCGCCGAAGCCTTCTCTCAAATATTTGTATAGTTTTGCCCATTCTGCTGATCCCCTAAGCATGCACACGCAAATTGACACTCACCTGACCTGACGATCTCATCGCCAGACATTTACACTCTGTGTCTTGAGGGTTGGATCTCATGAGCAAGAATTGCCCAATGTTCAGGTCAATCTTCGTGCACCAACTTAGAATTGAACTTGGCTTGAGATTTAGAGACGGTACAGCCCTGGTCTACTCAAGGACTACTAAAACAACGCGTATACAGGATGCGACACTTACGTTTCATGGAAAAAAAGTTTTGAAGGCCACTTTTCGCCGAAAAATACACACTACGGAGATAGGAAGTTTTCATTTTTTTCAGCACACAAATTGTTATTGCTTTCGATAGGAGGCAGACCCAATAAGTTCATCTTTTGATATGTTGTGTCTTTCTTTTAGCTCTATTGCTATTCATAAAGCTTTTTGCTCAGAAAAATACTATTCTACGTTAATTTTTTATTCTACGTACATTTCCTGTACCTAAAAATCATTAAAATGCATGGCACTGCTCGAATCTTTGTTTTTATGAATCTATTTTACTTGAAGTATCATCTCTGTTACATATACGGCTCGTATTGTTACACAGCTGAGAATGACAATAAAAAAGATTCATAAAACCAACGAGCTGGGCCTTGCCATTTTAATGGTTTTTAGGCACAGGACGAATGCAATTGTACTTTAGTCGTACTAAGTAGATTCTTGCGTATACTTTTGACTATGATGGGTGATCAAAACGTTCTGCAGCGTACTCTTCTGACTACGTAAAATAGGAGTTACTGACACCTGATTATACGAGCCGTAAGAATGTAAAATGTAGACGAGCCACGTATACGAGCGTAAATACAGAAAAAGAGTAAATTGTCTAGACAGAACTCCAATATCTTCTACTAAACCTAACCCTAACCCTGATTTCAGTTCGCGCTTCAGCTGATAGCAGGCTTACTGTGTCCATTCTTTTTGCCTCTGTTGGTCCACTATAAATCCGACAACGAGACGGACATCAGCTCGACGGTGGGGGCCGATCGAGGAGGCGAAGTTTCAGCGGATGAGTCGTCAAAGTCTCACAAAAAGCAGACGTTCGCGTCGCGGATTTGGTCTAAAGCCGGCGGAAGGGTCGATCCGGAACTGGGAGATGGAATTATTGTAGATGCTGACGAGAAGTACGAGCTTTTTGAACCGCTTGCAAATTTCTACTTTCGGTAGAATAAAGTGTCTTTTTGGTAGGACAGTGTCTTAGTTAGGCAGTGTCTCTTCAGTTGGACGCAGTATCCTTTTAGAAGTGGGACAAAAGTAGGACACAAAACTGCTTTGGAACTCCTGACTTTCGGCAGAATACCTTTACCCGTTTTTTGAAAGACAAAATGTCTTTCGTAGAATAGTCTCTTCGATAGACACGGTGTCTATTCGGTCAGACACGGCGTATTCTTTAAAAAAGACAGACACAATTGTCTCTTCGGTAGGGACACAGTGTTTTTTCAATAGGGCATTGTCTTTGTTGAACATCCTAGATAATGTCTACGAAATAAGGACACTTTTTCAAATAATTCGCAACTTTTTTTCCAAGGAAAAGTAGAAACACGACATAGTGTTGGTAGTAGAGCATTTATACGATTCTAAAATACATAACTCCCGCACAATTTACGCCTTGAAACGTACAATCATAATGGGGCACTTAAACTTTCTTAAAATCACAAAGGACCTCGCGACCGCGTCGATGCTGCATGTCGTTCGGCGAATATCGTCGTAGAATTTTGGACTTCTACTCAGCCCCTGTTGTTCGATTCAGCTACACCACCGTGAGTTACGACGTCTCGACTTTTTTAAATTTGTGTGTTAATGCCACCGCGAGACAGCGAATGGTCAATGAAGTTGAGCTCCAGTTCATCCCGACGCGATGGACTCAACTCTGAGCTGGGCAGGCTAGAATTGGACAGCTTAAATGGGACAGGAAACCTTGTTTCTTAGAAAAACATTTTGTGGGTTCGGTTTGTGCGAAAAATACAGTATTGAGACAGGAGCTTTTCATTTTTTCGACTCAAAAATAGCAATAGTTTTTTGCTGATAAAACGTTGCAACTACGAATCGTTAAAACCTCCAAATAAGAGATTTGTCTGTTTGTTCTAATTTTTTGGTATTATGTCCTAAACCTAAAAATTATCCGTTACATAGATACCTAGATGCGTTGATAGATAACTAGATAACTACCAAAGACTCATTTTAGTATAGTAGACTACTTAGCTTGTATTATTGGTAACGTTTCTTGGAAAGTTAGAATATTACTTGACCGGAACATTATTTATATGCTACTTAAATGTAAGATTACAAGGGCCACTGCACTAAAAGGTATTTAAAATATTTCGTAGAAATCAGTTATAATGCTCCTCATTTTCCTTTCTTAGAAATTCTCCTTGATGCGTTTTAGTACTCATGATCCGCAAACCCAGCCCCAATATGTTTTCTAAGAAATGAAGTTTCTTATCTTTCTACTTACGTCGTTCTCTACAAGCTGTTGAAAGCTTTTAAGCCTCAGACCGAACTGCTCAAATTTTCAGATCTCCTACCTGGCGTTTCTATGCCTGTACTCGTACACTCTGCTGTTCAAGTTCGGTCCCAGCCTACCAAACTGGTCCGCCAGCCACCTACTGCTATACGTTTGGGTTCTGTCACTGGTGCTGGAAGAACTGCGTCAAGCTCTGCTATCCAAGATCTCATTTAGCGCTTATATTTCGGACACGTGGAACATATTCGATATTGTAGCCATATTGTTGTTCAATATTGGAGCAATTTCTTTTATACTACGCCTCGCCACTCCAGTTGTGGAAGCGCTGTTCGGTGTCCAGGGCGACCAAGCTGGCATCTCATCGAGTCAGGAGACACTGCTCAGGCTGAGTCGTCTCTGCCTCGCTCTGGCATTGTTTGTATTCTTCTTGAGGATTCTGCAGTTCTTCTCCATCAGCGTCACTCTCGGACCGAAAGTGGTTATGATTCAGAATATGGTTAGATCAAAACACTAAACCTGCGAATCATTGCGTGGCTACTAAAATAGCATTTGGGCGGTTCGAGAATCTAGAATCATGAAGAATGATAATAATAAAGCCAACTTCTAGAAAAAAGTTTCTTTACATCTAGGCTTTTACAGTCACCAAACGTTACAAAAAACTTTATGACCCACAAACGTTACAATCTTCAAACGTTACAACCTCCAACTGTTACAACCTCCAACCTTTCCAACTATCAAAAGTTACAACCTCCAACTGCTACAACCTCCAACCTTTCCAACTATCAAACGTCACAACCTCCAACTGCTACAACCTCCAACCTTTCCAACTATCAAAAGTTACAACCTCCAACTGCTACAACCTCCAACCTTTCCAACTATCAAACGTCACAACCTCCAACTGCTACAACGTCCAACCTTTCCAACTATCAAAAGTTACAACCTCCAACTGCTACAACCTCCAACCTTTCCAACTATCAAACGTTACAACCTCCAACCTTTCCAACTATCAAACGTCACAACCTCCAACTGTTACAACCTCCAACCTTTCCAACTATCAAACGTCACAACCTCCAACTGTTACAACCTCCAACCTTTCCAACTATCAAACGTTACAACCTCCAACTGTTACAACCTTCAAATGTTAAAACCTCAAATGTATTTTAAAGGTCCTGATTATCCCTGGTTTAATTTACAATCTTTTTTATCGAAATCTTAAACATTGATTTCATTTAATGAAAAAACACAAAACTGTTTCAGATCACAAACGACCTGATGCCATTTATGGTGATCCTCCTCACATTCACCTTCGGTTACGGCATAGCAATGTGGAGCATCACATTTCCCACAAATGATCCGTCGATTTCCGAAGCCATGGTGATGATTGTCAGGCTGATGCGCGTGTCCTACTTTCAAATCTATGGCGAAATGAATATGGACTTAATTACTGGCCTTGGTAAATTAGCGAATAGTTATATGCATGTATTAGTTTATTGGGACAAAAATTCAACCCTGTTTGAAGGATTGACAAGCTGATTAAATGGATTAATAGGCGCACTTTTAAAGGGATTTACTGACAGTTTAGAGCGACTCAAACTTTAAAGGTATTCTCACGCAGTTTCACGCTTTTATCAAGATACTCACACAATGGACTGCACACTATTGAATAGGAAGCACACACACTTTGAAGCCTTGACACAAGCTGGTTAACCCTGACCATTTCAGCTCCAACTTGTGCCACGGATCCATCAACATGTGCAGACGTTTGGGGAGCCTGGATCGCTCCGATTCTGTTGGGCATTCACATGATACTGGCCAATGGACTGCTGTTTAACCTGCTTATTGCAATGTTCTCGTGAGTGAAGATCAATAATAACTACTGTTTCTGACGATGTGAAGGTTAAAGTATCTTTTAAGGAACCAATCGATCAATTTAGGATTTGGGACTTCAAATTATAATAGATTACGAGCTGAATTTTTAAAATATTTTTGTGTACTTTTGATGCAGAAGATAATTGTACTTTTGTGCAAAACTTTTGTGTGCACTTTTGTGAAAACAACGCGTAATTTTGTCAATATGAAGTGTACTTTAGTAAATATAAATTGTACTTTTTTGATATAATGTGCACTTTTGTGAATATGACATGTACTTTTGTGAATACGATGTGTACTTTTGTTAATATGTGTACTTTTGTAAATGTGATGTGTCCTTTTGTAAATATGATTTGTACTTTTGTGAATGCTATGTGTACTTTTGTGAATACGATGTGTACTTTTGTGAATATGATGTGTACTTTTGTGAATACGATGTGTACTTTTGTGAATACGATGTGTACTTTTGTGAATATGATGTGTACTTTTGGGAATATGATGTGTACTTTTATGAACAAGATAACTGTGCTACCGTGTAAAGCTAGCTAAATCTCGCGCCCACGCAGACACACCTACGAGTTGGTTGACGCTTCGGGGCGCCAGCACTGGAGCTTGCAGCGCTATCTGCTTATGCGCGAGTTTTCTGAGCGCAGCCCCATCGCCCCGCCTCTGGTGGCGCTGTGGCATCTAGCTTGGCCGCTGAGGTTCTTAGCGAAACGCTGCTGCGTCGGCGATGTCGGTGGAGATGCACACAGCGGTGACACTCCGTTCAGTGAGTAGCTTTGTCTCTAACTGCTAAACTACTGGGCCAGCGTACCATCTTTAACCGCCAATCTACCATCTTCAATTACCATCTGCCATCTCTAAGTACCGATCTGCCATCTCTAACTGCCAATCTGCCATCTCTAACTACCGATCTACCATCTCTAACTACCAATCTGCCATCTCTAACTGCAGAGACGAGCTACGCAGACGACAGGCAGAAGGAGCGCCAGCTCATGCAGTGGGAACGAATCCGGGCCCTCGAGTTCCTCCGCAACCTGGAGGAGTCGCCTTCCGGACAGTCGGCGGCTGCAGCCTCGGCCGAGGCCAAGCCGATGGTGCTGCGGGCGGCCGGGGTGAACAAGGAGCTCGAGGCGGTACGCAGCCAGCTGGAGGAGTCCTTCAAGGAGTCCCTGCGCGAGGTGGACGGCCGGGTGAGGCGGCTGGACTCGATGGAGGCGCAGCTGGGGCAGCTGAAAGACCTCCTGGAGGGCCTGAAAGACCGCCTGAGCGAGCGGCACATCGAGGTGAAGCGCCTGTGTGTCTGTCTGTCTTAGTGTCTACCTGCCTGCCTGTCTGTCTGTCTGTCTGTCTGTCTGTCTGTCTGTCTGTCTGTCTGTCTGTCTGTCTGTCTGTCTGTCTGTCTGTCTGTCTGTCTGTCTGTCTGTCTGTCTGTCTGTCTGTCTGTCTGTCTGTCTGTCTGTCTGTCTGTCTGTCTGTCTGTCTGTCTGTCTGTCTGTCTGTCTGTCTGTCTGTCTGTCTGTCTGTCTGTCTGTCTGTCTGTGTGTCTGTCTGTCTGTCTGTCTGTCTGTCTGTGTGTCTGTCTGTCTGTCTGTCTGTCTGTCTGTCTGTCTGTCTGTCTGTCTGTCTGTCTGTCTGTCTGTCTGTCTGTCTGTCTGTCTGTCTGTCTGTCTGTCTGTCTGTCTGTCTGTCTGTCTGTCTGTCTGTCTGTGTGTCTGTCTGTCTGCCTATCTGTCTGTCTGTCTGTCTGCCTATCTGTCTGTCTGTCCGTATTCAACAGAATCCCAGAACCCCATCGCAGGTGGTGACCAGCATCAAAAACTGCTCAATTCGAGCTGCAGCACCGGAGTCGCCCTCGGCTACTCACGAGGTGCAGCCGTCAGATTCCGTGTCCCCGTCGGCGAAGTCAAAGAGGAAAGCGGGCGACTGGCACTGGCCGCAGAGCGGTCATTTCGACGAGGAATTGGACGATCCTGCGGCTAGCGATGTGCAGCCGAGTGCGTGGCTGGTGGCCTTGCATCAGCACAAGCTCTGCCGCCTGCTGCCCATTGGGTGCTTGGTAAGTTACCCGGCTGCGGATATGCTTGGGTGTCTGTGTGGGAATCTTTGTGGGTATGTGGGTATCTTTGTGGGCATCTTGTAGGTATCAGTGTAGGTATCTTTGTCCTTATCTATGTGGGTATCTTTGGGGTATATTTGTGGGTATAAATGTGGGTATCTGTGTGGGTATCTTTGTGGGTATGGGGGTATCTTTGTGGGTATCTTTTAGGTATCTTTGTTGGTATCTTTGTGTGGGTAGCTTGGTAAGTTACCCGGTCGCATAATTTTTTGGGTATTTTGTGAGCATGTATCTTTGTGGTTATCTAGGTGGCTATCTAAGTGGGTATCTAAGTGGATAACTGGGTGGGTATTTAATTAGGTATCAGAATGGGTATCTGAGGAATATCTAAGAGGATATACAGCCGTGTATTTGTGTGAGGATTTACAAATAAATGAACCAAAAAAAATATTTGCAGTCGTCAAGAAAATCTGCAGCCTTGAGTCTGTGCGGCTGGGCGGACCCGGAATCCACAGACGCCATTGAGGACAGCTTCAATGGGTTCGATCAGGCCGGCGGGTTCAGCAGGAAGTCTCACGGCGGAAGGTGAAACAATCAATTAGTCGATAGAATCATTAGTCAGATTTATTGCTCTCTTAACGGTTAATTTCCTCATACTCTCTACTCAAGGTACGCTGTGGCGAACTCGGCTCCGAGAAATCCGTACAAGAGCTGCACTTCAACAACGGCGCCTGACAGAGGTGGCCTGCCGCTGTGGGGCCCCAACCACTGCGCTGTGCTGGCCGTCACCCGATGGAAGCGGGACGACAGGCAGAATGCGGTTAAACGCGGAGGTCGACCAGTTCTGCAGGCTGCCACCATTGTTCGGGCAAATCGCCAAGAGTTTCCCAGTTTTCTGGTGAAGCACTGCAGTCACAGGTGCGCACTATAGGATAGGGGAGTTGAGGACCGTAGCTGAAGGACACTATTATAGGATAGGGGAGTTGAGGACCGTAGCTGAAGGACACTATTATAGGATAGGGGAGTTGAGGACCGTAGCAGAAGGACACTATTATAGGATAGGGGAGTTGAGGACCGTAGCTGAAGGACACTATTATAGGATAGGGGAGTTGAGGACCGTAGCTGAAGAACACTATTATAGGATAGGGGAGTTGAGGACCGTAACTGAAGGACACTATTATAGGATAGGGGAGTTAAGGACCGTAGCTGAAGGACACTATTATAGGATAGGGGAGTTGAGGACCGTAGCTGAAGAACACTATTATAGGATAGGGGAGTTGAGGACCGTAGCTGAAGGACACTATTATAGGATAGGGGAGTTAAGGACCGTAGCTGAAGAACACTATTATAGGATAGGGGAGTTGAGGACCGTAGCTGAAGGACACTATTATAGGATAGGGGAGTTGAGGACCGTAGCTGAAGGACACTATTATAGGATAGGGGAGTTAAGGACCGTAGCTGAAGGACACTATTATAGGATAGGGGAGTTGAGGACCGTAGATGAAGGACACTATTATAGGATAGGGGAGTTGAGGACCGTAGCTGAAGGACACTATTATAGGATAGGGGAGTTGAGGACCGTAGCTGAAGAACACTACGAGCATGATTCTCATACGTCGATATTTTGAGTGGCACTGTCGGATGCGACTCAAGGAACGTCAGTAACTGATATCACCCAAATGTCATCCTATTACGCACAGGTGCTCGGCCACCTGCTGCAATTTAGCCAACGAGCTCAAAGCATGGCTAAGTGACCGGGTTGAGTCGGTTGCGGACTCGGCCAACACTCGCAGCGAGATCCAAACAGCCGCTCTGAAGCATTCGGTCCTTCCAGGATCGCCAGACAGCCAGGCTCCATCAGCTTGGCTAGAGACTGAGCTGGTAAATTTGCACGAAGCGTTTAGCAGAAAATTCGACTCGCAGGCCATGCTGACTGCACTGGCTGGAGATGGCGAGTTTGTCACCTGGATGGACGTCGGGAATCAAGCCGACGTGTCGTCAACGCAGAGTGCCATACTGAAATCTCTGGCCGAAGCGCACAAGGCCTATTATTGATACTAAGCTAACACCTTCAACTATGAACTGACCGTTAATAACGCGCACATACTGTTCATATATTGTTCAACAGGCCATTGCTAACCTTCGAGTCACAGAGAGGGTACATGCCAAGGTTGTTGCAAGGACCACTGTAGTACACTGTACTACAGTAGTCCTTGGGTTGTTATACACCCTGCGTGAGCGTGCGTGTGCTCAGACTGAGTAGAGTCCATGCATGTTTGTTCGTTTTCTTCTCTCTCTCTTGAGCGTATTTTCTAGAACAGTTGCCTTTTTACCTATCTCCAGCGTACACTTTGGTTTCTTCTTTTTGTTTGTTGCTTATTTGAGAATATCGAAGACTTTACCAGCGTGTGAGAGCACAACTATTTTATTACCAAAATGGGAAAATAAAAAAGCGAGCAATTGGGGAACACGAGAATTTCCCGCAGGAAGTTTTACCGCCGAGGTTTGCCCGCAGGGTTTTTACAGTCTATAGACAATGCTTGACTAGATTAGAACTAGACTAAACTAGACTAGACTAGACATAAACTTGACTAGATTAGAACTAGACTAGATTTCAAATCCGATTGGATTTGACTTGAATTTCCGACAGGAGAAACCCTGAGGGAAAACCTCGGCGGGAAATTCTCATAGACCCGAGCAATTATTGTACTAATAATGCAACTAGTGACAGGTAGCTGCTGTCTGTCTCAGCCACATTCATTTATGCTTTAGAGAGTGCACATGCCTGACGATTAGAAAGAATCAGGACCGTTGTACACCCTGTGTGAGCGTGTGTATGAGTGTGTGCCTTCCTGTTATACAACGCCGAGACCTGGACGCTGACAGACTCGCTCGAGGCTCAAGTCGACGCGGCGCACGCTGGCCTGCTGCGCGCCGCCTTCAAGATCGGCAACGAGCGAGTCACCAACACGGCGCTCTATCATCGCGCCGCCCTGGCCCGTCCTAGCGATCTGCTGCGCCGTCGGCGACTCCAGCTGGCAGGCCACGTCATCCGCGCCGAGGCCTACTGTCCGGAGCCGGTGCAGGAGGTGCTGCTACTTACGTTGCAGGCACCCTACCGGCGGGGACAGGCGAGGACTCGGCGCTACGTCGACTGTCTGCTGGCTGACGCCGGCGCCCCGGACTCTGCCGGCGGTGCAGCGTTTGTTCGCGCCCAAGCTTCGAAGCGCGCCATCTGACGCTGCTTTTGCGAACTGACAGCGTACTCTGTTGTTGTTGTTGTTGTGCCTTCGTACAGTATTGGAGCGCTTGTATGTCAGCTCAGGAGTCAGCGAAATGGACAATTATGCAACCATCCTGCAAAATGGTTATTATTAAATACCAGAATACCACACAGCTGCCTAACACCACAAATTTGGGCTAGGGTTAGGATTAGGGTTAGGGTTAGGGTTAGGTTAGGATTAGGGTTAGGGTTATGTCTAGGGTTAGGTTGGCAGTGAAATATGGTGTACTAGGCAAGGACTACTAAAGTAGATGTTAATGAGGCTGGTTTTCGCCGAAAAATACACTACGGAGATAGGAAGTTTTCATTTTTTCAACACAAAAATTGCTATTGCTTTTGATAGGAGGCAAACATAGAATCTGAACGAAAAGATTCTACGTATGTTCACCTTTGAATTACATGTTGCGCCTTTCTTATTGCTCTATTGATATTTATAAATCTTTTCGTTCAGAAAATTAGGATTCTATGTTTGCTTTTTAACGATTTTAGGTAAATGAAATGTATGTTAGAATAAAAAATTGACATGGAGTTCTAATATTCTAAACGAAAAGATTATAAAAATCAATAGAGCTAAAAAATGCACAACATATCAAAAGATGAACACTGGGTCTCCCCTCTATCAAAAGCAATAACAATCTTTGTGTTGAAAAAATGAAAACTTGCTATCTCCGCAGTGTATTTTTTCTTTAGGTAGTCCTTTGGTACTAATTAAGCTACACATTAGTAATAAACATCATAAAAATTCCCAAAAATACACTATAAGGTCAATATCTATGGCACTTAAATGGCGACATTGCTCCGTCTCGTTTCTCGAAAACCATTTTAGTAAAATAAGAAAACACTATAACAATTAGCAATATCCGCCCACGCATAGATAGCTCTACCTGGGGGGGGGGGGTTGTCGCCTATACTCGAACTGCAGACGGTTCAAGTGAGAAAACAATCACTGGAGAGCAGCAACACAGCCAGTCTACAGACGGGGAAAAAGCAAATTTATGCAATTCTATTTCTGCTTGAATTAAAATGCAGAGCTTTTAGGATTTTTCCACAGCATTTATTTCCCAGTTTGATATATTAAGCTTTTTAATTTAATATTTAATCACTTCACTTTAAAGACAGCGCGCATCCATGCGAACAGAAGCCTCTATCCAGCCTTTCGTCTGACAAAAAATGCCTTCTATTGCCATAATTGCCTTTGTCTTGGTGGGGAATTTTCCAGATTAACTGCTGATTTTGACACTTTTCCTGCATTCAGTGTAGAGAGCAGAGAGCTCTGTTTGAGCCGCTTGTCCATCTTCTATTCTAATCAGTATTGGGATCTACAGACTTAGTATAATAATCCATAACAATATATTAAATCTCTAATTATAATCTAAAGGCCTGATGGCCCATTTAAAATCGGTAGAATCATCAATAGTCCATAAGATCTATAGAATTGATAGTCCAAATGATTCTAAACTTAGTATAGTTCACAAGATCCATAGGCCTGATAATCCATAAGATCTATAGACTTGCTGGTCCATAAGATCTATAGACGTAATATTTCATATAATCTATAGAATTGATTATCCAAATGATCTATCGACTTGATGGTCCATATGATCTAAAGACTTGGTAGTCTATACGATCTATAGACTTGATAGTTCATAAGATAAGTATACCTGATAGTCCAGTTTATATGATCTATAGACTTTGATAGTCCATACGATCTATAGACTTGGTAGTCTATACGATCTATAGACTTGATAGTTCATAAGATAAGTATACCTGATAGTCCAGTTTATATGATCTATAGACTTTGATAGTCCATACGATCTATAGACTTGGTAGTCTATGCGATCTATAGGCTTGATAGTTTATATGATCTATAGACCTGCTATTTCATTAGGTCTAGAATTGTAATATGGATAGTCCAAAAATCTATAGGCCTCTCCAATGGGGGTCTAGATCGCTAGTCCCAATTGCTCAATATCATATTGGAAAATGGAAAATCTATGAATAGCACAACCTTTCAGACACTAAACAAAAGAAAAATATATGCACGCAATAGATTTTTTATGCAGAGTTTTAATTTAGAACCAATATGGCATTGCCTTTGTTTTAGCGGATTGGCAAAATTAAACTAATTAAATTCCACTTCTACAGGCTATGCGTGCACCAATACACGCTCTTTTTCTCTATTGCTTACGTCAAGGCAAAGACTAGGGCGCCCCTTAGTCTCTAAGTAGTCCCTGGTTGTGGCGCCCCTTACTACTGGCGCCCCCCGCATTGTTCATGTGTACAATGACACTCTCCCCATTAGATGGCGCCACACGGTTTCGACCTCTAAATATGCTCCCAAATCGGAAATCCTGACAAGAATTGTAGCTTGTAGAAAAAAAATCATATATAAATTTTCTAATAAATAAATTTTAGTCAGAGATTTGGGGTGCTAGCATCTCTGACAGGTTTCCGTTGCTATGGTAACAAGCAAAGCAACGCAATCCGGAATTGTAATTAAATAAACTACAATAAAGTACTGTCTAAAATACCCGGAAAGCTATAACAATTATTAATTGATTTAATAAATTCAAACCTCATTGACGAAATAAAAACCATTGAAGTTTTAAAAATAGAAATGGACAGACAAAAGTCAAAACTAATTGAGTTTCGGCAAAATCAAAGACTATGAATTTTCATGTCTCTGCACTTCAATGCATGCTTCAGAAAAACTCGAAACGCAAATTAATCTTCTTTTAAGTTCGCTCACATGTTAGTGATGTGGTTGACAGATGTGGTTGATGCCAAGCATGAGACACCAAGAGACAGGGGGCGCCTACCAAGAGACAGGGGCGCCTACCAAGAGACAGGGGCGCCTACCAAGAGACAGGGGCGCCTACCAAGAGACAGGGGCGCCAACCAAGAGACAGGGGCGCCTACCAAGAGAGAGGGGCGCCTACCAAGAGACAGGGGCGCCTACCAAGAGACAGGGGCGCCAACCAAGAGACCAAATATTGGCATATCGGCATCCCTTAGGTTTGCGACCTCTACAGTTTAAATTCCTTCGATTCCTGCCCCTGTCTCTGTCTTAGTCTTTGTCCCTGTCCCTGTCTTTGTTCGCCCTGTCAGTCCAGCAGCCTGTCGCGTTGAATACATCCGGGACGCGAAACCCTAATTCGGCTGATATGTCTGCATGGGGAAATTTCTCACACAGGTTTGTACTCAGACATGGGTGTACGGCACATCTATAGATCCTCAATAGGGATAGCAGTGCTTATCTATAGATCCTCAATAGGGATAGCGGTGCTTATCTATAGATCCTCAATAGGGATAGCGGTGCTTATCTATAGATCCTCAATAGGGATAGCGGTGCTTACATGTATCTATAGATCCTCAATAGGGATAGCGGTGCTTATCTATAGATCCTCTATAGGGATAGCAGTGCTTATCTATAGATCCTCAATAGGGATAGCAGTGCTTATCTATTGATCTTCAATAGGGATAGCGGTGCTTATCTATAGGTCCTCAATAGGGATAGCAGTGCTTATCTATAGATCATCAATAGGGATAGCGGTGCTTATCTATAGATCCTCAATAGGGATAGCAGTGCTTATCTATAGATCATCAATAGGGATAGCAGTGCTTATCTATAGATCCTCAATAGGGATAGCAGTGCTTATCTATAGATCATCAATAGGGATAGCAGTGCTTATCTATAGATCCTCAATAGGGATAGCAGTGCTTATCTATAGATCCTCAATAGGGATAGCAGTGCTTATCTATAGATCATCAATAGGGATAGCAGTGCTTATCTATAGATCCTCAATAGGGATAGCAGTGCTTATCTATAGATCCTCAATAGGGATAGCAGTGCTTATCTATAGATCCTCAATAGGGATAGCAGTGCTTATCTATAGATCATCAATAGGGATAGCAGTGCTTATCTATAGATCCTCAATAGGGATAGCAGTGCTTATCTATAGATCCTCAATAGGGATAGCAGTGCTTATCTATAGATCATCAATAGGGATAGCAGTGCTTATCTATAGATCCATTTATACAGGCATATAGACATATAGACATCTATAGACATTTCATTGCAAATGGTTTCTGTAGAAGACAGACACATTGCCTAAAAGCGGCATCCACGCAGACAAAGCGTCCTTTCTGTCAGTATGCTCTAGACAAAAAATGAATCAACATTCTATAAATAAAATTTTAATTTCAATAGACACTCTCGCATGACTTAATCATTATCGTCGGTGCATGAACAACTGGAATAAAAATACTCGGAATTACTGCATATTCATTGCTGCAGTGTGCTCTCGAAAAATCTAATTTTTTAACGTGGATTTTTTTTCACTCAGTTTGTCTGAGTTTCTCAGAATCCCACATAAATGCACTGACGATACGGAAAATACGCGTTTATCAACGGCGTCCGGGTCATTTCTAAGAAAACTCGAGTTGTAGCGCAACCTTCTGCTTCAGTTGCATCATGCATCATAAATGTAACATAGAAAATCTGTGCTTTCACTGCGCTTCTTCGATCCAATTTCTCTTAATTTTAAAAGATGAAAATCAATTTTGGAAACGAAAAATTCTAAATTAAGTCGCGATTAAATCCGTTAAAAACACTTGAAAATCACAAATATCTGAAAGCACTTTTTCAAAGCAAGTGGAGGTGAGTCTACATGCAAAATAAAAGAATAATCAAATTTATCGGAAAAACGCCCACCTGCCGACCCACCAACGCGCTCTGGCGCTATTGGCTAAGCTTACTCGAATTGTCTATAAATACACACTTTTAAAAGCTTGACAGTATTCGCTTACACAATATCCAAATAACCACCGCTTTTTGAAAAAAACCCAACCGGTAAGTTACGAACCGTTATTAGGAGCCGTATGGGTTTGCCGTGACATTTTACAGGTACGTTTCACCTGTTTCAGACTCTGGTCACCATGAGAGCAGCAGCTGGTCCCATTGTCCTGCTCGTTCTCCTGTCGGCCATCTGTTATCAAGCCGTGAACGCTCGGCCTTTCAAGTCGCCATCGAACCGACACATTTTCGAGACCGACGACCAAGCAGAGCTCGTTCAGCTGATGCGTCGACTGCTCATCGAGGATAAGATGCTCCAGCGTGAGCAGCAGCAGCAGAGGCAGTTCGAGGAGCACTTCGATCCATCTAAAAATCGTCCCTGGAACGCCGCCGAGAATCCAGCTGGCTTCCTGGTGGTGCCGACACCGCCAGGCCCGATTGTGGAGCGTCGCTTCAAGCCGAGCGTCACCCCGTGTCTGCTGAAGTTTTGCACCTGGTAAACTTGGATCGGCGGAGAGCTCACGTCGATATTTTCTCTTTGAATCAATCGATCCTAAAATTATGCGATTAGCTGAATTTCCCAAACAAATGAGGGCAATAAATAAAAAATTCCGCCAGCTTTTGTTCGAAAATCCTATATTTTAACGTCTTTCGCGGCAACACTTCATCGGTTTTACGTTTGACGATTTAAAATAATAAATTTAATACAGCTTGAGAGACTTTGAAGCTCATATGCATTTTCTCGCTGAATTCTAGAGACTGCATGCGAGATGCAAAAAGTTGTTTGATTTAAATTATTTTTTACTCAGTTCTTCACTGTACAAACTGCATGGTTCACTGCAAATAGCCCTGCATGTACAGCTAGCTGGCACATGTACCGAAGGCTACTCAAGTAGAAGGACGGAAACTATACGTTTCTTGGAAAATTTTAGGAGACAGAATTTAGGAGACATGTAAAAAACATTACAAAGATAGGAAGTTCTCATTTTTCAGCACAAAAATTGTTATTGCTTTTAATAGAGGAGAGATCCAGTGTTCCTCTTTCGATATGTCCTGCCTATTCTTATTGCTCTATTGATATTCAGAAAGCTTTCTGTTTAGAAAATTACGAACCTCGAGTTACCGCCTAGACAAAGAGAGGCCTTTCTCGCTAATCGTTATTTCAAATAGTCTGATTTAAAAGCATGTTGCTGAGCAAACAACCGGCAATCTAAAACTACAGACAAAACCAGACGCAATGAGTGCAATTTACGGAATGATCACCTTCAGCTTTACTTTAGCTTTGATTTTAACCCCTAACAATGTCAGAAGTTAAGGTGTCAGTGCCACTCTAGTTTGCGGATGAGGCTTCATTAATTAAGGGAAGCATAACTTAATACTTGTTTTACTATCGGCCCAGTCATCGATCGCAGACTCGACTTCCCCAAGCGTCCAGGAAACGTCGCCTCCTACCGTCGCATGAGTTGCCGATGCCAATTCTTCTAGGACCTAGCCCTGCAGGGGTCCCCAACCTGAGGTCCACAGGCCATTTCTGTGTGGCCTGAAGCCCTCTTTCCAATTTTTTTCATTGCATGCAGCCCGCCGAGTCGCCTGTATTCTTTGTGATTGCAGATATATGGCATTTAAGCCTGCGAATGACTATCCGCTCGTCGGCCAATTGAAGGCGAACGTCCAGGCTAAAAATAGACGCGAAGCATGGTTTTCCTTGATAAGAAGCGCACCAGTCATCTCCCTAAATTTGCATCGACTTTGAGAAACAGACATTTTTAATTTTTATGTACTTTTTGTGGCCCGCGTATCGTATCCAATGTCTGCCACTGAGTCCTAGCCAATCGGTCATCAAGACTTTCGAGACAACCAGGAGGTGCTCAGAACAGTACAGAATACTGATGTCGGTTTTAGGGGTGCCACGTCGTGCTAAGCACCAAGCTCCAAATTGAGCAACAGTAAACTAGCCGGAATTGCCTCTTTGATGAGTCTCTGAACTTCCCAGAAAGTATCCCTCCACAGCAAGTCAGTCCACAGCCAGGGACACCAACAAGACTGACTCTAAAACCACGCCTTGAAAAAGCGCCCGCCAACAGGATGATCTACCGTTCAGCACATCGCTCATGATTGATCAAATAAATATTTTACCCACTCTGCAAATGCTGGCGGTGCGCGGTTTACATGCACAGATATAGACGACACGTACCTGCAACCTAGAAAAACTGTCAAGAGACCACACATTGTGGACAAGGCGGCGCAGACGTACATTCGACCTCTCAATGGCCTCTGCTGAATGGCACGCAGATACTTAAATACAACAGTTGTCCTTCTTCGGGCCAGTGCGATTCAGATATATGGACCTACAGTAACTTCAGTGAGGCATCTGAAGCTCATATGAACCGGACTAGACAGACAGAAAAGCATCGAATTACTGCATCGTCGACTTATGTACTCGTAGTAACAACTACAACTGCGTCGATATCATGCTTTATCTTAATTTTTCCATTTCCAAGCTAATAAAAATGTAGGCAATGAGAAAATCATGTCGCTAAAAATCCAATTAACAAGCACTTGAAAAACAATTAGCTACCAGTCGACTAGATCTCAAACAAAGATAATTTTTCTGGAGAACGCCCACCTGCCCGTCCACCAACGCGCTCTGGCGCTATTGGCTAAGCTAATTGTCTATAAATACAACTGTTTTATGAGCTTGCAAAGATGCTAACACAATTTCCAATTTCCAGAGCACCCTTCTTAAAAAAACCAATCGGTAAGTTACGAACAGTTACTGCTGCAACTGCCAGTAGCCGTATGTGTTTCTCATGTCGTTTTAAATCGGTACGTTTCACCTGTTCCAGACTCTGGTCACCATGAGAGCAGCAGCTGGTCCCATTGTCCTGCTCGTTTTCCTGTCGGCCATCTGTTATCAAGCCGTGAACGCTCGGCCTTTCAAGTCGCCATCGAACCGACACATTTTCGAGACCGACGACCAAGCAGAGCTCGTTCAGCTGATGCTTCGACTGCTCATCGAGGAGAAGATGCTCCAGCGTGAGCAGCAGCAGCAGAGGCAGTTCGAGGAGCACTTCGATCCATCTAAAAATCGTCCCTGGAACGCCGCCGAGAATCCAGCTGGCTTCCTGGTGGTGCCGACACCGCCAGGCCCGATTGTGGAGCGTCGCTCCAAGCCGAGCGTCACCCCGTGTCTGCTGAAGTTTTGCACCTATTAAGCTTGGAGCCTCCGAAAGCTCAGAAAGATCGGGCACTCGAAGTGAAGTCTAACAAACTTATCTTAGCTAGTGTTGAACCCACCTGTCTTTTAATTTTAACTAATCGATCCTAAAGTTATAGAGTCGAATGTCCCCGCTCAATAAAAAAATCGTGCAAATTTTCTTTCCAGAAATCCCCTATTTTGAACAAGCCTTTTGTGGCCAAGTTTTATCGATCTTATCGGTAATGGCTTCAAATAAATCCTTTATTACATCTTGGGACAGAAAAACTCTTGGTAGCATATTGTCTCTCTTAATTCGCTCGTAGCGAGATCGCAAACAGTGGTTTGATATTTTTTCATTTTTTGACTTAATTCTCTATCGTATAGACTAGATGTAGCTCAGAATTTTGCATTTCAATGCATTTAGACTGTACGTATCGAGCCATAGTAGATGTACATGTGCTGGCACCCTGAATATGCAGCGCTTTGCTGACAATCGATTAACTATAATTTTAACCACTCTGGTGATGATGCACATGTATGCATGAGTATGAGTAATTGCGGCCTTGAACCATCCAAAGACAAGAAAACACAAATTCACCGGTGGGATGTTTCTGCTCTCAGGCGCGCCCCAGGGTCGCCGCTTTTTTCCAAGTCAGTAGTTATCACGGCGCTCAGCCTTTAAGTATTCCATCGGTGACACCTGGCATGGATACTATTTAACAGTCCAACTTTAGCATTATATTTTTCTCTAATCGATCACAAACATAGATAGATAGATACCTACCTACCGACAAACAATTTTTAGTATAGTGGATTATATGTTAGTCCCCATGAACATGTAAAAAGCCAAGTCTGGCTTCTGCGGAATAAAGGTGTTTAAAGCAGCAAGCATGTACTCCCATCCTGATATCAATCTTGATAGCTTATTAAATTTCCCTCGTGTGTCATGGCCGAGCCGAGAATTGAATTGCCTTCGTTCTAATCTAAAATTGGGCCTTCAAAACGTCCAGATTCCAGAGATTTACAAGGAATAATCCCATCGAGCGCGCTTGCGATTCTATCAAGACGGTGTGAATCCAGCGACATATTCCGTCACAGGATGCACTTGTGGAACCCGACGCAGGCAGTCGCTTAAATTGTGTACGACAGTATCTGATTGGCCCCTCTACGAGTAGTCGGTTGTCGTCTTGGTATGGACTTGAAAAACCACATAGAAGCGATAAAAATTGGTAACTAACTAATAATAATGACGATAATTCCATTGCGCATTATGTAATTGGAAAAAAAACATTTTATTTAAATTATTTTACTATATTGGTAAATTAAAAAATGACGACCATCAATTGACTTAATTGACTTACAAAGTTCAGAGCGACAGATGCGTCAATTTGATGCTTTCTCTTAGTTTTTTTTCAAGCTGATAAAAAATTAAATAACGAAAAAATGAAATGGCTCGATAATCAGTGTAAAAGCTGTTGAAAATTTTCAATTATCTGTCCATCAGTTAATAAAAAAGTGGAAAGTCTGTGGCTAAAAAATAATTTATCAGGACAACGCCTACTTGCCGCCGGCCCACCAACGCGCTCTGGCGCCATTGGCTAAGCTTATTGTCTATAAATACAGTTGTTTTAGGCGCTTAACAAATTCGCCTACACAATTTTCTGATTAACACGCACTTCTTAAAGAAACCCAATCGGTAAGTTACGAACCGTTATTACTGCAACTGCCAGTAGCCGTATGGGTTTGCCGTGACATTTTACAGGTACGTTTCACCTGTTTCAGACTCTGGTCACCATGAGAGCAGCAGCTGGTCCCATTGTCCTGCTCGTTCTCCTGTCGGCCATCTGTTATCAAGCCGTGAACGCTCGGCCTTTCAAGTCGCCATCGAACCGACACATTTTCGAGACCGACGACCAAGCAGAGCTCGTTCAGCTGATGCGTCGACTGCTCATCGAGGAGAAGATGCTCCAGCGTGAGCAGCAGCAGCAGAGGCAGTTCGAGGAGCACTTCGATCCATCTAAAAATCGTCCCTGGAACGCCGCCGAGAATCCAGCTGGTTTTCCAATGGCACCAACACCGCCAGGTCCGATTGTGGAGCGTCGCTTCAAGCCGAGCGTCACCCCGTGTCTGAGTAAGTTCTGCACCTGGTCAACTTAAAGCCGCGAATAGAGAGAGCGAGAGATCGAGGATAGCGACAGATTGGGCAATCGCAGTGAAATCTAACACACTTTAATAACTACAAGCAAGAAATTGCGTTTTGATTTAATGAAGTTTAACCTGTCTGTCTTTTGATTTTTTTGGACTGAACGAATCGATCCTGAAATCTCCGGTTAGCTGCATGTTCCACTGGACTGAGAGAACAATAAACTAAATCCAATAAATCAAGTTTTGGTTTGAAAGTTCTCTTTGTAATAGTTATGTCTTTGTCTTATTACGAGTGCTGCCCAAAATACGTCCAAACAGTGCATTTTGAAATCGTGTCTAGAACTTATTTTTATTGCATCTAAGAATAGATCAAATTTTCTAATTTCTCGTGCTTTTAAAATTATGCCAATATATTTGATTCCTAAAAATTTATGGCTAAATATCAAAATGCGTTATTGGTAGAGTAACACAAATTCGAGCACAGCAAATTCGAAAATGCAGCATCCCTCGGGCTGAACAACTTCTTTCATCTTCTGAATGACTCATGCACACGGCTCACATATAGAGTGTATACAGCGGCGCTTACTTTCGCAAAGTAGTCTGATATGTACACTTTCTGTGCCTTTGAGGGCTGGCCCTTGTGCAATTATGAACCTCAGGGAAGTCCCCGGGCCATGAGACAAAAATTACAAACCACAAGTGCGTGAAAGTCAAGACGTGTTCGTTGCTGAGCTGCTCCGCCCCAAATTGCCAATGTTATAGTGGGGTTTTGTCTGCCCCTCAGTCGTTGGCAAGAGAGAGGGCTCGAGACAGCTCTTCATCCCCGATAGGAACAAGCTCTACAATTACGAGGGGCATTTCAAAAGTTCGTAG
The DNA here is from genome assembly GCA_002269645.1 of Macrostomum lignano. NCBI lineage: Eukaryota > Metazoa > Platyhelminthes > Macrostomidae > Macrostomum > Macrostomum lignano. The sequence continues at coordinate 139,633 of NIVC01000307.1, forward strand.
AAAATGACAGAAAGCAAGCAGATATCAAAAAGCGGGTTGTGACACATTAATGAGCATCTCAATCTGATCTCTCAACGTAATCGCCACCGATTTCTATGCACGTTCGCATGCGCTGCAGCCAGCTATCAAAGCAACCCCTAAAATCAGCTTTTTCAATGGAGTTGAGCTGCTCACTCACAGCAGAAATCAGCTCATCATGAGTCTCAAACAACTTTCCACGCAGCAGCTGCTTGATTTTCGGAAATTTGCCAGCCTGCGCTGCTGGCCAGATGCGATGGAATTGAACACAGCGGGCAAGCAGCTGCATGGTCACGTACCAATCAGAGGTTACAGTGCGGCCTTGCTCAACAGGCACTGAGCCCACGATGCCTCTGGGCGAGAAGAAAATTGCGAACATGATTTTCCCAGCTGACCTCACCCGCTTCGCCTTTTGCGTAGGTGGGGCTCCTTTCAGTGACCAAACCATCGACTGTGATTTAGTTGGCGGGTCGTACTGATGGAACCAGGCTTCATCACCTGTGACTATGTTCTGAAAGTTCGCAGATGCTCCATCTTTGAACTGATCCAGGAAATTTCTGCAGAAATCAATTCTCTGCTGCTTCTGCTCAGGCAAGAGGATTCGTGGCACCCATTTGGCAGCTTTCTTGGTGACACCAAGATCTTCGTGCAAGATCCGGCTCCAAATCGATTTGGCATCAATGCCAAGACTCTCCTCCATCCTCTCAATCGTCAGTCTTGCATCCTCGTTCAAAGCTGACTGCACAGCAGCCACATTCAATGAGTCTGTTGATGTTCTTGGACAACCTTCTCTTGGCTGGCTCATCAGCCAGATTGAAATGGCCGGCTCTATAAAGCGACCAAACCACTTGTTCACAGTGCTGAGGGATGGAGCTTCATCTTGCAGTACAGTCTTCATCTCAGCAGCAGCTTCATTTGCGCTAGAGCCTCGACGAAACAGGAACAGCATTATGGCTCTTGACTGCTCCTTGGAGAACGCAGGAAATGCAGTGGGGGTTCAGAGTTTGATCGCAGATTTCTGGTGGCCATTTCAATCAATTTTGCTGAAAATTTAGCTGCAGGCTATAGATTTATGAAATAGTATTTGTAAAAAGTTTCAAGGCCATAGCTTTATGCAAAGACGGCTTTTCTACGAACTTTTGAAATACCTAAACACACTACTGCAAACAGTACGCTCGCGTAGCATGCATCACAATTATAGTTTGCTTCTTTACCCCCAGCTTTTGATATGAGGTTGCATCCAACGACGTATCTGATCGCAAAGAAGTTGAAACATGGAAATTATATTTGGTCATTATATTGACGAAAGAAAAGAAGCTTCTTCATGACCGACGAGGATCAGGGCGGCCTTCAGCAGTGCCTTCCTGGAGGGATCCGCTGACTTTCTTGCGCCACCACCGCGGTTTCGAGGAACACAACCGCAGCCGGCCGCCCTACCGACAATACATCGGTTCCGATGATGTTGGGAAATAATTATAATACCACCCTTACACAAGTGCCGGCCCTATCAAAGAGAACGGTGAACGCACACTTCCCAACAAAGGGATTTTCGTTAATACATGCTCATGCAGATTCTTGCTAGGCACACGCGGGGCATTTACACTGTAGAATACAATTGCTTCCACATATACGCTGTACATTTACTTAAGTGTCATCCTCAGAACCGATAATTCAGAACTGATTAATTTTATGTGCCGGCAAAAAACTCTCTCCGAGATCAACTGCGATTCAGAAATCTTCAGTGTTCCAATATTAGCTAGGATCGCTCTAGTCGCAGTTATAGCTATTTATCTCCCCTAGACCTGAGTAAAGCAGCAGAGAGAGTTTACTCAAATTAACACTACTTTTGTTATAATCAAACAGAGTTCTAAGAAAGTTGGCACAAGTTTAATCTTAGAAAATTCATCCGGCCGTTTTTTGACATTTTTTGACATTAAACTTTAAAAACAAAAAGGACAAAAGCAAAAATTTCACTGTTATCAACTCTTACATACCACCAACATCTTCAAAATACTATGAAGAAGAGTCTTGGGAACAGTTAGCACTAATACTTGATGCACATCATTCTGAAGAAAACATAATCCTGGTGGGAGATTTTAATGCACATACTTACAATACTGATCATATAGATTTGCATAGAATAAGCACTTTAAAGGCAAAAAATATCTCACTCTATAGGCAAAGCCAAGACAAAAAAACCTGTAAAAGTGGTAGATTATTAAACCAAATCACAAACTCATATAACTTGCATATAATCAATGGTAGATCCCTATCTGATGCAACTGGAACACTTACCTTTATCTCCAAAACTGGTTCATCTGTAATTGACCTCTGTTTTGTCTCTAGCAACTTACTTGAGCACTTTGAAGACTTTAAAGTAAGAAACCATACTTACCTTAGTGACCACAATCAAATTATACTCTCATTATCATGTAAATTCACAGCAGAGATTACAGAAACAAAACAAGCAACCAATAACCAAAGAACAAAATTCCGGATATTAAGAAAACTAGATAAACCCACCCCACAACAAGAAAAACATATCAATTGCTTCTCAGATGATCTAAAGGATCTGGAGAATAAAATCCCAAATCTCGACATGCAAAACCCAGCTTTCATCCATAATTTAAGCAAGAAAGTTCAGCAAATCCAAAGTAAAATCACAGTAGAAACAAAAAACCCTCTCTGTTCAGCATTGCCACAATTTCTTAAAGACCTGAGAAATGCCACCAGGCATGCCAGCAGAAGATATAAGATGTTCCCCACAAGTAGCAACCTCGCATCCAAAATACAGCTTAAAAAAACATATGAAAAAAGCTTGATTTCTTGGAAACATGAATCAATACTGTGTGCAGAAAACATGATCAACCAGGCTTATATTCAAAATGATACAAGACAGCTTTGGCAATTACTGAAACCACATAACCGCCCCAATAACAATGCAGCAATTGACGAAAAATTTGTCATACACTTTCAAAATCTTGTAACTGAACAAGACAGCAGCATTAGACTAGCATACAATCTTCACCTTGACAACCCTATTCTGACTAATTTAGAGGATTTCAATGCCCCATTCACCAAAGAAGAAGTTATAAAACATATTAAAAAGCTCAAAACCGACAAAGCACCTGGGCATGATAAAGTATATGTAGAAACACTCAAATACCTTGAAAACGAACTTACTGACCTCCTATGCTCACTTTTCAACGAAGCACTCAAACAAGGAACCTTTCCAACTAGTTGGATTACAAATACTCTTCATCCGATTTATAAAAACAAAGGCAGCAGTGCCGACCCCAACAATTACAGAGGAATCTGCATTCAACCAATTTTTGGCAAGCTCTTTTGCCAAATTATTAAATCCAGACTTGAAAACCTAGCATACGCTAACAATCTTATATCAAAATACCAATACGGTTTCAAGCCCAATCACAGCACAATCGACCAATGTTTTAATCTTTACAACATTATAAACCAGTCCATCTACAACAAAAATGAACTCTTTATCGGTTTTGTTGACTATGAAAAAGCCTTCGATAGCTTAAATCAACCGACCCTTTGGCACAAAACGGATAACCAAGGTATTAAAGGTCAAATGACAGAACTTATCAAGAACATGCATAAAAATGCCTGTTTCATTCTAAAGAAAGATGATGATGATGATGAAACCCAGCCAATCCCAATATCTAAAGGTGTTCTTCAAGGTAACCCTCTCTCTACCATCCTTTTTGAACTATATATTGACGACATTGTTGAATATCTTGAACTCTCTAGCGCTAGGCGCTCTCTTACGAGATCTGCTTTCCCACTCATCCTGCTCTTTGCGGACGATCAAGCCATTCTAGCTAAAAACAAAGATGAACTTCAAGACACATTTACAACTATGGAAAATTACTGCAAGCAAAACTACTTGAAAGTTAATGCAAGCAAAACAAAGTTTATGCAGGGCAGTACCAGACAAAAAAATGACACAGAAAGTTTTGCTACAAAAATAATCTACGACAACCAAGAAATAGAGGAAGTAAATGAATTTAAATACCTGGGAATTATTTTTGAACCAAAAAACAGCTTTAAAAAATGTATTGAACATCAAACTAAGCAGGGTTATTCAGCTATGTTTTCCCTACTCCACAAGGTAAAAAATACGTCCCTGGACATCACACTCATTCGCAGACTATTCGACGCGCTTGTCACCCCCGTTATCACGTACGGCTGTGAGCTCTGGGGCCCTCTGGCTACCATTTCTGAAACAAAAGCTATTGATAACATTCAGCTGAAATTCTACAAATATCTCCTCAATCTACCAAAATTTGCTAGCAACAGTGTGATATCATCAGAACTTGAGCTTACTCCAATCTCCCAACGAATTGCTAAAACCTATCTTACCTACTGGCTGAAGATTAGACATCAAAAACTTTGCCAAACGACACTAGAAATTTTCTACTCAAACACCAGCCAAAAAAATCCATGGAAAACAAATATACTAAAGAAACTGGAAAGTATAGACTTAAAAGCACTAACTGAAGATAAACTTTCCCAAAGCTTTAATAACGAGAAATACCTAGTGAAAAAGCACCTCAAGATACACAGAGAAAGAGAACTTAGCCAAAAGCTAGAGAATCAGCAACATATTAAACTCTATAAAAACGCCTATCTCTACAAAAAAATCTGCAGGCCTGACCTTTCAGATTACTTTCCATGCACTTTTAGAAACAAAAAATTCCTAACAACCCTCCTAAAACTGAAATGCGAAATTACACCCAACATTTTCTCTCATGAACCATGTAGACTGTGTGGAGCGAGAAATGGTTCCGATATCCTACACTACTTGACCGAATGTCCACAAACCGAAAAGTTCAGAAAAAAATACTTCTGTCAGTACCTCCTAAATGACAAGCAAGTACACAAGTTAGGATATGCTACAAATGAAAAAAGAGTCAGAAAAGAGCTCACTGGTGTAGCTAAAATATATGAAGTCATGAATAGCTAAAACAGTTATGCAAACTGAAACAGACATATCAGCAGTGAAATAAATCCGCCTTTCCCATTTTTAATTTCCTACTTAATTAGCACTTAATTAGTATTTAATTAGTTTCCTATCTAATACCTATTTAAATCGTCGTCATTCGCTTAACGTAAAGTCCCTTCGAAGTTCGTTTTTGTTCATTTTTCTTTCGTTTTTACTTTTATTAACTGCAATACTTTTTTTAACTCCTTGCTTTTTCTTTCGCTTCGTTAGTCGTCCAAGTATCGTTAATAACTTTTCCGCGTTCTTTCAAATACCATTTTGCAAAACTCGTACTAATCATAATTAAATAACTAGTGCTAAAATATTGTCTCCTATTCCTGAAGCAATCTTAAATACATAGAAATATATTGGCCAAACAGGCTTCTTGCCTGAGCCAACTTACTACTACTACCGTTCCACGAATCCACATCCATCAACTCCGTCTGTCTGAGCCGTCAACAACTCCATCAAACTTGGTGCACTGCATGGTAACATAGCAGAGTCAGAGACACATGCAAAGCATATTTATTTCGCTAACCTATATATATACAGCACTGCTGGATCCCTAGCTGTTAGAAAATGGGTTCCAGTGCCGGAACTCTAGCCATTACCCAAAACTGCACACTATGCTAGCATTTCTATTAGTATTGTACAAATGAGGCCAAGCTAGCATATTGCTGCATATGCCATATTGTTAGTCTATTCTGCATAAAACAATGTTAAGCAGAACTAATGCTAATGAATAGGCCAAGGCCAATATAAACATGAAGAGCTTGCATGCATAGCAGCCATCCACCTAGTGTTCTAATTATATGCATGGCAGCCACATCTTATAATAGTAAGTCATAAAGGCCATATGTCCCCATACTGTTTAAATGAATAGGCCTATTCAAATTAAAAAATACCAATAAATTGAGATTGTATTTGCATACAAGGTATACGTGGGATAAAATGATATAGTAAAAATAATTTTTAATTAGGTTTAGTTAGTAGCAAAGCAAAGCAATGCGGGGCAGCATAGCGGGGATTTAAGGGAAAAGATCAAATTCACTTGGCCTAGGCCTATACTGTGGCCAACTATTGGCTACTGTGCACGCAATTAAAACACTAAGTGGATGGCTACCATGCATGCAAGCTCTTCAATATAAATAGGTGCTGACCAATTTTATTGATAATCAAATAGAAATAGACCTACTCAGTGGCGGCTAGTAGTGCAGCACTTTTAGTTAGGAGGGAGGGGGCAATGGTTGGGTGGTCATCCTCCTTGCCCTCCTACCCTTGGCATTTGGCAATAAGCATTCTTAGAACTAAATGATAGGCCCTTATCTCAGAAATTTTTTATGGCCTTGCGCAGTGTTGGGCACTTCCGTTACCGAGTAACTTGCAAATGGTAGGCCTAATGCAAGTTACTTTTTCATAAAGCATTCCTTACGCAAGTTACTTTTTTATTTTAGTAACGGAGTAACGGTAAGTTACTTAAATTTCGGAAGTCTGTTACTGTTACTTTGCAACAATCGCAATATTTAAATTTAAAACTGAAATGCTTAGCTAGTACGCCAGTTGTCACATGTTTTTGCATTTTTCATTCCTAAATTCAAAATTAAGTGAATAGTATCATATGGTATTGCGCTTAATTAATGAAGAAATACTTGAAACATGTTTTACTTTGTTAATATTGGTAAAATATTTTCGCCTTTCATTGAGGCTTTTCATATTACCAATTCCAGAATCAGAATCGGTTGGGATCTTCCAAGAAAAACAGCAGTATAACTATTTAATTCTGTTGAATGTTTGACTGCCTTAACAACCTCACTTAGCACAATTTTTCACTTTCTTCTTAGCGATTTTCATTCAATAATAAAAACTTTATAGCACGTATCTCCCTCTAGTTATGGAGACAAAAAGTTATACTTCACAAATTGGTTCTGGTTCTGGAACCAGAACTAGCTACATGAAAAGGCCCATTTTCGTTACTAAAAATTTTCAAGTTTGATTCAAACAAACAACCAAAGAAAGAAATTCATCTGTAGCCTCCACAAGTCCCTCCACTGGCACTGCAGTACACTACACCATTTTATACAGTTCTATTTATTTTACTCTATTGAATTATTGATATTCGTATATTTTATCATTTATAATTTTAATTATTGATTGCCATTGCCCATTGGTCCTTCTACTTGCCTCACATCGTGTTGCCAATTCCTGTCTCTGTCTGTTAATCGGTTAATCCCAATCCCCAATGGCAAATTTCGGTAACAACAATGTGAAAAAATGTGCAATGTGAAAAAAGCAGTAAATTTTAATAACATGGCCGGTAACGGAAGTGAGCAATGGACAGTAACTTAAAAGTTACCAGGTTTTTGTCTAAAGTTACTAGGCTAATGTAAGTTACTTTTTAAAAATTGGTAACTTAAGTTACAGTAACGCAAGTTACTTTTTTTGAGTAACTTGCCCAACACTGGCGTTGCGCATATTTTTAGAATTTTTTGCATAAAGGATAGTCATTCCCTGCGGGAAGTGACTAGTAGTCACCCAGGGGCTATAGCCCCTTCATCCCTCCTGCGCCACCACTGGAAATACTTATAATTGTCAATTATTATATATTATATAATCATAGAAAACTTGTTGCCAAATTAGCTATAGCAAAATTTGTCTATATTGTTTCTATTGCAATTTTTGTCCTTAGATTTATCTTTTCTATTATATATCTAATATCCTTACATTATAGGCCTAATGCAAATAGACAAAATACATTTACAATACATTTACAAAATACATTTACATAGGTTTGTTATTATAGCTGTTATATATTACAAAGAGCTTGTATGCACAGCAGCTGTCTATCCAATGTTTTAATTGCATGCTTAGTAGCCATATCTTTATATATAGTAAGTCAAATACTATTTAAATTAATATTTAAATTAATAAAAAATAGCAATGAATTGAGATTAAATTAGGTATATATGGTATAAATAGGATAAAAAATTATAAAAGAAAATAAAAACAATAATTTTTAATTAGGTTTAGTAAATAAGGACCTAGCAATGTGCGGATTTGAGGGAAAGGGTCCAATTCACTAGGCCTATACTGTGGCCAACTACTAGCTACCGCGCATACAATTAAAATACGAGGGGTGTCTTAACTTACTTAACTTAGCTGCAGGGCGGTCCGAAGACGCAGCGGGGAGGCGAGCGTCGCCCATTCCGCTAATCCCTGAAAGACCCGCATAGGCTAGGGCGCGGGGCCGGTCAGGGAGGTCTGCCGGTCCTGTCTGCAGCGTTGTCTTCGGTGGGGAAGACGGAGGCTCGCTTGGTGGCCCGGAGGAACCGGATGAGCCGTGGGATGTTCTCGGGCCGGCAAACGTCGTCCAGGGACGGGTTGGGCCCGAGGTGGTTGAGCCGGTCTCGGTTGAAGGCCGGGCAGTAGCAGACGAAGTGCATGGCATCTTCATTCTCGAGGCTGCAGAAGGGGCAGAGTTCACTCCGGCGAACACATCGGAGGAAGCAGTGCCTGGCAAAGCAACCGTGACCTGTGAAGGTCATAGTGAGAGCGCGGATATCTTTTCGATTTTGATTCAAAAGGATTCTCCGCAGCTTGAGGGACGGATTGGGCACTGCCGCACGAGATTGGCGGCAGTTGGAGATACCATCCCATCTGCGCAAGTGCAGGATGTCCGCCCAGTCGTTAATCTGACGATTAATGACTGTGGCGGGGATGGGGGCCAGGGGCACGGGGCCAAGGGGCGAGCCGGAACAGCCCGCCTTAGCGAGGGAGTCGGCGAGCTCGTTACCTTTGAAGCCGGCGTGTCCTGGGATCCACGTGAGCCGGACGGTGTTCCTCCGAGCCAGCTTGTTGAGCTGCCCGATACAGTCGCGGACTGTTCGGGAGTTCGTAGTGGTGTGACACAGGGCCTGTAAAGCGGCCTGGCTGTCAGAGTGGAAGAAGATTCTTCTGTCCTTGAAGTCCTTGCGGTGGAGCTCAGCTGCACAGGAGCTGATGGCAAGGACTTCATTCTGGAAGACGCTGGAGAGTCTGCCAGTGTGTTGGGCGTGAGTAGCAATCACGCGGCCGTTGATAAGGATGCAGACTCCAAAGCCGGATAAACCGTCTTTGGAGGATCCGTCAGTGAAGCAGTGAACCTCCTGAGGGGCCCAGCTGTCGTTGGCGTTCTCCCTGGAGGGGATTGTGACCTTGAAGCGTTGGTAGAGGTTGAGGGAGCGCGGTTCAGCGTCCGAAAGGACAGCCGCACTCCCACTCTCCTCCAGAACTTTAAGGCACAGGTCAGAGTGCGGCAGGAGCTTGCGCTTCGCCATCGCTCTTTGTGGCTTGAAGCTAACACCAGCCTCGATGAGCCGGCGGGTGGTTTTAGCAGCCTCGCGACGGACAAAGATGTCCAGAGGCGGGAGGCAGAGAAAGGCGTTGAGGCCGTCAAAGGGAGCAGAGAGCGGGGCATTCAGGATCATGCGGCACGCACGTCCCTGCACCTTTTTGAGGGCTTCGTGGCAGGTTTTAATCTGCAAGGCGCTGGTCCAGACCAGGCCGGCGTATGTAACGGCCGGTCGGACCATTGCGGTATAGATCCACCAGAGACGCTTTGGGGTGAGGCCCCAGGTGGTGCCGACGGCTCTGCGCAGCTGCGCAAGAATCGCGAGGGCTTTTTTGGTTTTGGCCTGGACGTGGGTGGACCAGCTCAGCCGGTGGTCCAGCGTAACGCCGAGACACTTGGTTTGCTTGCAGGATGGAATTTCCACCCCGTAAAGCTTTAGTGGGCGAATACGCCAGTTTACCCTGCTGGTGAACATGATCGCGACAGTTTTGGTCTCGAGAGCCTGAGGCCGCACCTGTCCGCCCAACGTTCAGCAGAGCGAATGAAGTTTTGCAAAAGATCTCTAAGGGTTTCAGGTGACGGTCCGGATGCCACGGCTGTGACATCATCGGCGTAACCGACCTTGAGGATGGGGTCAAGATGGCTGTCCTGGAGGAGCTCATCGATGACCATGTTCCAGAGAACTGGAGAGAGGACACCGCCCTGGGGGCTGCCTTTGCAGACGGTTACCGTCCGTTGGTGGCCCAACAGGTGTGCGGTGGCAGTACGGTGGCTGATCATATACATGATCCACCGGGTGAGGTGCGAGTGGGTTCCTCTAGCACGTAGAGCTCTGTCAAAGGCCTCAAAGAGGACATTATCGAAGGCTCCAACAATGTCGAGGAAGACAGCGAGAGCGTAGCCATTACCAAGAACGGCTTTCTCCAGCATGTCAACCAGAACGTGAAGCGCGCTCTCCGTGGACCTGCCTGCCCGAAAGGCATGCTGGTTCTCACTGAGCGGCTTGTTCTTCAGTTCCACAGAGAGGAGGCGCCAGAGCACCAGTCTCTCTAACAGCTTCACCAATGAGGAGGTGAGGCTAATTGGTCTGAAGGATTTAATGGACCGGTAGTCCGGTCGGCCAGGCTTGGGGATAAAGACCACCTTGGCCTCGGTCCAGGATTTCGGAACAAAGCCGAGCACAATGCAGGCTTTCAGAAGCCGGCAAAGGTTCCGCAGGAAACCGGTGCATTTCACCGCCTCCCGCAGGAAGGCTGGCACAACGCCGTCCGGTCCTGGGGATTTGAAGGGTTTGAAGGAGGAGACAGCTTTAGTAACGCGGTCCTCCGTGATGATTGAGTCAGCCAGTACGTGTCCGCCCACTGAGTGGTCAGGGGGCCGGGCCTAGCTGGCTCGTTCGGGAAAAACGCTGTTAGCATCGCTTCCAGTGTTTCTCCTGGGTTCTCAGTGAGCGAGCCGTCGGCTCTCTTGACTGAGGAGAGTTTGGACATTTTGTCCAGGGTGAGGGCTTTAACGATTCTGGAGGTGGGGCGGGAGCCCTCAAGTTCCTCACAGTATTCGCGCCACTTGTTGGTTTTGGCGTTCCTAACCTGCCTCTTGAACTCGTGGATAGAGTTCAGGTAGGCGGTTTGGTCGGCCGGGTTTTTAGTTTTTTGGGCCCTGCGGTGAAGCCTTTTGGCTCTGCGACGGAGGTCGCCAAGCTGCGGGTTCCACCATGGGGCCGACTGTTTGCCTTTATATGCCTTTAGTGGGCATGAGGCTTCGAAGGCAGCAGTGAGCGAGTCCGTAAGTGCGGCCGCAAATTCATCTGCTTCTTCGCAGGTGTTGATGGAGACTGGAGCGCTAGTGCAACGATAGGTCTCCTCCAGGGCAAGCCTGAAGGCGGTCCAGTCGGTATTCCTAGCATTCCGTTTCCAGTAAAGCTGGCCTGCGTTACGGGCGCTGGCCAGCGTGAAAGAGATGAACTTGTGATCGGAGAGGGACGCCTCAGGAAGCACCCGCCATTCCCTAGTGCTCAGGAAGAGCCTGGGCGTGGCGAGGGTGGCATCCAGCACCTCCGATCGGCGTCCGTTATTGAAGGTAGGGGTACTACCCGAGTTACAGAACTCAAGGGTTGTAGTAGCAATATAAGCCAGGAAGTCTTCACCTCTCTGGTTTATATCAGAACTGCCCCAGTGGGTGTGGTGGGCATTGATGTCACCTGCCACGAGCAGCTCATAGTTTCTGGTGGAGCAGAGCTCGACCAGTGTGACAAGCTCTACTGGGATCATCTCGCCGTCGCCCGGTAGGTAAACCGAGGCGATGAGGGTAGTCCTCCCAGGGAGTATGTCTTCAGACTGGATGACACAGATGTCCCTGGTGGACAGGTCTGATCTGAGCCATGCGTTAATAGAACTGGACACCATGATGCAGGATCTTGGTGCCAGGTTTCCCTCCCGGGTACCAGCGGTTAAACACTGGTAGCCGGTGGGGACATGTTGGGGGCTGCCCCTAAGCGTCCAAGGTTCCTGGATAAGGATAATCCCTGGCACGTATTGGTCAGTGTGCTTCAAGAGGTTGACTGAAGCAGCAATGCTGTGCTGCAGGTTGACCTGCAAGCAGTGGATGCCCTGGGAGACAGTCATGTCTACTGTCCAGGGGAGGAGAAAAGCAACTCATTCTCAGCCTCATCGGTGAGAGTTGAGTCGCCAATTTCCATTGGCTCAGGCTCAGCCGCCTCCCCAGCCGCCGCGGAGGCGGACACGGCGCCCACGGCAGGTGAGTCACCTAGCCGCGCTACACCGCCCTCCTCCCCAGCGACTGGGGTACGGCTGCTGCCTTCGCCTTGCGCCCCGCCGTCGGGAGTCTGAGCTCGGCCGGCAGCGTCCTCCTGGTGGTAATCCCACCAGTTGGAAGGCTGAGCCGTGCCGTCGTCCAGTTCCCTCGGCTGGCTTTCAGTGTTTTTTCGAGCGGCACGAGTCTGCTCGAGGTGAAGTCTCAGAGACTGAGCTTCGTCAAGTGCGCGCTGGATTAGACCGGACCGCCGGCTACTGCGGGCGGGTCTACGTCCGCGCGAGGCGGACTCAGCAGCGCGAATAGCCTTGTTAGGCTCGGGATCGGGTTGCTGCTGCCGCTTGGCCGGCGGGGCATGAGCCCCAGCTCCGGGAGCGGCGCGCTTCCCGTCTTTCTTGGTCTCCACCTTGCCCTCCTCACAGCGGAGGATGGTCAGTTGATGGAGACCAAGGTGGAGGTTTGTGCCGTGCGGTAGCCGCTTGGCCCATCCCTCCGTCAGGCCGAGGATGACTGTGGCCCCGGTCGTGCCCTTGCGGACCGTGCTGTGGTACACAAGACCACTGGCGTCGAGATCCGGGTGCCGCTTGAGCAGGAGCTGCCGCAGCTGCTCCCCGGACTTGATTGCACTGTCGGCCGGGACCCAAATCCGATGGCGGATGGTCTTCGGCCGCTCGCTCTCCAAGGCGAAGGTCAGCTGGCCCAGGTCGCTGTGCCAGTCGAACTTGGGCAGCTGATCCCGCAGGAGCTGGGTGCTCTCCTCGGATTTGCACCACAGTAGGATGCACCCGTTCGCCTTGGTGGACTTGACGATGTCCACGAAGGCGCCCTCCAGGGTTAGATTGAGCAAGCCCTCGTCGATGGTACGCCACGCGACGTCGAGCTGCTCGGGCGTCAGGTCGAAATCCCCGCCGAGGATCATCACGGCGGGTTGCAGCGGCTGCTTGACCTTGGACGCGTAGGACTCGGAGGTCTTGAGCGGGGCCGCTTTGTCTTTGGAAGGCGGTAGGCCGGCAGGGTTGCCCCCCTGAGAGCCCGAGGACACGGCGGTTCCTGACGGCCCAGCCGCGCCACCGGACTCCCCAGAGGGCCTCCCCGCTGCGGTGGCTCCCGAAGGCCTCACCGCGGCTTGCGTGCCCTCCTCAGACGCAGCAGCAGCCCGCTTCTCCTGCCGCTTACGGTTGCGGCGGATGTTCCGCTGTCGTCGAGACTCGGCCGTGCGCGGTCGGCTAGACTGGCGGCCAGGGTGATCGGCGGCAGCGTCAGCTGGCCCGGTTGGACCAGGTTGGGCGTTGGTGCTACCAGTGGTAGCTACCGGAGCGGCTGATCCCGGTGAGCCAGAGGCGACCGGGTCAGTTTCTTTAGGGATGGTGGCGTTAGTGGCCATAGCTGAAAAGCGGGGGAGGGCTACTCGTTATGCGAGTTGAGTACCCGACTGGCCGACACCTCAAGCCAGCCGGTTTGAAAAAAGGACCGCTAGCTACCGGACTACTCCCCGGCCTTCCAGCCCATCGGCACGGTCAAACACCTTAGGCATTAGAGGGTACGTTAAGCAGTACCACGGCCTGCAGGCTGGTGAGCCAGACCCGCATACCCAAATTCGGCCGAAGCCACTGGATAGGGTCGCCAGCGCCGGAGCCCAGTCTGTCCAGCAGCCCTAGGGTCTGCCTTGAACACACGCGGGGACGAGTACCCCTGGGTCGACTTGCGAGACAGCGTGAGGGAGTCTGCGGCTGCCAGAGGCAAATAGAGGGTGCAGACCTCCCACCAGCCTTGACCTGCTGAAGATGGGGGCAGGCGTGAAGCATCGCAGACCTTAGCTCGTAGGCCTAGTCTGTCTCATACTTCACTGGCATGCTGAATACGCCTTCGCGTGCACGAGGGGTGTCCAAAAAGTAGTGATACTTTTGGCCGCAGCTCTTGTTCTATAGCTTCCTGTGATTTAAAATTTTATGAACTGATAGTGACAAATCTCTTCTACAGACTGCTTTTTGAATTTTTAAAATTGATACCAGAGAACAAAAGTTATACCCACAAAAGTAACAGTACCTGTACCATAGAGTTACACAAACTATATCAAAATTTATGATAGTCAACTCTGCACTTATTCATTAAGAAGGCATCGATAAATGTCTTGTTTAAGCAATACCAAGGCCCAATTGCAAAATGATGCTCACTGTGACTGACTGAAATTTGTCTATGGACAGAATCATGCGCAGAAAAATAAAGCATTAAATTCATTACTTTACTTGCAAACAGAGGAGCTTGCATTTTGCAATTGATTTCATTGCCCATACTCGACAACACACATGGATGTGCACTCAGTTGTTGCTCAGCAAAGTACTATCTTCACTCTTTGGGATGCTGGCCATAGTGCCTCAGAAATTCACGCAAAACTTTGCTCTGTGCATGGATCCTCTGTGGTCAGCAAAATGACAGTTTATCAATGGATGGAGCAGTTCAGCGAGGGAAGGACTGACTTGGCAGATCAGCATCGGACAGGGCGGCCATACGTTCATTGACCTGATATACTGGCAGACTCCATTCTGAATCTTCTTGATGAGGACTCCCAAATGACCATTAGAGAGATCGCTGACAGGTTGGACAAGCGAAATCAACAATTCATCGAAGCTTACTTGGCATGGATCTCGTGAAGCTCAGCCTATAATTTGTGTAACTCTATGGTACAGGTACTGTTACTTTCATGGGTATAACTTTTGTTCTCTGGTATCAATTTTAAAAATTAAAAAAACAGTCTGTAGAAGAGATTTGCTTCTATCAATTCATAAAATTTTAAATCACAGGAAGCTATAGAACAAGAGCTATGGTTAAAAGTATCACTATTTTTTGGACACCCTTCGTATTAGGTAGATAGCTGCCATGTATGCAATTAAAGCACTAGGTGGATAGCCACCATGTATGCAATTAAAATACTAGGTAGATAGTTGCCGCCAATTTTGCAGACGATGGGGTGTATGCTGGAAAATTCCGGCATACACTTGATTTCCGTGGCGTACACTAGCGTACATTTCTTGGCTATGTACAGTGTGGCGTACAGTGTGGTGTATGGCAACTGGCATAGAAATTAATATAAAGAATTTTGTGCTTTTTCTATGTTAAGTTATTTCAAAAACCTTTTTTTCTGCTAATATTTTCTCATTTACCAATCATTTTAATTATTGGAATTGTCACAACAATCGTCATGTCGTTATCAATTTTTTGTAGTTTAAATTTAAATTTAAATATTCGTTGATTTTTTTACCATTTTTTAAGTTGGCGTACATTTAAAATCTGTTGGCGTACAATTGAAAATTCAATAAAAATGTGGCTGGTGTACACAGAAAACCTTCCGCAATTTGGGTTGCTGCATATGCAAGCTCTAAAAATATTATTTACATTGAGTAGTTTCAGTCTAATTAGTCTATTTTTTATATTTTATAATTATGTCAAAGTATACTATGTAGTGGCATAGCCAGGGGGGCCTAGGAGGCTGCACCCCCCCTCAATCGCCTGGGGGATAGGGTTGGGCGCGGCGGGTACCAAAAAACCATGAGGCAATTGAGTGCCTGTGGCACTAAAATGAGTGCCTGTGGCACTAAAATGAGTGCCTGTGGTGCTAAAATGAGTGCCTATGGCACTAAAATGAGTGCCTGTGGCGCTAAAATGAGTGCCTATGGCACTAAAATAAGTGCCTGTGGTGCCAAAATGAGGGCTTGCAACACTAAAATGAGTGTTAGTAGCACTAAAATGAGTGCTTGTGGTGCCAAAATGAGTGCCTGTGGCACCAAAATGACTGCTTGCAGCACTAAAAAGAGTGCCTGCGGCACCAAAAATGAGTGTCTGCAATGCCAAAATGAGTGTCTGTGGTGCCAAAAATGGCAATAGCATAAGGTATGGCTAGCCAGGCCAACCCAACCTGGCCCTTCCCCCCCCCTCAATTGAAATTCCTGGCTATGCCACTGGTACTGTATACTTTATATATTAAGTAAATATAACAAAAAATGATCAAGAAAAGTATATAGAATAGTAGATTTTTTGCCAGAAAAGTGTATATAGACCTATTGTTGAATTTAAATGTAAGTGTAGACCTATTAATATTAATGCCAATAATAATTTACTAAAGCTCTCTTAGGATCAAAATAATTAATGAAGTTTTATATGCATATATACTTATTTTTGCATAGAGTATATTATTTGTTTTGGGATAAATTTCACCTTGGTAATTATGCATATAATATACAGGGCCTATCAACTTGAGCTAAAAAATTAGAGCCTAAGTAACCTATGTATACAAATGATATGTGATTCTGCTTATAATGATATCAAGAAGCTGGATTTGGCAAAAAAAGTTACAAATATTGGACCTAGGATAGGAGAGAACAAACATGGAGACAATTAAGAGACTATAAACCTAAGCTTATAATGTTGAATCCCTCACTGTCCCTTTGAGACTAATAATAAGATTTTGATATCTATTATCTATTTATATAATCAATTTAAAGTGTTCATTTGGTTTACTAAATACAATAAAATTATATATGTACCAATGGCTAATTTTGCTATTTATCTAATAAAGTTGTTTATATTTTTTAAATTAATAGTTAGTATGATTGAAATTTTATACAAAACCTTTCAAAGACCATTTTCATTTTAACATTTATATACATATATAGCTTAGATTGGGCTATAAATATCTATGCCAATTTGGCTTCAGTTTTTTCATATCATTGAATGCTAGTTTATGGCACTTTTCCTATGGTCAATTAAATATCCTAAATAATACTTAGTCTAAATAGCCTTAGACATTAGCAACCAAGGCAAAGCTAAAGGTCAATGGCCTTCATAGAAGCTGTTGTATATAAGAATTAAGAGTATGATACTAAGATTCCTTTCTAAGCTTGGTATAAGCTATGATAGCACCTATATCACCATGCATAAGCTGTTTACAATAGAGCAGCAAGCTATTTATATGCACATGATCTACAGGGGCATAGCCAGGAATTTCCTATGGGGGGATACACCAAGGTGAATTTTCTATGGGGGGATATACCAATGTAAAAGTGCTATGATAGAGTCACATAGTAGCATGTATAGCAACAAATGTCAACAAAAAAGTTTTGGTCAGGCTCTTTGGGGGGGGGGGTACATCCCCCCTATCCCCCCTCCCTATGCCCCTGATGATCTACTGACTATAGTGCTGATGTTTTAACCCAATGGCCTCAAAAGTTTGTCTGACATAGTAACAAGTGACAAATGCTAGATTTTCCTTTTTTCAATGAAGAATAAGCAGTCCAACATAGTCTAGTCTAGATAAGCCCAGGCCTAAAGTAATAAAGACTGGTTTCAGAAGTAGGAAAAGGTTGTTTCAAAATTTTCTTTAATTCCTTGGGTATTTTAGCAGTGGACATCCTTCTTATAGGTAGTTTTGTAATTGCCGTATTATACAGAAATGGTGCCATAAGAGAGACAATAGCAGGCAAGAACTCTCCATACTGCCAAGCTGCTACTGCACTATAACAATGCAGCATTGCACACTATTGCTGCGATTCATGTATATTTAGAATAGTAAAAGGGTTCATCTATTATCTTATCTATCTTACTTGCCAGACCTTATACTCTGCAACTTTTAGCTATTCCTAAAGCTGACATCAGCACTTTCTAGAAAGCCATTTTTGCATATTTAAGACCTGGCTTGAGTGGTCAAAGCAGCACTAGAAAGGGTACCTACATAGGAGTACTTAAGCTACTTCTAGGAGTGGTAGATGCAGATTCAGCCATGCATAAATGCTAAGGGGATTGCTTTAAAAAGGAATATGACACTTTATTTATGCATTATTCATGAAAATGGCTATTGTCATAAAGGTTATCTATGTGCTCATGTGGTTATTATATGATACACCTCAGGTGAATTAGTATCTTAGTAGGTTATAATATTTTCTTTACTCGCTACTTGTAAGTAGTTTTGCATGAAATATGCTTATTTTTCTATTCTAGAACTTTGTCTCTGCTATGGCCATTGAATAGCAGTTAGACATCCCCCATGGCTAAACCAATCAAAAGTCAAAGCCATTGTCTAAAAAATTATTTTAAAAAATCTGAACTCGCCTGTCCAATAGGGATTAACTTGCCGAGTGTAGATTTTCATCGCCGTTTTATGTATAAAAACTGAAATTTTCTCACGTCCTGCACCCAGTTCGTTTGATTTAGTTACGGCTCAAAATATACAGCTGATAAAATTATTTGTAAAAAAATTCGAAGCCCAAGTTCTATAATGAAGTGTTTTACCTTCTATCTGTTGGTTGCTATTTCCCTGGCTGCTGCTGTTACTGCTCTGCCAGCTACCGCCGTTGTATCTGGCAGCAACGGTCATCGCAGCGGCGCCAGCAGCAGCGCTAGCGGCAGCTCCTCCGGACCCGTGATGAACGATGAGCAGTTTGAGACTATGTGGGAGCAGTTCATGGAGTCCATGCAGCGTCAGGAGCGAGAGCGGGAGCTGCGACAGCAGCAGGGTCGCCTTGGCTACCGCCCAGCCGGTCAGGCCATGGATCGTCACCACGACATCAACAATCTTGACATCGGCTCGCTGCTGAAGGGATTGGACTAACAGCCTTGAGCTCTCCCACGTCGCATCAGTTGGAAAATTACTATAGAAGATAAATGATTGGGGAGCAGAGTTTCTATTTAAAATATACAAAACAGACACTTTTGAAGTCCCGACTCTAACTTTGAATTTGAACAATCCAACGACGCCTCTGTGCGGGTTTAACTTAGTTGGTTATTTTTCCTCTTTCCTCTCTATTGTCATTGACCCGTACAAAAACAACAAAATGAACTTTCGATCAATCTTTCCCCATAGTTTTGTTTTTATCCCGTATAAACCTTCTAGAAAGAAAGTTTGTTTCTGTGTGAAGCGAGGCGATCTGTAGGCGGATAATTAAATACACAAGTCTCTGTCAGTGGACAGCTTACAATCTCTTTGTGGCGTGTCGGGTTTTTTGGCTTAGTAATCGTTAAATTAGTAATTGCTTTATTTTTAGCTGTGTGAAAGTGAAAGGGAAAACCGGGCGTTGAGAACTTTGTGCAATTTTTTAAAACTCTGCATCAGTTGTTGTCTCATGACTGAACTGCAGAAAGCATACAAGCTACACGCGGGTAGGCAGAGGGTGAGCAGTCGTGCATAGCTATGTAGGCTACAGCAGGCGAATATTTTATCATGATATCGTGTGTTTTTCGACGAGAATTTGTTACATAGCAACCTGCTCATACGCTCGTATGACTGAATTGTTATGCGATGCCACTCCTTAAACCTTGTCTTACCAGCAAATGTTTTTTTAAATATCTTTAGAATTTAAAACTGCTTAGAGCTGCAGACACACGAAAGGGGCATAATCTCAATCTAGCGATTTATTAACTCAGACAATAATATCCTGATTATCCATCCCGTGCTGTCAATGACTTGCTAGATTATCAGCTTAGGATCACAGCGCATGTCATATTGAATCAACTAGGATTAGTTCTGGATTATTTACCTTGACAGTCTGGTTATGCATTTAATAATCTATTTACACTCGTATATTCGCTTTCGCATGGCATATATTACTAGCTATCCCTGTGTGAATTGGGTGTTAACGTATTGGGTTCGGAGTGCAAATTAATCGTTCACACCTATAGGAAATCGCCTTTAATGGCTTGTAACGGTTCTCTATCGGACTAAGCTGTGTTTCATTAGTCGACAAGTTTTCCACTGTCTGTATTAACTGTCAAGGGTGAAATGAGAGAATGTCTGCAGTTAATGCATTTTTTAATTGGCATGTGTCTGAATTGCTCCAGGCATTCTGTTCGATAGTCAGTGCGAGGCGAGATTAGTGTCAGATAAGTTGCCACTTGTGTCTTTCCAGCGTTGGGCTCACTTGGGGCACTGATGCTCTGCTCAAGTCGATATGTTGCTAGTGGCTCCTATCAAATCAGCTATTGAAAGCAGCCACGAGCTAAAAATAGGAAAAATTAGTCCTGGGTAACTGTACTTTGGCGAGTATTTAAGTAGGTACGGTGAATTGAAATTGCAATATGGCTACCTTTCAGCTTTTGTGGACTTTTTAGAGTATGTTTGATACAGGTTACATCGTAAAGTTGTAGGTTACACGCGTCTCTTTTCCAAGAATCGAATTTGCAAAATCGGAACAGGTGGTAATTCTTTATTTAAACTTCTTATAAAGTGACGACACAAAGTTGTTTATCAGAATAATAGCTAGAATATCGTTAATTATTACAAATATATGAATATCCCAGCTTTCGATCAAAATTGATCACGAGATGAGGCTGCTCAGTAACGTGGCATTTGAAGTGGCCTGAGTATGAATATGTCATGCAATATATATATTATATGTATGAATATATCATGCAATAATTGTGCATGATATTATACTAATTAATTTAAAATACTAGAAAAACCGCGATAGTTAAAGTATTAAAAACTGCAGCCTGTAACAAAATTTCTATTTGTTTCATTTACTTGTCTTTTTTATGCCAGTGTAATTAAGTCACAGTCAAACAAATGACTTACACAGCTTACAAAACGATTGCGAGTGCACTAATTCTGTCGATATTAGTATTCGGCCAGCAGACAGTTCATGCTGCCAGTCATTTAGTTTTATCGCTCAATCAAACCTCAGCCGAAATTGGTCGCAGCTTCACAATCTCTTGTCGTTTGCCAAAGCCTGTTGCTGTGGGCGATTGCGTCAGCAAGTTTAATAGTAGCTCGTTGGAATGGTACTCGCCTAATGGCACTATGATTACTGGCTTGTCTTTGAGAGGCCGGTTTCAATCAAACGATGGTAAATTAAACTGTTTAAAGGCTACGGAAGGTGACAGTGGTTACTATCAGTGCCGTTTGAATTCGTGTAACATGACCGCTTCGGTTAATGTTGTCATTTATAAAATGCCGTCTTATGCGTCAGTTTTAACGATTGTGTACTCTATTGATGGTGCTCTACGATTGTGACTGGCGTGTTATGCGTTATGTCTCTGTTGGGCTCTTTTAGACAATCTAGTCGCGCAGTTTGATTGCAAGTTTTTTCTATTGGAATTTCTTTTGCTTTTTTTCTAGTGCAACCAATAGTTAATTTCTTACCATGATTCAGTTCTGCTGTTAAATAAAACTCTGTCTCTGGTTGGTTGGTTCAGCTTTCATTAGCTTTTTACTTGATTCTAATCCAATTTTTTTGCATAAAAATACGGGGTCGCTTCAATGTGCTGTTTTGGTCTAATTAAAGCTAGTGCTTTTCTGCGAGAGTTCGTGAATCTTGACGCGTTTTGAAAGCCATGATGACTCAAGGAACAGAACCAGTTTTGGAAGGCATGATGACTCAAAGAACAAAATCGGTTTGGAAGGCATGATGACTCAAAGAACAAAATCGGTTTGGAAGGCATGATGACTCAAGGAACAGAACCAGTTTTGGAAGCCATGACTCAAAGAACAGAACCAGTTTTGGAAGCCATGACCCAAAAAACAGAACCAGTTATGGAAGCCATGACTCAAAGAACAGAACCAGTTTTGGAAGCCATGACCCAAAAAACAGAACCAGTTTTGGAAGCCATGACTCAAAGAACAGAACCAGTTTTGGAAGCCATGACCCAAGGAACAGAACCAGTTTTGGAAGCCATGACCCAAGGAACAGAACCAGTTTTGGAAGCCATGACACAAAGAACAGAACCAGTTTTGGAAGCCATGACCCAAAAAACAGAACCAGTTATGGAAGCCATGACTCTTAGAACAGAACCAGGTTTGGAAGCCATGACCCAAAAAACAGAACCAGTTTTGGAAGCCATGACCCAAAGAACAGAACCAGTTTTGGAAGCCATGACCCAAAGAACAGAACCAGTTTTGGAAGCCATGACCCAAGGAACAGAACCAGTTATGGAAGCCATGACTCAAAGAACAGAACCAGTTTTGGAAGCCATGACCCAAGGAACAGAACCAGTTATGGAAGCCATGACTCAAAGAACAGAACCAGTTTTGGAAGCCATGACCCAAGGAACAGAACCAGTTATGGAAGCCATGACTCAAAGAACAGAACCAGTTCCTTGAGCCAGTTTAACTCGTAAGTTTTTAGGATCATAGATAGATTCTAGCATTGGTTTTGTTCAGTTCCTTGAGGTCACCGCTTTCAAACCACGTCTAAGTTCAGAATGCTCCTTTCATTTCTGGTCACGTGTTGGTGTAAAATTGGCTATCTTAATGTATTTTATAAAAAATTTTGGTGCTGTACTTTCTTAGGTGAATTGTTGCGTATCAGCTTATTGCTCTGTGCCTTATTTAAGCGCTACTTCATTAATTATTTTGGTGATGGACACACAAGTTTTAATTTTTATCGAATTTAGCCTACAAGTAGATAAAAAGTTCGATCTGAAATCCCATCCTGGACTATCGCTGTTTCATATGCGCATATAGGTTGAAAAAATTCAGTAATCGATCACCCAAAGTCAGTCAGTCAGTCTGGATCAGACCTATAAGAAAAAGTGACGTTTCGGAAGCGGGTAATCCGGTTTTATCTTCTTGCTACTGATATTTGCTGCCAGCCTTGAGTCAGCTGGGATTTGAGGAAAACTCAGACTGTTTTTCGCCCACGTCTCGTTTTCCCATATATGCTGTTAACTATGATTCCATTTTCCGTTTTTCTTTAGTGATAGCCAGCGTTTTTTGCTGCTTTTGCAAACAATTTTTTCAGTTTTTTTCTAGGCCAGCTCGACGCGTTTGGTGTGTTATGTTTTTTTATTAACAAAGCATATTAAATGAGCATTATTTTGTGCTTGGCTGACTTCGGCAATGCCACGTTTGTCTACTTTTTTGCTTTCTTTCTCCAACTTGGTGACGCGTGACACAGGATAATAGGCATTAGGTACGCGATGATAGATGAAGGCCCAAGTTGAACGTGACGCTATCTATATAGATATGTAATGTAGTTAGTCAGAAAAGAAAGAGAAAGATAATTCGAAAAAATAAGTTTCCTCATTTCAGTTCGTGGATATATTAGGCATGGCGGTGGGCTCTGCTGATTGATGGTTTGCCCTCTGCTCAGTTGGCTTCTGCAGCTGGGAATAAAAGAAGCAGATAGCTATGATAATGATGCTGCTGCTCAGCACATCCTGAGGAAGGGAGGGGCGGATTTTGTGTCGCCAGTCCGTCCCCCTGCACTGGCCCAGCCAAGCTAGCTCCTTGTCTTGTCGTTTCCTTCCTGCGCTGCGTTGCAAGGCCTGCGTTACCTGGGGGAGTCTCCCATTTCCTGATTACAGCTGCTACTGCAGGCGAGCTTTGAGATGCCTTTGCCTTATCTGTCCATGTCGCCCTAGCAAAAACAGCGCGTAGGCGTGGCTGGCAACTGAAATGCGGGTAGTTTGAAAAGAAATTATCGACTCGCCGCGCCTAGCAATTCAAGCCAGCCCTGGAACGCCTCTTTCTTTTGTAGAAAAAAAATGAAAGGCGTGGGTATCTGGGAAATCCATTGACGTCTCTGTGTTCTAGTTCGAACTCGATCGTTGATTGTAGCTCGCGTCGCTTTCACGACATTTTTCGCTTTTGCTTTTGTCTTTGCCTTTCTTTCTATGACGCCTGTCCGGGTTTCTTGGAAATCTATTTTTGGACAACACTGCTGCGCGCTAAAAGACGCCTGTTCAAATTTGGTTAGTTGTCTTCTCAAATGCAGTTTTGTGTAATCAACGCGGGTTGAAAGGAATTTGAAACCTTGGCATCCAAAGCTCCGACAAGGTCTAGGAGAAAGCGAACGACAGCAGTCTTTAATCAAGCGTTTACTCTTTGTATTAGTCTGTAGGTACCTTTGAGGATGAACTGCTGACTTCATTTCTTCTTCAATTTTATTGACAAATTACTAGAGATACTGGAGTAGTGGTCATGAGAGGGACTTTTTGGACAGGATTTTTCAACTGTCGCCATAATCCCAGTAAATCTA
This sequence comes from Macrostomum lignano, assembly GCA_002269645.1. NCBI lineage: Eukaryota > Metazoa > Platyhelminthes > Macrostomidae > Macrostomum > Macrostomum lignano. Next base: position 163,721 of record NIVC01000307.1, read on the forward strand.
TTAGTATCATTCCCAAAAAATAACAGAATAATCTTATCTTGCCTTTAAAACTTCCCATCACTATACTTTTATTCGCCACTTCGAAATCATTTTCAATACGTACTCCAGGTGGAACAAAAGTCTTGTCGTTAGTACCTCTAGGCAAGCAAACAGGTAAAAACGTGAAACATTTTAACTCTAATCAGTAACGTAGTGTCCATTGACTGCAATCACGCGCTGGTAGTGGTCCAGGGGCAGATCCACCTGGTCTCGGAGGGCACTTTCAGAGGTGTTCCGCAACACCTGCAATGAGGCCTCTTCAACCTCTTGACAGTTGTTGAAGGTCATGCCGCGGAGTGCGTTCTTTAGCTAGAGGAACAGAAATCGGTCACACAGGTTCAGATCGGAACTGTAGGGCTCTTCCAAATCGCGGTGACAGAGCGCTCTTGCAGGGGAAATCCCTAAAGAGTCCTGCAACATGCGGTCGAGCATTGTCCGTTTTTGCGAGCTGATCTTGCTCAGAGTACGTTACAGGTTTCCGGTTCGCCAGAGGTCAACTAGATCACGAGACGAGAGGTGGGGATCCTCGCAGACCATCTCCTTCACCTTCATCGCCAGCTCATCTGTCCTTTAGCTCCTTGACCGGCCAGGTCGGTCACCATCGCCGAGCACTTCCCGCGTCCCGTCATTGACGTCTTTCATCCAGCGCTGTATGGTTCTCAAGGATGGAACAGCATCGCCCCAAGCAGCTACCAGATCTTGGTGGACTTTGGTGGCTGAGTCACCGAGTTTTAGGCGAGTAGCCTTGTAAAATTGAGAATGCGTCTTGTCGGGCTTCATGCTTCGACTGCGCTTTTCCTAACTCCTCGCATGCCATATAGACACTAACGGATTTTGGGCATGACTTACTTTGGAGTCTAAGTGAGTTTTTATCATACGACAATGAAAATTCTGTCCTGAAAGTGGTTCATTAATAGATTAATTAAGTAGCAAGTGAAAGTATTATGTTTGAAGATTTTTCTAAATCGGCCCGTCTAATACTAATCTATTAGATAATAATTCTGTCCTAAAAGTGGTTCATTTTCTGAGATGAAAGCATCATGTTTGAAGATATTCGAGCTAAGTGGACCCCAATTTAGCGATTTCTTTTTGGATAAAAAAGTAGAATTAATGCGATTACGAGCGTATAAAGGATGTGGAAATTTTTGTCGTAAGAGCTCTCATGACGACAACTTACTTTACAGGCACTCACTTTATTTGCTTCATTTGCCACCCTAATAACTCTGATTAAAGCGTATCTCAGCTGGGCTTTCACACACCTATCTATCTCACCCTGATCTCTCCTCACCCTCATTGATCTCTCCTCACACTCCCTGATCTCTCCTCACACTCCCTGATCTCTCCTCACTCTCCCTGATCTCTCCTCACTCTCCCTGATCTCTCCTCATACTACCTGATCTCTCCTCATACTACCTGATCTCTCCCCACCCTCCCTAATCTCTCCCCACCCTCCCTGATCTCTCCTCAACCTCCCTGATCTCTCCTCACACTCCCTGATCTCTCCTCACACTCCTTGATCTCTCCTCACTCTCCCTGATCTCTCCTCACTCTCCCTGATCTCTCCCCACCCTCCCTGATCTCTCCTCATACTCTCTGATCTCTCCTCACTCTCCCTGATCTCTCCTCATACTCCCTGATCTCTTCTCACACTCCCTGATCTCTCCTCACACTCCCTGATCTCTCCTCACCCTCCCTGATCTCTCCTCACCCTCCCTGATCTCTCCCCACCCTCCCTGATCTCTCCCCACCCTCCCTGATCCCTCCCCACCCTCCCTGATCTCTCCCCACCCTCCCTGATCCCTCCTCACACTCCCCTGATCTCTCCCCACCCTCCCTGATCTCTCCCCACCCTCCCTGATCTCTCCCCACCCTCCCTGATCTCTCCCACCCTCCCTGATCCCTCCTCACACTCCCCTGATCTCTCCCCACCCTCCCTGATCTCTCCCCACCCTCCCTGATCTCTCCCCACCCTCCCTGATCCCTCCTCACACTCCCTGATCTCTCCCCACTCTCCCTGATCTCTCCTCACTCTCCCTGATCTCTCCTCATACTACCTGATCGCTCCCCACCCTCCCTAATCTCTCCCCACCCTCCCTGATCTCTCCCCACCCTCCCTGATCTCTCCTCAACCTCCCTGATCTCTCCTCACACTCCCTGATCTCTCCTCACACTCCTTGATCTCTCCTCACTCTCCCTGATCTCTCCTCACTCTCCCTGATCTCTCCCCACCCTCCCTGATCTCTCCTCATACTCCCTGATCTCTCCTCACTCTCCCTGATCTCTCCTCACTCTCCCTGATCTCTCCCCACCCTCCCTGATCTCTCCTCATACTCCCTGATCTCTTCTCACACTCCCTGATCTCTCCTCACACTCCCTGATCTCTCCTCACCCTCCCTGATCTCTCCCCACCCTCCCTGATCCCTCCCCACCCTCCCTGATCTCTCCCCACCCTCCCTGATCCCTCCTCACACTCCCCTGATCTCTCCCACCCTCCCTGATCTCTCCCCACCCTCCCTGATCTCTCCCCACCCTCCCTGATCCCTCCTCACACTCCCCTGATCTCTCCCCACCCTCCCTGATCTCTCCCACCCTCCCTGATCTCTCCTCATACTCCCTGATCTCTTCTCACACTCCCTGATCTCTCCTCACACTCCCTGATCTCTCCTCACCCTCCCTGATCTCTCCCCACCCTCCCTGATCTCTCCCCACCCTCCCTGATCCCTCCCCACCCTCCCTGATCTCTCCCCACCCTCCCTGATCCCTCCTCACACTCCCCTGATCTCTCCCCACCCTCCCTGATCTCTCCCCACCCTCCCTGATCTCTCCCCACCCTCCCTGATCCCTCCTCACACTCCCCTGATCTCTCCCCACCCTCCCTGATCTCTCCCCACCCTCCCTGATCCCTCCTCACACTCCCCTGATCTCTCCCCACCCTCCCTGATCTCTCCCTACCCTCCCTGATCTCTCCCCACCCTCCCTGATCTCTCCCCACTCTCCCTGATCTCTCCTCACTCTCCCTGATCTCTCATCACACTCATCTGATCTCTCCTCACACCCACTAAGCTGGGACGACACTGATATTTTCTCTCCTGATCTCTCACAGGCCTTTATCTATCCTCACACTCTAATGACCTTTTCTCACACTCTATAACCTCATGTCTTCAATATCTCCTCAAACCTCTTCAGTATACCCTTTCGTCTATGAAATCTAATAGCTAGCACAAAATTAATATTTTATATTTAATGATGACAGGCTTGTTGTTCAGCAGCCTACAGAAACTTCTCATCGTATAAAATTTCTGCGTGTCCCCAGGAATATAGTTTCATGTTTAAGTTTGTACTTTGTAGATGTATTTATTTGAATAGGAAATTACCAACTATCCCCAGATATATTTTTGTGCAGCCTTCAATATCAAAGCGTTTAGACGAGAGAGAGAAAGTGAAAGGCAAGAAGGGTTCTACTCTGTAAAAAAATAAAAAGCGTTTAGATTGTTTCATTCATCTCCTCCAAAAAGGACTGTCTTTCAGTCGCATCTGTTCAGCTTAAAATTCCTATAATAGCCGAGGCAGGCGCTTATCATTAATTGAGGACACTCTCGCCAACCCTCGCTAAGCGTAAAATTGATAGATTAACAGAGCCTAGTTTTACTTAAATTCCTGTTCGAGTGGGTAAAAATGTAAGCATGCTAATATTATAATTGGGCCTAAAAGTAGGCAATTTAATCGTTAGTGGAAGAAAAAAAAAAGCTGAAGACTTGCTTTTAGTTTATGTTACTTGCTACTGTTTATGTCTGGCACTGGTAGATTGTGTATCATGCTATTTGGTTTGCACAATGGTAGATTGTGAATCATGCTATTGAATTTAGACAATGGTAGATTGTGTATCATGCTATTGGGTTTGCACAATGGTAGATTGTGTATCATGCTATTGGGTTTGCACAATGGTAGATTGTGTATCATGCTATTGGGTTTGCACAATGGTAGATTGTGTATCATGCTATTTGGTTTGCACAATGGTAGATTGTGTATCATGCTATTGAATTTAGACAATGGTAGATTGTGTATCATGCTATTGGTTTGCACAATGGTAGATTGTGTATCATGCTATTTGGTTTGCACAATGGTAGATTGTGTATCATGCTATTTGGTTTGCACAATGGTAGATTGTGTATCATGCTATTTGGTTTGCACAATGGTAGATTGTGTATCATGCTATTTGGTTTGCACAATGGTAGATTGTGTATCATGCTATTTGGTTTGCACAATGGTAGATTTTGTATCATGCTATTGGGTTTGCACAATGATAGATTGTGTATCATGCTATTTGGTTTGCACAATGATAGATTGTGTATCGTGCTATTGGGTTTGCACAATGATAGATTGTGTATCATGCTATTAGATTTAGACAATGGTAGATTGTGTCATTAGACATTTTGAAAGTACCTTTAACTTTTTTCATTCATGTCCACAACGATGCTCCAAAGCAATTCAGTGTTCCTGCTTTTCCTGTTGCTGCTATTTTCAACGCCTCAGCAGACAGTTGCCAGCGAGCCAGATGAAGAGACTCCGCCTCTGGCTGCCGAACCGTACCAGCAGTCCCTATTAGTGGGTAGCAACACCACAGTTAGCTGTCATCTGTCACCGGAACTGGCCACTAATTACTCCGTTGCTGAGCTGGCCTGGTACTTTCCCAATGGCAGCCAGATTGATAATTGGGCCTGGTCCCATGCTAATATCAGTGCAGTGAATGGCACCATGTCGGCTATTCACCTGGCTGTTGAGGACTCAGGAGATTATGTCTGCTCAGTGCCTGATCGGCGGTACAACGCTAGCACTACTCTGCAGGTGTACAACATGCCGTCTTATCTGACACAGATTGCTGTAGTGTACGCCGTGGATGGTGTACTGTTGTTCATATTCCTGGCGCTGGGCTTGCATTCTCTGCTGCTGTCACGGCGTACCAGCATCAGCACTGCACCGGATGCTTCTGCTGGCAAGTTCTCTGCAGCAGCTGGCAGGCAACAGCAGCCCCACCAGCAGATTCGGCACAGTCGCCAGCCAAGTCGGGCAGTCTCTGAGAGCGCCGGAGCTTCAACCGGCGCCGCCGCCACCGCCGGAGCAGCAGCCGACGATGTCGATGACAATGAGGAAGCTTTATCGACATCTCTAAGCGGCCTGAAGTCGCATCGGCACCACAGCACCCTGCCGAAACCGTCAGCGGCGGATGACTGACGACCTGACCTTGACCATCGCTCACGGATGTCTTGGCAATGAGAAACTAAACTCTCCATTCATTTGATTCTTCACAGTCGTTTTGCCATTCTGTAATATCAATAAAAAACAAACTAATGTTTTCTATTACTGTTAATTATTTATCCTAAGATAGGGAAACTGGCGTTCTCCCCGATCACTGGGCCAGCCTTCCAGACCCTCAGTTGCTTTGCCAGCCTCCCAGTCCCAGATCCTCAGTTGCTTTGCCAGCCTCCCAGTCCCAGATCCTCAGTTGCTGGACCAGCTTCCCAGACCCTCAGTTGCTGGGCCAGAGTCCCAGATCCTCAGTTGCTGGGCCAGCCTCCCAGATCCTCAGTTGCTTTTCCAGCTTCCCAGATCCTCAGTTGCTGGACCAGCTTCCCAGACCCTCAGTTGCTGGGCCAGAGTCCCAGATCCTCAGTTGCTGGGCCAGCCTCCCAGATCCTCAGTTGCTTTTCCAGCTTCCCAGATCCTCAGTTTCTGGACCAGCTTCCCAGATCCTCAGTTGCTGGGCCAGCCTCCCAGATCCTCAGTTGCTTTTCCAGCTTCCCAGATCCTCAGTTGCTGGACCAGCCTCCCAGATCCTCAGTTGCTTTTCCAGCTTCCCAGATCCTCAGTTGCTGGGCCAGCCTCCCAGATCCTCAGTTGCTTTTCCAGCTTCCCAGATCCTCAGTTGCTGGACCAGCCTCCCAGATCCTCAGTTGCTTTTCCAGCTTCCCAGATCCTCAGTTGCTGGACCAGCCTCCCAGATCCTCAGTTTCTGGGCCAGCCTCCCAGATCCTCAGTTTCTGGGCCAGCCTCCCAGATCCTCAGTTTCTGGGCCAGCCTCCCAGATCCTCAGTTGCTGGGCCAGCCTCCCAGATCCTCAGTTTCTGGGCCAGCCTCCCAGATCCTCAGTTGCTATGCCAGCCTCCCAGATCCTCAGTTGCTATGCCAGCCTCCCAGATCCTCAGTTGCTATGCCAGCCTCCCAGATCCTCAGTTGCTGGGCCAGCCTCCCAGATCCTCAGTTTCTGGGCCAGCCTCCCAGATCCTCAGTTGCTATGCCAGCCTCCCAGATCCTCAGTTGCTATGCCAGCCTCCCAGATCCTCAGTTGCTATGCCAGCCTCCCAGATCCTCAGTTGCTATGCCAGCCTCCCAGATCCTCAGTTGCTATGCCAGCCAAACTTTCGTTGTCGTTGAATTTTTAATTGTGCATGCTGATTTTATAGTTAGGTCACATCAATTGCCTATTTTTAGCTTGTAATTTGTTTCTTATGGCCGCTTGTTCAAAACTCAATTCAAATATTTATAGTTACTTTTTTACCCTGATCAGTCAATTTAATTTTTCAATAGTCAGTGTATGCTACTTTCAGTGGTGAAAGTGAAGGAAATAAATAAAAAGTGAAAAAATGTTTAAAAGAATATTTTTCAATTTAAACTGCAATATATTGATTGATGGTCAATAAAAAATTCATTCATGATTTGCTTATGTATTACTTTATTGTAACGTCTTTGTGGGTGCGGGATGTTAATTGCTTTGGTACTTTAAATTTAAAAAATGTCTCGTAATGTCGTCATTGCGCGCTTTTGAAGCTTTTGAATCGCTCTTTACCCCAATTAAAGAATCGCCTTTCACTCAAATTAAGAATCGCCCTTCACTCAATTAAAGAATCGCCCTTCACTCAATTAAAGAATCGCCCTTCACTCAATTAAAGGATCGCCCTTCACTCAATTAAAGAATCGCCCTTCACTCAATTAAAGAATCGCCCTTCACTCAATTAAAGAATCACCCTTCACTCAATTAAAGGATCGCCCTTCACTCAATTAAAGAATCGCCCTTCACTCAATTAAAGAATCGTCCTTCACTCCCATTAAAGAATCGCCCGTCACCCCATAATCGCTTGGGAATTATATACCCGTCTGCCCCATTAAAGAATCAGCCCTTATCTTGCAGATCGCATTGAAAAACAGCCGTTATCAATCACGAGTATTAATGGTATTGCCAACATTGTTCAGTTGTCCAGTAACAGTTCGAAGCTGACGTCTGTGTCAGCAATTGCGTAGAGCAGTTCCACGGGTAATCCAGATTCAAGAGTCAATCTCAGAGCGATGGTGCTGTTTGCTGACAATTTTATACGCTCAGAGTGAATCGGCAGAGTAACTTTGCTGCCTGGGTGAAGTTTATCGAACACTCTTTTCTCAATTCTGCTTCTATTGAGCCTCAAGTCCAGGGTGACTTGCTGACCTGTGTTGGCGCTTTCCAATGACACCTGTATAGTTCGTGGGGTGGCAATTAATGAGTTTAAATGAGGGTCGGAGGGTTACCATTCAAAAACTTCCTATCGTAATTTGCATGATTTTCGAGTGTAGACTAAGAATTAAGAATTCTACTTTGGTTGTCCATGGAGTCGTATATACAACAAGCGCTAGAACTTCTTTGTCGAAGCCCCTCTCATTTCTCGTACTCCCTTCGTTAAAGTCGTACTGCAGAGCTCAAAATGAGTAAGTATGTGTCTCGAAGGGAGTAAATACAAGAAATGAGTTGTTTGTTAGCAATCCTGGCGCGCTATACTACTTACATGGAATAATTGGTCAGTTTATCACTGGTGAGTTGATAGACATCTTTCATTGATTGAGTCTAGTCTTGGCGGGTTTTCATCGGTAAATCAGTATTTTGTTTCTTTCTGCTTTCGGGTGTAATTGTTTTGCAGTGAGCACAGGTACTCGAATAACACAGGGTGTGTCACTTGCGATTTAAGTTGGAAGAAAGTTGAGCGTCTACTCTTTTTTCAGTAGTTAGTCTGCGCAGTGTCACTTAAATCTAAAATGGCAGTTAAAATTTATTTTCCTTCCTCGGGGTTTGCGGCCTCAGGGAGCATATGGGGTTAAAGATGGACCAACAAGAATTGAACTCGATGTACACAAGTGAACGTACGACAGACAGAACTCAGCCTAGGGGGGAGCAGGCCCAATCTACATGTAGCTCAACCAATAAGAGAGCAGTAAGGAGAGAGGGACAAAGTCAGACCGGACGAAACCCAGCATAGGGGGCAGGCCCAATCTAGCTCAGCCAATGAGAGAGTAGTAAGGAGAGAGAGCTAGGGTCAAAGTCAGACCAGACGAAACCCAGCCTAGGGGGCAGGCCCAATCTAGCTCAGCCAATGAGAGAGCAGTAAAGAGAGAGAGAGGGTCCAAAGTCAGACCGGACGAAACCCAGCCTAGGGGGCAGGCCCAATCTAGCTCAACCAATGAGAGAGCAGTAAGGAGAGTCGTCACAGTCAGACACAAGCGGGCAAGAGGAAAGCCAAACTATTTATCGGCCTGGCTGGGGGCTGGGGGCACCACCCCTTTTCTCTCTTGCTCGCTATGCAGACGCAATGGTTTAGGCCGTTATCAAGTTTTCATGAAATTTTCTACCTCAAATTTCTTATTGTTTTTTTGAAGCTTCAAAAACGTAAAATGTAAATTATTTTATTTCGCTTGCAGAAAGACAGAAATGCAACTTTAGCTACTAAAAAAGAGTTGATGAACGCATCTTTGCGAGTGACATCTGTAGCTAGCAGTGGCCTAATACAGGTTCTGTTTATTCTATAACGAATTTTCATTCAAAGGTTTATATTTATATTTGTTGGTTGTCATTTTTGGTTGTCATTTGGTTGTAATAATATGCTTGGAACATACTTAGGGGTACAGCGTCTCACCTGGGCATTGATTTTGACTCTTCCTGGGCGTTTAAAAACAAACTCATTGCCGATTGTCTGCACTTGCTCGCATTGATGGTTTACTTTGCAAGTGAATGGTCCCAGGTTCTGTGCATCTGAAAGTACAATAACAGTTTGGTCTTGTTGATTGGTATGCTGAAACTCAAAACGGGGTCCAGAGTGAGGGTTGTAGCCTAGTAGTTAGAGCAAGACTTAAGACTCACTCGGAACAATTTTTCCCAATTGAGCAAGTTAAGCAAAAGACACTTCACTCTGCATTGCTTCAGTTCACCCAGCTGTAAAATGGGTGCCAGCATTAGCTGAGGTAATTGAGGGTGTGTGGCGACCCCCCAGTCCTTGGACTGAACAGCCGTACGCAGCCTTCAGATGCGCCGCGCAATAACTGCGGCTGAGCTGTCGGTTGCGCATCTACCCATTGGGGCAGGTGTAATAAAAATACTAAGGGTAATGCACTTTCGGTCGCTCTACGTTGTTCAAAAGTCCGCTATAATTTATGTATTACTGCTAGAGAAAAATCGTTAAAAATCCCATGACTTTTCCACCAGCACATACCAAATACGAGCGTATGAAAATGGAGGATGTCGAAAAATCACATTTTTAAGCAAGTAAAATAAAGTACAAACTTTCAAAGCTAAAATAGTATTTATAACTACACTGTTTGAAAAATAACAAAAAACCCAAAATCTCTTTTTAAAAAACTGACTCAAGAAACGCTAAAAACCTTTGTTATATCACTTATATGCAAGCGATTAATTTATTGATATTTGTTATTTTTAATCATTTTCAAAGTGCGATTTTTTCGTTTCACGGGGATTTTTTTGGACTTTTCAGGAACGAAGATTAGTTATGGATAGTTAGAGTAGACCTTTGAGAAAAAGGGCGAAAAGGAGACAAAAAACCTATGCTACCAAGCTTGAGCCATACTCACAGAAACCATTACTCACGGCCATTGGCGCCCGGCAGTATAAAAGTTGGTCTTTTGCCATGCCTGCAGTTGGTTTCTTTATTGTCCGAGCAAACGACAATTCGTTTAGGATCAAGGACCATCGAGAAGTAGATTGTTGGCCGCTGAAATGCGCATTATACACGCTTTTCTATTGTTATTGTTACTTAAAGTAGTTAAAAAGTATAACGAGTCTTACAGTTGTGCTACGAGTAGAGGAAATCTTCGATCCAGTCGCAGCTGTGGTGATGGCTGCTGCTGCTGGACTTCTTCGGCTCACGGCGCTGACAAAGTTTGGCGCAGGTGTTGTAGAAATCTTGTCGTCAGTTTCTTGACAGAGCTTGTAGAGGATGGCAGCTAAAAGCGCAATCCCAAGCAGTGCGCAAATCATATAGAAGATACTTTTACAGTTGCATTGTTGGCTTGTTGCCAGTTTAATGTTCTCTTGCTGCTCCTGATTCCGAGGCTTCCCGTTTAATGGAGCTTGTTCGCTTGGGTCTTCCTCAGTCTTCTCTGGAGTTTTAGGGACTGTTGAAAGCTCCTGCTGATTTGGCGAATCGTCTTCTACAGAGGACCTTTGGGATGAAATAGGATTAGACATTCCGCTAGTTGTCATGCAACTGCTCAAGTAAGACTCGTTTCTTAGTTTACTTTTTAAAAAACTATAGCTGCTCTTTAAGCGTTTGCGTTGGTTCCATATTATAGTCTGCTTTTCTGTGCTTTTAACTTTTATTTCAACTGCTTTAGTGGCATGCTCAACGCCCACTCATTTTCTTACCTTCTCGCCTCAACCCCAACCCTCTATCCAGCGGAAAGTACGCACCTTTAACCTGTGCTTATTATTTAGAACCTTGTTCCCTGCGCACACAGCCAAAGTTCCCCTTTTCTATCAAATTTCGCTGATTGGACAGTGTTACGAGAATTTCATTAGCTTTGTCTGCGACTTGCCAGATTGTAGCGAGTGCATTGACATGAGCTCAGTCATATGCCGGTATACAGAGAGAGCTGATCGCCTGTGGTTTTACTCTTTTAATGCATTCTGTAATGCTGTAATTTCAATGAAAACTGTAGCGCCATAACTGACAACACATACTGACATGGTGCCAATGTCGGAGCTAAGATGGCACCATTTAGTTGCGACTCTCAATGGCGCCGGAACTGACGCTTCATGCTGCGCCAAAATTGACAGTTCCTCTAGCAGCGTTAAAATTTTTACACTCCCGTACAGTAGCGCTGAAACTGACACTCCAATGACGCAAAATTCACACTCCCAGTGGCGCCAAAACTGACACTCCAATGACGCAAAATTCACACTCCCAGTGGCGCCAAAACTGACACTCCAATGACGCAAAATTCACACTTCCAGTGGCGCCAAAACTGACACTCCAATGACGCAAAATTCACACTCCCAGTGGCGCCAAAACTGACACTCCAATGACGCAAAATTCACACTCCCAGTGGCGCCAAAACTGACACTCCAATGACGCAAAATTCACACTCCCAGTGGCGCCAAAACTGACACTCCAATGACGCAAAATTCACACTCCCAGTGGCGCCAAAACTGACACTCCAATGACGCAAAATTCACACTCCCAGTGGCGCCAAAACTGACACTCCAATGACGCAAAATTCACACTCCCAGTGGCTCCAAAACTGACACTCCAATGACGCAAAATTCACACTCCCAGTGGCGCCAAAACTGACACTCTAATGACGCAAAATTCACACTCCCAGTGGCGCCAAAACTGACACTCCCATATACAGTGGTCCTAAAACTGACACTCCCATATACAGTGGCGCCAAAACTGACACTTCCATATACAGTGGCGCCAAAACTGACACTTCCATATACAGTGGCGCCAAAACTGACACTTCCATATACAGTGGCGCCAAAACTGACACTTCCATATACAGTGGCGCCAAAACTGACACTTCCATATACAGTGGCGCCAAAACTGACACTACAGTGGCGCCAAAACTGACACTTCCATATACAGTGGCGCCAAAACTGACACTGCTATATGCAGTGGCGCCAAAACTGACACTGCTATATACAGTGGGATTAAAATTGGCACTTATCAGCAAAGCTTTTGTCTCGAAATGATTTTGGCAACACTAAATTGGCCAAAACTTTGTACGTCTGTTATAGCTACTTAAAGTAGTCTGCAGTATGACTGCTTAGTAGGATAATTCGAGTAAATCTTTGTTGGAAACTTTAACTTTAGTGTTACAAGACTTTAAAGCTACAGATTTTAGCGCCCCAACTAAGATTTTAGCGCCACAAGCAAGATTTTAGCGTCACAAGCAAGATTTTAGCGCCACAAGCAAGATTTTAGCGCTACAAGCAAGATTTTAGCGCAAAAAGCAAGATTTTAGCGCCACAGACATTATTTTAGCGCCACAATCAAGATTTTAGCGCCGCAACTGAGATTTTAGCGCCACAATCAAGATTTTAGCGCCACTAGCAAGACTTAGCGCCACAAGCCAGATTCTAGCGCCACAACTAAGATTTTAGCGCTACAAGCAAGATTTTAGCGCAAAAAGCAAGATTTTAGCGCCACAGACATTATTTTAGCGCCACAATCAAGATTTTAGCGCCGCAACTGAGATTTTAGCGCCACAATCAAGATTTTAGCGCCACTAGCAAGACTTAGCGCCACAAGCCAGATTCTAGCGCCACAACTAAGATTTTAGCGCCGCAACCAAGATTTTAGCGCCGCAGACATTATTTTAGCGCCACAATCAATATTTTAGCGCCGCAACTGAGATTTTAGCGCCACAGACAAGATTTCAGCGCCACAATCAAGATTTGAGCGCCACAATCAAGATTTTAGCGCCAGTAGCAAGACTTAGCGCCACAAGCCAGATTTTAGCGCCACAAACAAGATTTTAGCGCCACAAATAAGATTTTAGCGCCACAAGCAAGATTTTTACCCTCAAAACTGAAATTTTTATAAAAATCAGCTAAGCTCAGACAGGACATTTTTTGAGTTGTTTCTATAGCTGCAATCTCACTGTCACATGTAAAAATTCTACTTCTTTGACTTCAAGCTTTTCGAATTGCCCACTCAAAATACATGTACGTGTAACTCACTCTGTACAGTGCTGCGCACACTGCACTGAGCTTGAGATTAAATTTCTAAGTTGACCTCTATAAGCATGAGTCAGTGTTTATTCATAAGAAACTCTGTCTAAATAGTTTGTTTAGACAAATAAAAGGGAAGTTCTACTTTTCTGCCTATATTTATTCTGTGCTCAAGACTCGGCCAGACACTTCTGAATACTTCATTGTTCCACTCAAGCCTGCTGTATTAAAATGGTCTTGATTATTGTCTGTTTTTCTCTTCTGTCTGAGTTAGATAATTGGTTCATTTAAAAAAATAACACTAGCGTTTATCTCCTCTCTCCTAATACTAAAACCGACGCGATGTTTGCCTGTCTGTCTGTCTGTATGTTGCAAGTGAACTCCTACAATCCTGGCAAGTCAGCGTCAAAACTTATATGGGAAAACTGCAAATTTTCCGGATCAGGCTTTAGGCCATTTTAATCTCTACTCTACATACGCTCGTAGAAAAATCACAACTGTCTGTGTTCTGTCTGTCTGTGGACAATTTTGATCGCTATGGACTCCCAAACCACTCAACCAAATGACACCAAATTTTGCACCCACCCTAAACTCACTACGGAGAATGTCTTAGGCTACTTTTACATTTCTTAAATTTGAGTCTTCCTACCTAAAAGTGCAAAAAACTGCTCAAAATGCGCGTTTTTTTACTTAATCCTTCGTAGCGCCGCTCCACTTCTACCGATTCTCTTCAAATTTGACACAGACAATCTTCAACTATTTTGGCACAATCGTGTACTATTTCGAGTCTCAAACTCAATTTTGAACGGCGCTGTGCACTTTTAAAGTTAGGCTGTTTTTTCAGCGAGACAGCCACCCAACCTCCGTCCGCCTGCCTCTCTTTCCCGATCTGGGCCCAGATGTGTAAAAGGGGTTTAAAAATTGACTAACTTTCGGCTGCCATAAGTTTGCTCCACGTGAAGCGATTGACTTTGATCTTGACAAAATTCTTCATTGACTCATTCTCTATCTAAATGTAAAGTTTCAACTCTGTAACTCATTCAGAGCAGAAACTGTAAGCATGTGAAGTTTGTCTGCTTTTTCTGTTGTTTGTGCCACTCACTCACTCACTCATTCCCCCAGAGCCAGACCAAGGGTCAGGCGATAGGACTGAATGTACATAACAAATGTACAGTGTTTTGGAATAGCTTTCTTTATATCCTTCTTTGCACCTCCGTGGAGGCTACGTTTAGCCACAACAGTTTAGTGCAGTGCTGGGCGTTAACTAGTTAATTGTTTAACTAGTTAATTAACTAGTTAAATTTTTTTAAAAAATCGTTAAATTTTCGTTAAATTTTTTATGTATTAACTAGTTAACAAAAATCGTTAATTTTTTCCTGTAAGTTAAAGTTAAATGACAAAAGTTAATAATTCCGGGAAATGGAGTTCCCCGGGTTCAAAATCCGCGGGTTTCAACAGCTTGTATGCCATTAAAAAGTAAAATTAATACATACATAAAATAACTTCGCCTTTCTAAGCATTATTTAATGCGTCACAAACTATTACATGTATATATTTCAGTTACAAGTTATAATGTATAGAATATTCCGGAAGATTCTGGAATCTTCAACTATTATCTATTGATATTCTACCCAAGGACTACTAGAAGTTATCGTTGTACATAGGGATGTCGATTCCCCAGGGAATTTTCTTATTGGGGACCTGGGGAATTTACTGTCATTCCACGGGGATCCCGGGAAAAAATAAGTAAAAAACGGCGGATAACTTAGATCTTTATAAGTCACTAAGTGGCATTTTTTAAACTTTGATTAAAGCTTTGGATGGACTACATATTCAAGGCGCAAGGGTAAAAACTTTAAGCAATGTTTGTTTAAAACTGTATTTGACAACATGGCATCACCAAATCGTGTGCACACCTTTATCAGAAAGGGTCCAGACTCCGGAGGCGGAAAATGCATGCTCAGCAGCTGCACTCGTGGGAGGATAATTAATGAATGAGACTGTTTTTGTAATCGGAATTTTAATTTCTTGCAGATACATGTAAATCACCATTTTGTCCTGTCTAATACGGAGTATTTTGTTATTGTATGACACCCCCCTATGCGTCAGTGACTGACACAGGATATGGCGCTGTGCCTGTGTCAAATCTGTCAAGCCGTCAACGTAGACCAACACAATAGTCAGTAAGGCTTCTTTTTCCTGACAGGTTTCTACGCTCGTACATTCAATTTGCTTGATTGAAAGACTCATAGTGAAAAAAAAACATTCAAACGGGTTGCTAATTTCATAAGACCGAAATTTCACAACGCCGAAAATTCTACATGCAATACAATCCTTATTGTAAAGTTTTCTACAATGTGAAATTTTGGTCTTATGAAGTTTCGGTCTTGTGAAGTATGGTGTTTCGGCGTTGTGAAATTTCAGTCTTATGAACCCCCCCCCATTCAAACGTGTGTTGTGTTTGAAATAATACATTGAAATAAGCAGTTTTGCGGTAAAAAAGCATAGACAGAGTTTCAATCAGCTTTCTGTGAATGATTTTCTTATTTAAATGGCAAAAATTTAGTTAAAAATGCTTTTTTTCTCCCCAGGGTCCCCGGTCTAATTCCCAGGGGAGTATTCCCTGACAAGCTCCCCAGGGCGCCGCGACCTGGCCACAGCCGCGCCGCGCCGACCTGAAATTTAAAAAACACGCCGAACACATGTCCAGGAAAATGTCACTTTTTCTGTTAGGGAATTATTAACTTTAACTTTTAACTTTTCAGAAGTTAAATTTTGGGCAAAAGTTAAATAATTAACTAGTTACAGTTAATTTTTTTGGAGCAATTAAATTAACTTTTTAACTTTTAACAAGTTAAAAAAATTGATTAACTTGCCCAGCACTGGTTTAGTGAGAAATTCTAACCACTGCCCTCACCTCTGTATTGGCAAACTCTGCAGCAGTTTAACAGTGGATGGCAATTGGCAAATCAAGGCAATCTGGCATGGTTTGTGAAAGCGAAAGATTTATGAAAAGGTGATGCAATGCAATACAACCCTACTAAATTAGGCACACCATGGAAATTTTAAGTTTCTCTTAAAAGTACCTTAAATTTTAAATGTCCTCCTAAGAAATGCGTATTTCCTTGGTTGTTAGACTGATGCAGACTGCAGTGGAGCTGAAAATACACAAATTCCTTTCAGGACTGCAAATTGGCAAGAAAGATGACATGATCAAAGCATGAGAACAGAAATGAGAGTACTACTACGTCCCACAAACTGGCTTTCCAAGCAGGAATGGGTAGATTTTTACTTCAGAAGCCGTATAAAGAATCCAGCTTATGTTCAGGCCAGATGAGAGTGGAAAGGAGAAGGAATAGACTATTAGAAGAGAGGAGAGGCGAGAGGGGGATATGAGAAAACATGGAATATAAGAGGAGAGACAAGTGGTGAGGAGAGAGCAGAGAAGAAGGGAGGAAGAAGCGAGAAGAGGGGAGAAAGGAGGGAGAGGAAAGAGTAAGGTTAGAAGAGGGGAGAGATGAGACAGAGGATCGATGAGAGGAGAGTAGAGAAGAGTGAAAAGAGAGTAGAGATGAGAGAGCAGAAAGAAGATGACAGAGGGTCAAGAGGAGTGGAGAGATTAGAAAGGAGAGAGTAGAAAGGATAGAGAAGAGAGGAGATAAGATGGGGGGAGAGGAGTGAGAAGAGAAGAGATAGTGATAAGAGAGGGGTGTAAGAAGAGGGGAGAAAGGAGAGATGAGAGAGTAAAGGGAAGAGGAGGAGAGAGGAAAGAGATGAGACAGATGAAAGGAGAGATGAGAGAGTAAAGATGAGAGATGAAAAAGGTGAGAGGAGAGTGCAGAGAGACGAGAGAAGATAATAGAGGAGAGAGAGTATAGAAGAGGGAAGAGAAAAGAAGAGAGGAGTAAAGAAAAAAGGAGTCAGAAGAGGTGAAAGGGACGAGTACAGAGGAGATAAGTGAGAGAACGTATAAGAGAGTAAAGATGACAGATGAGAGAGCAAATGAACAGACGAGAGATGGGAGTAGAGAGAACAGAGGAAAGATAAGAGAGAAGAGATTACAGAGACTAGAGGAGAGAGGAGAGACAGGGAGAGAGAAGAGGAAATAGGAGAATGAAGAGGGGAGAGAGTAGAGAGGAGAAAAGAGATGGGAGAGAAGAGATAAGAGAGAGAGAGAGAGAGAGAGAGAGAGAGAGAGAGAGAGAGAGAGAGAGAGAGAGAGAGAGAGCGCAGAGCAGAGAGAAACGAGAAGAGATAAGAGAGAAAAGATAAAGGAAGAGAAAGGAGAAATGAAAGAGCAGACGAGAGAGAAGAGAGGTGAGGAAAGAGACGAGAGAAAAGGGGAGAGAGGAGAGAGAAAGGAAAGAGTAGAGAGGAGAGATGAGAGAGTAGAGGAGAGAGTTAAGAGATAAGAGAAAAGAATAGAGAGGAGAAGGAAGAGACGAGAGAAGAGGGGGAGAGAGGAGAGGAGAGAGAAAACGAAAAAGTAGAGAGGAGAGAGGAGAGCAGAGAGAAACGAGAAGAGATAAGAGAGAAAAGATAAAGGAAGAGAAAGGAGAAATGAAAGAGCAGACGAGAGAGAAGAGAGGTGAGGAAAGAGACGAGAGAAAAGGGGAGAGAGGAGAGAGAAAGGAAAGAGTAGAGAGGAGAGATGAGAGAGTAGAGGAGAGAGTTAAGAGATAAGAGAAAAGAATAGAGAGGAGAAGGAAGAGACGAGAGAAGAGGGGGAGAGAGGAGTGGAGAGAGAAAAGAATAGGGAAGAGATGAAATAAGAGAGATGAAAGAGAAGAGAGATGAAGGAAAATACGAGAGAAGAGAGGAGAGAAGAGAGAGGAGAGAGGAGAGACGAGGGACGAGAGAGAAGAAAGGAAACAGAAGAGACGATAGAAATTTTAAAGGATCCAAGGGACATAGGGAGAGTCAGGGAGAGGCCAGAGTTTGCCAACACATGTTTTAGAGTCAGACAGACATTTCCTGGCATTCTGCGGAGTACCCCAGCCAACAATATCAACGTTTGCCTCAAACCCTAATTTTACACGAATGTGCTCCATTTTATGTCTACCTCTATCCTACTAACTATTAACAAGTTTTTGTTTGTGTATGTATGGCCTTAGATTTCAGAATACATGCAAAAGTAGTTCCGGGGATTGGAATTCCCCGGGTTCAAAATCCGCGGGTTTCAACAGCTTGTGTACGAGCTATACTATATAATATAATGTCGATATATCCAGATAGACAAAGTGTAGCAGTTCGATGGCATGTGGCGTTTCATGAAGAATGGTGACGTCCAATCTTGTACACCCTGTATGAGCGTGTGTGAGTGTGTGCCTGCATACAGACAGTATTGGCATATTGACGTTTTCTGTTTTCATATCATATCCTCTTTTACACAGGTGAATTCGAGGTCATTTCTTGCAGTTTCTGCATCAGCTAAAAACTTAATACTTATCAGTTATGTACAAGTTTCTTTGGTTAACCTTATTCTTTATAAACATGGCAATCCTATATGAGAAAAATACATTAAATGACAAACTAAAAAACTATGATTTACATGTCCGTTAAAAGTTCATGTTCGAGCGACAAGCTAGCTAGGCTATCAAAAATAATTTGTACGCTTGTTAAGGATGTCAGTCAGACAGGCGCACCAGTCCCCAGAACGTGACTGCGCTATCTGCGTTGACAACTCTGAAGGCCTCAGGTGAGTGCACGGCCACTCGATCGCCTACTTTGAATCGTCTTTGACTATTGATGACGCAGTATGAGCCGTTGGACATCGAGTTCGCCTGATGACACTGGGCCGAAGTGTGCTTGCCGTTCACCTGCAGCGACACGGCAACTGGGCTGGACTCGGAATCTCGAAAGCTGACCTGGTTTGGGGATAAATCATTTGCCAAGTTCAACGTTCAACATTAACGTTCCACTGACTGGAATGCTCTTGACTGGGATTCTCCTGACTGGAATTCCCCGGAGTGGGATTCCCCCGACTGAGATTCCCCTGCCTGGGATTTCCCTGACTGGGGTTCCTCTGGGGTCAGGATTCCACTGACTGAGAAATCGATAACTCACTTACCTGGGCATAAATCAGATAAACACCTCCCATATTTAATCCGACGCTGCCCGAATTTCCGGTCAAGTTGAAACCTCCGGCATTGTCATGGCAACGGCAGCCGACTGTGCGCGATGAGTCCGACTGGCACTCGTCTCGGCAGACTACGGGTCCGAGGCATCCGTCTGTTTGGCGTTTAATGATGTCGTGTTTTATGGTGAGTCCCCCTAAGAAAGTCCCCCCCCTAAAACACCACCCCCTAAACACCACCCTAAAGCAACCCCTCTAAGACAGCCTCCTAGAATAGCCCCCCCTTTACAGCACCCCCCTTAAACACAGTCCCACTAAAACAGCCGCCCTTTAAAACAGCCCCCTTAAAACATCCCCTTAAAACAGCCCCATTAAAACAGCCCCCTTTAAAACAGCCCCATTAAAACACCCCCTTAAAACAGCCCCATTAAAACAGCCCCCCTTTAAAACAGCCCCATTAAAACAGCCCCATTAAAACAGCCCCATTAAAACAGCCCCATTAAAACAGCCCCCCATTAAAACAGCCCCATTAAAACAGCCCCATTAAAACAGCCCCATTAAAACAGCCCCATTAAAACAGCCCCCATTAAAACAGCCCCATTAAAACAGCACCCCATTAAAACAGCCCCATTAAAACAGCCCCATTAAAACAGCCCTATTAAAACAGCCCCATTAAAACAGCCCCATTAAAACAGCCCCATTAAAACAGCCCCCCATTAAAACAGCCCCATTAAAACAGCACCCCATTAAAACAGCCCCATTAAAACAGCCCCATTAAAACAGCCCTATTAAAACAGCCCCATTAAAACAGCCCCATTAAAACAGCCCCATTAAAACAGCCCCCCATTAAAACAGCCCCATTAAAACAGCCCCATTAAAACAGCCCCCCATTAAAAAAGCCCCATTAAAACAGCCCCCCTTTAAAACAGCCCCATTAAAACAGCCCCCCATTAAAACAGCCCCATTAAAACAGCCCCATTAAAACAGCCCCATTAAAACAGCCCCCCATTAAAACAGCCCCATTAAAACAGCCCCCCATTAAAACAGCCCCATTAAAACAGCCCCCCATTAAAACAGCCCCATTAAAACAGCCCCATTAAAACAGCCCCATTAAAACAGCCCCCCTTTAAAACAGCCCCATTAAAACAGCCCCCCTTTAAAACAGCCCCATTAAAATAGCCCCATTAAAACAGCCCCATTAAAACAGCCCCATTAAAACAGCCCCATTAAAACAGCCCCCTTAAAACAGCCCCCCTTTACAGCACCCCCCTTAAACACAGTCCCACAGCCCGCTTAAAACAGCCCCTCTAAGACAGCCACCATATCCACACCAGACAAAAGTGGGGCAGCCAGTCCCATCCCCTCACCAATAGTGTAATACTCAGTGTCCGATCTCATGCACGGCAAGTCGGTATACTTCACACGAAGTCCCGAACGCGCACAAGTCTTCAATTTTTGCTTATCCAAAACAAAGTGCATGCTGACCTATCGAAAGTATGATGGTTTAGAATGAATTGTTTTCACTGTGATGAAAATTTTCACTTATAGAAATCTGATTTATTACCCAGGTAAGTGACAGATCTTACCGGTTCGTCTGGTGATCTACCGAAAATCGGATTGTTAATGTAAACGGACACCGAGTAGGAGGCCACTGCGGTTGAGCAAATGAAAGCAACGCATGCCAGAACAAGTGCCGGCTGCCAGCAAGCAAAATTTGCTTCAATATTCACCAGTTTATCAGCAGTTTCTTTGCTGTTATTCGGCATTGTCTGTCTAGTAAATATGGCGATAGAACGAATTAATTTTGTTTCTAAATTTACCTGAGCAACTGCGAGAGGGTTCTGCTGTTTAAATAGACCGAGTCTCAAATAATGATGTGCATTCTGATTTGAATTGAGTACCAAGTGTTGTGTCTAAAAATAGAATATTTAATATTGGCCGCTTCGAGCTTGTGTGCACAGGCCAGTTCACTGACTCAAGGAAGGACTACAGTTGATAAAATAAAAAAGTTTTATATGCTTTTTTTAATCTAAGATAGCATCATTGGTGCAAACTGCTGTGCTCATGCCTCCGAGTAGTTCGAATTCTATATTTAGTCATTTTTCCACCCTTTACTAGTTGGCTGGCTGAGAAACCTTTCAGACTCGTCAGAATTAATCATTGCTAAACTGATCCGGGAGGTTGCCTTCCGGGTGGTTTAAAAGGCTAATGTACATGTAGCAGCTTTGTCATTTTATACTGATCCAATTCTTGATTTTTCTGTGCTGTACACAGAAGATTCTTGTACAGGTAGCTGGAAGCTATACAGATTCTTGTACAGCTAGCTGGAAGCTATACAGATTCTTGTACAGCTAGCTGGAAGCTATACGGATTCTTGTACAGGTAGCTGGAAGCTATACAGATTCTTGTACAGCTAGCTGGAAGCTATACAGATTCTTGTACATGTAGCTGGAAGCTATACAGATTCTTGTACAGGTAGCTGGAAGCTATACAGATTCTTGTACATGTAGCTGGAAGCTATACAGATTCTTGTACATGTAGCTGGAAGCTATACAGATTCTTGTACAGGTAGCTGGAAGCTATACAGATTCTTGTACAGGTAGCTGGAAGCTATACAGATTCTTGTACAAGTAGCTGGAAGCTATACCGATTCTTGTACAGGTAGCTAGAAACTGTACAGATTCTTGTACAGGTAGCTGGAAGCTATACAGATTCTTGTACAGGCAGCTGGAAACTATACAGATTCTTGTACAGGCAGCTGTAAGCGATACAGATTTTTGTACATGGAATTTTTTAGCCATGGATTGTAGTTTTTGATAAAAATGTGGATAGATTTTACTCAGCTGTTTCTTTACTTTCTACTGCAGTCCAGCCATTTATCAAGTAGTATTTATTGAAAAATGATTAAAAAAGTTTTTTACACAGATAAAACCAAAAGTACAGCCCGCAATGCAAAATTCGCAGAGCGGAGTGAGAGAATTACAACGCTGCCTTTGACTCGCTTTCGAGCTGCACCCAGACAGGCGGAGCGCTTATGCTAAATAGTAGACTCTCTACAAGTTCCAGTTTACTTAAAGAGTTCTTGCAATCGCTAATTGCTTAGAATTGCTGCTTTTTGTGGCGGAGTTTTTTGTCAGGTTCTGTTGGAAAATGCTGCGTCATTTTACATGCATGCATGACCTAAAGTTCTTACTGCCTATTCTACATGTACCTTCCACGAGTTGCAATTGCAAAAGTGTGTGAATACCGCCTGCTTTGGTTGTCTACTAATCTACTATTTTACCAAACCATTGTTTAGACTTCTCTGTAGCTGGCGCCCCTCTGTAGTTGGCGCCCCTCTGTAGCTGGCGCCCCTCTGTAGCTGGCGCCCCTCTGTAGCTGGCGCCCCTCTGTAGCTGGCGCCCCTCTGTAGCTGGCGCCTATCTGTAGATGGCGCCCCTCTGTAGCTGGCGCCCCTCTGTAGCTGGCGCCTATCTGTAGATGGCGCCCCTCTGTAGCTGGCGCCCCTCTGTAGATGGCGCCCCCTCTGTAGCTGGCGCCCCCTCTGTAGCTGGCGCCCCTCTGTAGATGGCGCCCCCTCTGTAGCTGGCGCCCCTCTGTAGCTGGCGCCCCTCTGTAGCTGGCGCCCCCTCTGTAGCTGGCGCCTATCTGTAGATGGCGCCCCTCTGTAGCTGGCGCCCCTCTGTAGCTGGCGCCCCTCTGTAGCTGGCGCCCCTCTGTAGCTGGCGCCCCTCTGTAGCTGGCGCCCCTCTGTAGATGGCGCCCCCTCTGTAGCTGGCACCCCTCTGTAGATGGCGCCCCCTCTGTAGCTGGCGCCCCTCTGTAGATGGCGCCCCCTCTGTAGCTGGCGCCCCTCTGTAGCTGGCGCCCCCTCTGTAGCTGGCGCCCCTCTGTAGATGGCGCCCCCTCTGTAGCTGGCGCCCCTCTGTAGCTGGCGCCCCTCTGTAGCTGGCGCCCCTCTGTAGCTGGCGCCCCCTCTGTAGCTGGCGCCCCTCTGTAGCTGGCGCCCCTCTGTAGATGGCGCCCCCTCTGTAGCTGGCGCCCCTCTGTAGCTGGCGCCCCTCTGTAGATGGCGCCCCCTCTGTAGCTGGCGCCCCTCTGTAGCTGGCGCCCCTCTGTAGCTGGCGCCCCTCTGTAGCTGGCGCCCCTCTGTAGCTGGCGCCCCTCTGTAGCTGGCGCCCCTCTGTAGCTGGCGCCCCTCTGTAGATGGCGCCCCCTCTGTAGCTGGCGCCCCTCTGTAGCTGGCGCCCCTCTGTAGCTGGCGCCCCTCTGTAGCTGGCGCCCCCTCTGTAGCTGGCGCCCCTCTGTAGCTGGCGCCCCTCTGTAGATGGCGCCCCCTCTGTAGCTGGCACCCCTCTGTAGATGGCGCCCCCTCTGTAGCTGGCGCCCCCTCTGTAGCTGGCGCCCCTCTGTAGCTGGCGCCCCTCTGTAGCTGGCGCCCCTCTGTAGCTGGCGCCCCTCTGTAGCTGGCGCCCCTCTGTAGCTGGCGCCTATCTGTAGATGGCGCCCCTCTGTAGCTGGCGCCCCTCTGTAGCTGGCGCCTATCTGTAGATGGCGCCCCTCTGTAGCTGGCGCCCCTCTGTAGATGGCGCCCCCTCTGTAGCTGGCGCCCCTCTGTAGCTGGCGCCCCTCTGTAGCTGGCGCCCCTCTGTAGCTGGCGCCCCTCTGTAGCTGGCGCCCCTCTGTAGCTGGCGCCCCCTCTGTAGATGGCGCCCCCTCTGTAGCTGGCGCCCCTCTGTAGCTGGCGCCCCTCTGTAGCTGGCGCCCCTCTGTAGCTGGCGCCCCCTCTGTAGCTGGCGCCCCTCTGTAGCTGGCGCCCCTCTGTAGATGGCGCCCCCTCTGTAGTCCTAAAAAGACTGAATCCTTTCCCAGCGGCCATCTCGCCATTGCATCTCTGCTTTCAGTTTTGTCCAATGGTTCACACCGACACAATGCAACATAGTAATCATGGATTAGTTAGACGTACGTACGTCTGTCAGGGTTCGTGGGTTGGTTCGTTCCCTTACTGTTTACCAAAATAGCCTTTCTCCAGCCAATGAGAACTATCGAGGTGCTTATTGGACAAAAAACTGAGCCCCAGCTCTCTCTTCCACCCCCTTTCCTCCTGTTTTCCCAGCAGAACGGTTTAATAGGAGGGGCTCCCAGCCACCCCCCTTCGAGCCTCTATAACAGACAGACAGACACACGGCAAGGGCGGAGACCAGACAGACAGACAGACAGACGGACAGACGGACAGACATCAGACACGATTGAATCCTTGTGCTTATCAAAAACACTGATCTCATTACAAATCTTCAAAGTTTGCGGGTTTACCAACGTAGCCCATAAAAGGCGTGAGTTTGGATGTACTTTACTTATAAAACGTGGCATTATTTCACGTGCAATGCAGACCAGTGCTCTAGGTCTTTCTATGTAGGACTTCTTATGGCTATACTTGGCTACAGCAGGGTAATTGAGCGTTCTCTCTGCATCTCTGCAGAGCGTTGGTACTTCAGATCAGCGGGTAGCCTCTGGTTCAGCAGGGTCTTTTTCCCACAATCACACGCTCACTAATTTTGCCTTAGGCTATGTTTTCTCTTGCATTGCTTGCAAAATCTGCAACAACTGCGTGTGAGAATTAGTTTTTCTTAAAAATGGAAATAAATTAAGCAGCAATTCGGTCACGGGGTACAAAAAAATCGGTTCATTCATCCGTAAACAACTCAAGGTGAAAATTTTGTTTCTCCTATCGGTCTTGAGCATACTGAAAGTTAGATTAAAGAGAGGAGAGAAGAGAAGCCTTGAGCTTGGCTGATTGCTATTGTGAAGTTTCAAAGGACTCGAGGGCCGGATAGAGAGGCTGCTTCGATACGAGAGTCCTGACGAACACAGGCTGGATTTTCGCGAGGCTATCAGTGAAACTATTGCTTTCAACCTGTATGTTTATTAACCAGCCGATCGCCTGCCTGACATTTCTAGACACATCACGCCGTCTGATGTGTCTCATCTGCAAAAAGTTTGATTAGATTAGACAATTAGGGGGACTTTGAATTCACAGCTTCCATCCGGGATGGATCATGGATTAGACAATTAGGGGACATCGAATTCACAACTTCCATCCGAGAAGGATTAGGCAATTAGGGGACATCGAATTCACAACTTCCATCCGAGAAGGATTAGGCAATTAGGGGACATCGAATTCACAACTTCCATTCGAGAAGGATTAGGCAATTAGGGGACCTCGAATTCACAACTTCCATTCGAGAAGGATTAGGCAATTAGGGGACATCGAATTCACAACTTCCATTCGAGAAGGATTAGGCAATTAGGGGACCTCGAATTCACAACTTCCATTCGAGAAGGATTAGGCAATTAGGGGACCTCGAATTCACAAATTCCATCCGGAAAGGATTAGACAATTAGGCGAATTTGAATCCACAGCTTCCATCCGGGACGCGCGGGAAGGATTAGAAAATTAGGCGACTTTTAATTCACAACTTCCATCCGGGAAGGATTAAAAAATTAGGGGGACTTTGAAGTCAAAACTTCCATCTGAGAAGGATTAGGCAATTAGGCTCCCTAGTCCCCAGAAAATGAGGCTCAAAATGTACTTTATTTAATTGTTCCAATTTGGGGAAGCCAGAACTGTTTTATATGACGAACTGGTAACTTCCTAATGCCGTTTTTTCCAGCGCTCCGAGCCTCAATAAAAACTGACCTGCACCTCAAGCGTTAAAAGCCAAAAGCCAGCTCCTGAGGTGGGCCAGGATTGCCAATTCAAATTAATGATTCAGTACGTGCACCTGGTGGCCGTTTTATTGGCAGGTGCCGCCTGCATAACAACCGCATCGGAGTCGGCTAACCGGTGAGTGCAGCAGCCTCTGGTGCTGATTAATTCTGGCTTACCTTTATAACACGCTATTAATCCTCTTTCCTTTAGAACCCACTCTCAGATCTCAGGCACTCATTAATGGCCCAGCTTCTGACGGTGTCTATTATAAATTGAGAGATTGGATTAGGGATTAAGAGAACTAGTTTTACTGCATCCCCAGCAGCTCAATGGGGGATTCGCTAACTCGCTTAAAGTACATGCGGCGCAAGGTTGAATTCCATGGATTTCTAGACCGGTAAAATATCCGGATTGAGGACGGCTTCTTAATCGCTTTTTCTGCATAGCGTGAACTTGGCTTTGACCATAGACAAAACTCGTGCTGGCGCCCCTTGGTGCTAAAGCCCCTTAGTGCTGGCGCCCCTTGGTGCTGGCGCCCCTTGGTGCTAAAGCCCCTTGGTGCTAAAGCCCCTTGGTGCTAAAGCCCCTTGGTGCTAAAGCCCCTTGGTGCTAAAGCCCCTTGGTGCTGGCGTCCCTTGGTGCGTAGCAATGATTAGGAATCCTGTGCTTCAATACGGTTAGAGATTCAGCTATTATTCCTAGTTAAAAGTGCAGGGGTACTAATTGGAATTTCGCCGAAACCAAGTTCAGACTCTCGCTTTTAATTAAAACCTCCAATATAGCTGACCCAAGTTTTTGTTAATCTTCCGTGATGACCCGGTTTTATTAGAAAACAGTGCAAAAAAGGAAAAGAAATGTTCATAATTTCTCTTGGGAGATAAGGACTAAAAAATTCTGGACTACAAGTTAACAGCCGGAGTAACTATACTCTTAATTTAAAGTATAAATAGCTTCGTCATATAAGTAGCGCTGCCAGTTCTTTATTCAGTGAGTAATCAGGCGGAGTAACTATCTATATAGTTTTTAGCAGCTAGTGCTTCGTCATCTAAGTAGTTTTACAAAGCAATACTTACAGAAGATTCAAAACTTTACGACCCAGCGATCGTAAAAAGATTCTTTCGACAATTCGAGCCGTAATAAAATGTAAGCAAGCAGTTTATCCTTTCAGCCAGCAGACAGGCAAAAGAACAGCACCAAAAACTTCCTTTTCCTCTCTTCATCACTCAGTAAAGACTGCAGGTCGTATTTACTGCCATGTATGCTAATTTTGTGCTAATTTTTTTACCAAATAAACTATAGGTGGGCCATCATTTCGGTTGGCGAATGTAGCGCTCGTTGCCGGGACGAGGCACCCGGTCTGCGGAATCTCACGTTTGGTTGCTATGCTGGGGGCTCTGCCGGTCTGGTGGCTCTGCCTGGCACGTCGCCAAAGCTCTACGCTGCCAAGTCTGACGAGGGGAGACTGCCTGATGACAGGTGCTCAGGTGAGCTGCACAATCCCGATCCCTGATCCCTGATCCCGATCCCTGATCCCGATCCCTGATCCCGATCCCTGATCCCGATCCCTGATCCCGATCCCTGATCCCGATCCCTGATCCCGATCCCTGATCCCGATCCCTGATCCCGATCCCTGATCCCGATCCCTGATCCCGATCCCTGATCCCGATCCCTGATCCCGATCCCTGATCCCGATCCCTGATCCCGATCCCTGATCCCGATCCCTGATCCCGATCCCTGATCCCGATCCCTGATCCCGATCCCTGATCCCGATCCCTGATCCCGATCCCTGATCCCGATCCCTGATCCCGATCCCTGATCCCGATCCCTGATCCCGATCCCTGATCCCGATCCCTGATCCCGATCCCTGATCCCGATCCCTGATCCCGATCCCTGATCCCGATCCCTGATCCCGATCCCTGATCCCGATCCCTGATCCCGATCCCTGATCCCGATCCCTGATCCCGATCCCTGATCCCGATCCCTGATCCCGATCCCTGATCCCGATCCCTGATCCCGATCCCTGATCCCGATCCCTGATCCCGATCCCTGATCCCGATCCCTGATCCCGATCCCTGATCCCGATCCCTGATCCCGATCCCTGATCCCGATCCCTGATCCCGATCCCTGATCCCGATCCCTGATCCCGATCCCTGATCCCGATCCCTGATCCCGATCCCTGATCCCGATCCCTGATCCCGATCCCTGATCCCGATCCCTGATCCCGATCCCTGATCCCGATCCCTGATCCCGATCCCTGATCCCGATCCCTGATCCCGATCCCTGATCCCGATCCCTGATCCCGATCCCTGATCCCGATCCCTGATCCCGATCCCTGATCCCGATCCCTGATCCCGATCCCTGATCCCGATCCCTGATCCCGATCCCTGATCCCGATCCCTGATCCCGATCCCTGATCCCGATCCCTGATCCCGATCCCTGATCCCGATCCCTGATCCCGATCCCTGATCCCGATCCCTGATCCCGATCCCTGATCCCGATCCCTGATCCCGATCCCTGATCCCGATCCCTGATCCCGATCCCTGATCCCGATCCCTGATCCCGATCCCTGATCCCGATCCCTGATCCCGATCCCTGATCCCGATCCCTGATCCCGATCCCTGATCCCGATCCCTGATCCCGATCCCTGATCCCGATCCCTGATCCCGATCCCTGATCCCGATCCCTGATCCCGATCCCTGATCCCGATCCCTGATCCCGATCCCTGATCCCGATCCCTGATCCCGATCCCTGATCCCGATCCCTGATCCCGATCCCTGATCCCGATCCCTGATCCCGATCCCTGATCCCGATCCCTGATCCCGATCCCTGATCCCGATCCCTGATCCCGATCCCTGATCCCGATCCCTGATCCCGATCCCTGATCCCGATCCCTGATCCCGATCCCTGATCCCGATCCCTGATCCCGATCCCTGATCCCGATAGCAACATTATTAAAAACATGCTCTCAAATTTTGCCTTCACAGTATGAAATATAATAAATCGTACCCCATGGGGCTTCCCGTTTGAAAATTTTGCGCTAATTCTTCACCCAAAAATAAGATTAATGGATCCCAGTTTCCTCCACCCACTACAGGCAAATACAAAGAGAGGGGAGCTCAGCTGCTCAGCTGTCTGCTGCCTCTCTGAGGTTCAGCTGAGCATGGATACCACCATGCCCTGCCGCACCAATGATTAATGAGTGATTGGATCGCCTCCCAGACACCCAACCCCCATGCCGACATCAAATGTTACAGTGCACTCTTGTGTACATCCATGTCTCTTGTTTATGTCTACTGCTGTTACTATAATTAGATTGCTGGCCCACTTTATACCGCTCTGATCCCTGTAGTCTAATCCTAAGTTCCAATCCCATTATTCATGATCTCTGATCCCTGATCCCTGGTATTCGATTTCTTCAATTTCGAACACCTGATTCGTGATCTCTAATTCCGATCCCAGATCCCCGATCCCAGATCCCCAATCCCAGGTCCCCGATCCCAGATCCCTAATCCCAGATCCTCGATCCCAGATCCCTAATCTCAGTGCTCCAATCCCAGATCCACGAAGCCAAATCCCTAATTCCAAATCCCCGATCCCAGATCCCCAATCCCAGATCCCCGATCCCAGATCCCCAATCCCAGATCCCCGATCCCAGATCCTCAATCCCAGATCCCCAATCCCAGATCCTCGATCCCAGATCCCTAATCTCAGTGCTCCAATCCCAGATCCACGAAGCCAAATCCTTAATCCCAGATCCCCAATCCCAGATCCCTAATCTCAGTGCTCCAATCCCAGATCCCTAATCTCAGTGCTCCAATCCCAGATCCACGAAGCCAAATCCCTAATCCCAGATCACCTATCCCAGATCCCCATTAATCCCAGATCCCCAATCGCAGATCCCCAATCCCAGATTCCCAATCCCAGATCCCCAATCCCAGATCCCCAATCCCAGATCCCCAATCGCAGATCCCCAATCCCAGATCCCCAATCCCAGATCCCCAATCCCAGATTCCCAATCCCAGATCCCCAATCCCAGATCCCCAATCGCAGATCCCCAATCGCAGATCCCCAATCCCAGATCCCCAATCCCAGATTCCCAATCGCAGATCCCTAATCCCAGATCCCCAATCCCAGATCCCCAATCCCAGATCCCCAATCCCAGATCCCCAATCGCAGATCCCTAATCCCAGATCCCCAATCCCAGATCCCCAATCCCAGATTCCCAATCGCAGATCCCTAATCCAGATTCTCGAGTCACCCTGAATTCACTGGGAGACCTTCACCTGTACATGCGCCTGTTGAACCTGTTTCAGCGATCCAAATGCCGAGCATCCAGTCTGTGGAGTGCCCCCCGCCAGTCAGCTGCACACCGGCTTCGCTGACCAGTCAGTACAGGTGGCGCTTCGACTTCGCCGGAGACGTCAGGTGCTCGGCCAGGTGCAATCAAATCGGTGAGTGTGCTTGTCAAGGTGTTGCGTGTGATGTGTTACCTGTTAGACATGACTTGGCCATGATTGCGTTACCTGTTAGATATGAATTGGTCATGATTGTGTTACCTGTTAGATATGAATTGGCCATGATTGTGTTACCTGTTAGATAAGAATTGGTCATGATTGTGTTACCTGTTAGATAAGAATTGGTCATGATTGTGTTACCTGTTAGATATGAATTGGTCATGATTGTGTTACCTGTTAGATATGAATTGGTCATGATTGTGTTACCTGTTAGATATGAATTGGCCATGATTGTGTTACCAGTCAATAATTACCAATAATTAATTGTGTGAATCAGTAAAAAAACTTCAGCTAATGTTTTTACTACAGATTTTACATTCATCGCACGCACGCACCCGCAGGCTCACTCTCGGTGCCAGCTAGATGCGTTGACGCCAAGACCGGTCAAGTGGCTGACCAGACTCAGCGATGCGAAAGTCGGGAGGCCCGACCGGAACTGGGGTTGCCATGCTACCAGTTTGAAGGGTGCGTCGGCCCAGTTTGGAAAGCCGGACCCTGGGGCCCCTGCTCCAGGCCGTGCGGACTCGGCGAAATGGTGAGAACATAGCGTTACTATGCTGTTGCTATGCTGTTGCTATGCTGTTGCTATGCTGTTGCTATGCTGTTGCTATGCTGTTGCTATGCTGTTGCTATGCTGTTGCTATGCTGTTGCTATGCTGTTGCTATGCTGTTGCTATGCTGTTGCTATGCTGTTGCTATGCTGTTGCTATGCTGTTGCTATGCTGTTGCTATGCTGTTGCTATGCTGTTGCTATGCTGTTGCTATGCTGTTGCTATGCTGTTGCTATGCTGTTGCTATGCTGTTGCTATGCTGTTGCTATGCTGTTGCTATGCTGTTGCTATGCTGTTGCTATGCTGTAGCTATGCTGTTGCTATGCTGTTGCTATGCTGTTGCAAGGCTGTAGCTATGCTGTTGCTATGCTGTTACTATGCTGTTGCTATGCTGTTGCAAGGCTGTAGCTATGCTGTTACTATGCTGTTGCTATGATTTTTCTGTGCTGTTGCCATGCTGTTGCTTTTCTTTTGCAAGGCTCTTGCTTTGCTGTTGCAAGGCTATTTCAAAGCTGCTGCAATGTTGTTACTATGCTGCCAATATGCTGTTGCTATACCCTATTGCATGCTATCTTCGAAAGTAAAAGGAAGCCAAGTTTCGAAAACTCCAATTAAAAGGAATCAGAATCCTGAGAGAACGCTACCTGATAGCCCTATCCAAATAAGAAATGAATTGTATATACATTGGCCTCGTAGCACGGCTGGGCACTGATTGTCAATCAAAATCCAAAATGAAGGGCAAAAATCAATCATCCTTGGGGAGAGACAGGTATTAAATGAATAGGCAACATCTATTAGTATCAAGAAAGGTTTACCTTGCAGCACAGCAATCTAATGTTCTGTTTTCTGCAGTTATAAGAGCGTGTGTGCATTGTCTCACTGTTTGCCAAACTGGCTTTTATACGAGTGTATCAACTATGTGGCCTCAGTCAAGTTTGATTTGGCTTTTATGGCCTCAGTCAAGTTTGACTTGGCTTTTATGGCTTCAATAAAGTTTGATTTGGCTTTTATGGGCTCAGTCAAGTTAGACTTGGCTTTTATGGCCTCAGTCAAGTTAGACTTGGCTTTTATGGCCTCAATCAAGTTTTCTTTGGCTTTTATGGCCTCAATCAAGTTTGATTTAGCTTTATGGCTTCAATCAAGTTTGATTTGGCTTTTATGGCTTCAATCAAGTTTTCTTTGGCTTTTATGGCCTAAATTAAGTTTTTTTCGTTTTTATGGCCTCAATCAAGTTTTCTTTGGTTTTTATGGCCTCAATTAAGTTTTCTTTGGCTTTTATGGCCTCAATTAAGTTTTCTTTGGCTTTTATGGCCTCAATCAAGTTTGATTTAGCTTTTATGGCTTCAATCAAGTTTGATTTGGCTTTTATGGCCTCAATCAAGTTTTCCTTGGCTTTTATGGCCTCAATTAAGTTTTTTTGGTTTTTATGGCCTCAATCAAGTTTTCTTTGGTTTTTATGGCCTCAATTCAGTTTTCCTTGGCTTTTATGGCCTCAATTAAGTTTTCTTTGGTTTTTATGGCCTTAATAAAGTTTTCATATACTCTTATGGCCTCAATAAGTTTTGAGTTTCCTTTGCTTCGAACCGCATAACAGGAACGCCCCGTGGAATGCTACCAGCTTGTTGACTCGCCTGAAGGTCCCAGCTACCACCTGCGGCAGGGCCAATGCTCTCACCTGGACGAGAAGCCACACTTGAGGGAATACTGCTTGATGGAGCCCAGATGCCCGCCATATTACCGAGTTTCACCTGGCAAGGTTTGTTCATGATTTGTCTTCGTTAATTCGTGCTGGATGTACTTTTAAGGATATACCATCGTTTATTATGCGACATTTTCTCGTGCCTCATCTTTGCTAAGGTAACATTTTTAGACACGCTCTATTTCGAATTAGGCTCTATTTCGGACATTCGCCGTAAAACATACAAAATCTAAAGGTGCCCTAGCCATAATTAAACGAATTTCTAGGTGCCCCAGTCATAATTAGGCGACGCTACAGGTGCCCTAGCAACAATTAGACGATTTTATAGGTGCCCTAGCCATAATTAGACGAATTTCTAGGTGCCCCAGTCATAATTAGGCGACGCTACAGGTGCCCTAGCAACAATTAGACGACTTTATAGGTGCTCTAGCAACAATTAGACGACTTTATAGGTGCTCTAGCTATAATTAGACGACTTTATAGGTGCTCTATAGCTATAATTAGATGACTTTACAGGTGCCCCAGCCCTAATTAGGCGACGCTACAGCCCAGGTGCCCTAGCCATAATTAGGCTAGGGCAGCAACACACTGTTCACAAAGTGACAACAGAATCCGTGCGCATCAAAAATACAAAACCGGCGGCTCCCCGCAGTGCCGGCCGCACTTCTCAGCCCCTGGCAGCAGCTCGGAGCAGCGGCTGTGCAACGAGACCGGCCTGACCAGAAACAGTCCACAGTGCGTGCAACTCACTGGCGACTTGAGAACTCGCAGCAACACTACGGTTCGCGTCAGCTCGAGCAACTGTCGCAGTCTGCCGCGCCCGCCGCCGTTCTCCAAATGCCAGGTGGACGTTGAGACGCTGCGCCAGTACCGCATCAAGTGCATCAACGCTTCCGCCGCCGCTAAGGAGCCGCAGTTCCAGCTGGCCGCCTCCAGCATCCTAGTCCAGATGGAGCGTCGAGAGAGTCTGCAAGTCAAATGCGGCCAGTCGGCCACGGTGATACCGGGCACTCGAGTCCGGCTGCACTGTCCGGTGGCGAATTTCAAGCCGGCCAAGCTCGGCTGGCAACGCCTGAGTGGCCGACGAGATGCGGTCAGAACTTTCACGGCGGTCAAAAGTTTCACCCAGTGCCGCAGCCGAATCTGCCAGATCGATGGCGACCTGATCATCACGCGGTTTCGACCGAAGGACAGCGGAGTTTACCAGGTGAGTTACAGCACGACTGTTGAGAAAATGAGCCCCTGGTGCTAAAGTCCCTGGTGCTAAAGTCCCTGGTGCTAAAGCCCCTGGTGCTAAAGCCCCTGGTGCTAAAGCCCCTGGTGCTAAAGCCCCTGGTGCTAAAGCCCCTGGTGCTAAAGTCCCTGGTGCTAAAGTCCCTGGTGCTAAAGTCCCTAGTGCTAAAGCCCCTGGTGCTAAAGCCCCTGGTGCTAAAGCCCCTGGTGCTAAAGCCCCTGGTGCTAAAGTCCCTGGTGCTAAAGCCCCTGGTGCTAAAGTCCCTGGTGCTAAAGCCCCTGGTGCTAAAGCCCCTGGTGCTAAAGTCCCTGGTGCTAAAGCCCCTAGTGCTAAAGACCTCAAGCCTCAATCACACACCATGGTGCTCAGCCTCAATCACACCATGATGCTCAGCCTCAATCACACCATGGTGCTCAGCCTCAATCACACCATGATGCTCAGCCTCAATCACACCATGGTGCTCAGCCTCAATCACACCATGGTGCTCAGCCTCAATCACACCATGGTGCTCAGCCTCAATCACACTATGGTGCTCAGCCTCAATCACACCATGATGCTCAGCCTCAATCACACCATGGTGCTCAGCCTCAATCACACCATGGTGCTCAGCCTCAATCACACTATGGTGCTCAGCCTCAATCACACCATTATGCTCAGCCTCAATCACACCATGGTGCTCAGCCTCAATCACACCATGGTGCTCAGTCTCAATCACACTATGATGCTCAGCCTCAAAAAGACAATGGTACCAAGCCGATTTAACATCCTCCTCCAACAGGTGTCAGCCAGCAATGTGAACACCACCCTGAGCCTTCACTCGCACTCAGCTTACGAAGCCTACGTGCAGGCCTACCTGCCGCGAATGATGCTGCTGATGCAGCCGAACTCAAACTCGGCCTCTGGCAGACCCCAGGCTCAACTAGACTCTCCGAATCGGGACGCTCTGCTGTGGATGACGGGGCCCTGGACTTCATGCTCGGTGCCATGCGGCGGCGAGGGGCAGAAAACTCGAACTGTGCACTGTGAGCAGCTTCGCAGCAGCTCCTATTCTGTTGTGCCCGACGATTCCTGCTTGAAACTGCTCGGAGATAAGCCGCCAATGTCTGAACGATGCGGTAGCCACGTGTGTCCGGTGTGGCGCGCCGGGCCCTGGGATTCAGAGGTGTGTGTCTCATAGATTTATAACTTCTAGTTCGATACACGCTATACCCTTATTGAAAGTACGCACAGTTGAGGACTGTGCTAGCCGTGAATTTATGAATTTACAACCTAAGTTATTGTACGTACAGACTAAATTACGCTTTAAGATCATAAACCATCTTGAATAGGCCGACCCCACCAAGACTTCAAAAGACTAACCCCTCCCTATTTTGAATATACACGAGCTGCAAGACTAACCCCTGTCTCCTCTGTGGTAAAGTTGCGCGTCTGAGAAAAAGTAGAATTAAGAAGGTGAGCGCTATCATTTTTTATGCGACATGTTTCGCCTCGCGTCAGGCATCGTCAGGCTCTTAAAATTAGTAACGATTTATTTGTTCATTAATATTTAACAATTAAGACTAAGAACGGGTCGATAAAAGTCAGAAATGTATATAAATTAACAGCAGATTGTACAGTCCGACGGAGCCTCACAGAGTTGCAATGAGGGGAGAGAGGGAGAGAGAGAGAGAGAGAGAGAGAGAGAGAGAGAGAGAGAGAGAGAGAGAAAGAGAGAAAAAGTGGCCGAAAAAAGAAAAAAAATCTACTGTTAATTTATATACATTTCTGACTTTTATCGACCCGTTCTTAGTCTTAATTGTTAAATATTAATGAACAAATAAATCGTTACTAATTTTAAGAGCCTGACGATGCCTCACGCGAAGCGAAACATGTCGCATAAAAAATGATAGCGCTCACCTTCTTAATTCTACCTGTCTCCTCTTTAATGTACAGACGCTTTAAGACTAACCCCTACCCCTCTTGAATGTACAAACGCTTTAAGACTAACCCCTAACCCCTACACGCTTCGTGATTAACCCCTGCCCCTCTTAAACGTACACACGCTTCAAAACTAACCCCTAGCCCTCTTGAATGTACAAACGCTTCAAGACTAACCCTTCCCCCTCTTGAATGTACACACGCTTCAAAACTAACCCTAGGACCCTCTTGAATGTACACACGCTTCAAAACTAACCCTACCCCCTCTTGAATGTACACACGCTTCAAAACTAACCCTACCCCCTTTTGAATGTACACACGCTTCAAAACTAACCCTACCCCCTCTTGAATGTAAACACGCTTCGAGAATAAACCCTTACCCACTATTGAATATAATAGAGTAAATGTCTTCTGTTCTTCGCAAATAAAAATAATTTAAAGCTGCCAACCTTAACTTGATACAGTGCACTTTTTTACCATAGCAAAGTCGACACGATAAAAATACTTTTTTTTCTAAAATACAAGAGCTAGCTAATAAAAAACGAACTAAAAACTGTTACATTATGACACCTGGGGTCTCAAAATAATATGAAAGAATCAAATAGCTGTCTCAAATAAACAAGCCTTGGCTAGAAAAAAGTTATAAAACTGCTTCTTATCTCCAGCGAAATCATTAAGAGATTTAGTGCTTGCGCGTTTCACTATAAAAACATTACATTATATTCCAGCCTTGTCTTCGCGACTTTAAAGGTCAAGTGCCCTACAGATTCTAATTACACATGCATGCATTTTGCATTTCAGAGTTTCCACGAATAGTTTATATCTTTTTTAGCTGCAGAAAGTTCGAAGTACAAGTCGCTAACAGTGAGGCTATATGCGAAAACGAAGAAAACCAACTTCTTTCCAAAGAAATTCGAGTGACGAGAGAAAAATATTGCCAATTAATGACTTTTTAGCGCCCTTTTGATATAGCATTTGAGCGCCGATTGTGACCCAGTCATTTTGGCGCCAACTTTGACACAATCATTTTGGCGCCGACTTTGGCGCATTCATTTTGGCGCCGACTTTGACACAGTCATTTTGGCGCCGACTTTGACACAATCATTTTGGCGCCAACTTTGGCGCAATCATTTTGGCGCCGAATTTGACACATTCATTTTGGCGCCGAATTTGACACATTCATTTTGGCGCCGAATTTGACACATTCATTTTGGCGCCGAATTTGACACATTCATTTTGGCGCCGAATTTGACACATTCATTTTGGCGCCGAATTTGACACATTCATTTTGACGCTAATTTGACACATTCATTTTGGCGCCGAATTTGACACATTCATTTTGGCTCCAACTTTGACAAATTCATTTTGACGCTAATTTGACATATTCATTTTGGCGCCAACTTTAAGGTATTCGTTTTGGCGCCAACTTTGACACAGTCATTTTGGCGCCAACTTTAGCGCAACTCTTTTGACGCCGACTTTGCCACATTCCCTTTGGCGCCGACTTTGACAAATTCATTCTGACGCTAATTTGACAATCGTCTGTTTTCACCTCAAATTTCCAGTGCTCAACACAGCGATGCTACTCGACAGGTTTCTCCCTGCTAACCAGGCGAGTTCAGTGCATCAACCAAGCCAACGACACTCTGCCTGACGCACAGTGCGGACACGAGCCCAAACCGGAGTCTGTGCACAGGTGCCGCAATGACCTTTGCCAGCCCGAATGGCTTACTGGGCCCTGGTCCAAGGTGAGGAGAGATCGAGGATCTAATTGGTTTGGGTAGAATTGCGTCCGTAGATTCGATAGACTTGTGTCCGTAGATTCGATGGACTTGTGTCCGTAGATTCGATAGAATCATGTCGGTAGATTAGATAGAATCATATCGGTAGATTCGATAGAATCATGTCGTTAGATTCGATAGAATCATGTCAGTAGATTAGAATCTAGAATAATGTCGGTAGGTTAGATAGAATCATATCGGTAGATTCGATAGACTTGTGTCCGTAGATTCGATAGACTTGTGTCGGTAAAGATTCGATAAAATCATGTCGGTAGATTAGATAGACTTGTGTCGGTAGATTCGATAGAATCGTGTCCGTAGATTCGATAGACTTGTGTCCGTAGATTCGATAGACTTGTGTCCGGAGATTCGATAGACTTGTGTCCGTAGATTCGATAGACTTGTGTCCGTAGATTCGATAGACTTGTGTCCGTAGATTCGATAGACTTGTGTCGGTAAAGATTCGATAGACTTGTGTCCGTAGATTCGATAGACTTGTGTCCGTAGCTTCGATAGACTTGTGTCCGTAGCTTCGATAGACTTGTGTCCGTAGATTCGATAGACTTGTGTCGGTAAAGATTCGATAGAATCATGTCAGTAGATTCGATAGACTTGTGTACGTAGATTCGATAGAATTGTGTCGGTAGAACGTTGTAGAGTTATATTAGTAGGATCTCCAGCGGACTCAGTTGATGAGGCAGACTAATATCAGTCCGTAGCTCAATATATCTGCACTGGCCTCGCCAACCCCCGAACGCAGTGCTCGGTCTCCTGCGGCGCCTACGGTTTCAGCAGCCGTCAAATCCGGTGCGTCTGGCGTCAGAACGGCGGACCGGCGGGGATTGCCTGCGAAAATTTGGAGCTACCGAAGGGCTACCAGGCCTGCTACAATGGGCCCTGTGAGAGGCTCGGTACGGAGAGCTTTTTGTACTTTATCTACTTAGTTACATGTATTTATGTATTTAGTTTGATAGTTAGTTAGTTAGTTAGTTAGTTAGTTAGTTAGTTAGTTAGTTAGTTAGTTACTTAGTTAATTAGTTAGTTAGTTAGTTAGTTAGTTAGTTAGTTAGTTAGTCAGTTAGTTAGTTAGTTAGTTAGTTAGTTAGTTAGTTAGTTAGTTAGTCAGTTAGTCAGTCAGTTAGTTAGTTAGTTAGTCAGTTAGTTAGTTAGTTAGTTAGTTAGTTAGTTAGTTAGTTAGTTATTTAGTCAGTTAGTTAGTTAGTTAGTTAGTTAGTCAGTTAGTTAGTTAGTTAGTTAGTTAGTTAGTTAGTTAGTTAGTTATTTAGTTAGTTAGTTAGTTAGTTAGTTAGTTAGTCAGTTAGTTAGTTAGTTAGTTAGTTAGTTAGTTAGTTAGTTAGTTAGTTAGTTAGTTAGTTATTTAGTTAGTTAGTTAGTTAGTTAGTTAGTAAAATCATACACCCGAGAGTTACCTGACGGCACGCGTCAATCCACTCGCTGCTCCCAGGCTGCGAGGATCTGTCCCCCGTGTGCCGCATCTACCAGGCCTCCGCCCTGTGCGCCCATCCGTCGCTGCGCCGAAACTGCTGCAAGACCTGCGGCGAGTACCAGTTGCACGTGTATCGCAGTTTGCAGTCGACTCACCTGGTGAGCGGCAGCAGGACCGCTGCCTAGGCCTAGTCTCATAATTAGGGAAGACAGTTGCTCCTCTCTGTCTCCTAACCGCATCCGTGACTTCGATCGTTTGTAACCAAGACGATAAGCAAACAAAAAGACAAACGAAAAAACAACCAAATCATTATAAATACTGGAAAAGCTGACAACCGTGTGCGTTTTTTGTCTCAACACGAGCCCGTGACGCATATAATACGTATTATGCTTGAATAATATATTATTTCTACTGTTAATAATACGATTTGCTTTTTAATCCGCTTATTTAATTAGCTAGCGATAGCTTAGAACAATTAGAGTATAGGTCAGCTGAGTTTTTACCTGCTACTCGTGTTCTTGTTATATATTTTCTGCAAGGTTAAGCGTTTAATGTAATTAAAGTTAATTTTTACTTTGGTTAGCGAAAAATTTAATATAGTAGGAGTGAGTGTTTCCAATTATCTCTTGGCATTGTTGCGTTTGAACGAAAACTTATAAGCGTTAAAAACGGCAACAATCCCAAAAATCAATAAAAAAATATTAATGTAATAAAAAAACAAAAACAGCAACGACGATAATAATGACAATAACAATAAAAATAGTAATGATTATAACAAAAATGAAACACCGAATAGTACTGATAAAATAATAAAAGTATCTTTAAATAACAAAATACCTATAATAACATCAACAGCAGCAACAATAACTATTAAAATATCAACAGCATAAAACAGCAACGATGATAATAAAATAATATTTAAGTGCCATATTCAGGAAATATATCAGCCATCAAGCCCAGACAACACAAAATATATGAAATGATAACAATAAAAATAGTTATAGTTATAACAAAAATGAAACACCGAATAGTACTGATAAAAAAAGAGTCTCTTTAAATAACAAAATACTTATAATAACATCAACAGCAGCAACAAAAACTATTAAAATATCAACAGCAAAAAACAGCAAATAGCAATTCGAAACTCAAAGCTTCGCTAAATAAATAAACACTTCGTTTCGTCGACGCGGGTTAAGCAAAAAATAAATCGAGGCGGATGAAAACTGACAGTTCATACTTATTTCCTTAGCTAGAATTGTGTCCCATCTTTCGTTAATCATTCGTTTTTAATCATGCACGCATAAACTAGAAAAACAAAATAAAATACAGCGGTTTCACTTGACCCATTAACTGCCTCCAAGTTTGGTCTTTTTGCGGCGTATATTTTTGTTATAATCTTTTTTCCTTTCATTCTCCCAAATAAAACAGACTTTGACACCTTTTAACAAAAGTTTTTTTCAGGTTTGAAAATCCAGTCTAATAAAAACTGTTTTTATATTGCTATGCATTATTAATCATGCAATGTTTATTGTTTATTAATTATGCTCCTACTGCTGTTGTTATTACTATTATACTATTATGCTTTATTACACAAGTTTTTGCACGAGAAAACGTAGCTAAAAGCACAATAAAATTAATATAATTCAGTTCATCAAATTGGTTACTTTGTAGGTAGTAAATTAATTAATATGTCAAGCAGGCAATAGCGCAGAAAATGTTCTCTTCCTCTCGACTCCAGGGTCGCTATAGATTCCAAGAGTCCCTAGACGAGTCCCTAGACTCCACAAAGTCCTTGAAACTCTACAGAGTCCCTAGACTCCACAGAGTCCCTAGACTCCACAGAGTCCCTAGACTCGACAGAGTCCCTAGACTCCCAGAGTCGCTAGACTCGACAGAGTCCCTAGACTCCACAGAGTCCCTAGACGAGTCCCTAGACTCCACAAAGTCCTTGAAACTCTACAGAGTCCCTAGACTCCACAGAGTCCCTAGACTCCACAGAGTCCCTAGACTCCACAGAGTCCCTAGACTCCACAGAGTCCCTAGACTCCACAGAGTCCCTAGACTCCACAGAGTCCCTAGACTCCACAGAGTCCCTAGACTCGACAGAGTCCCTAGACTCCACAGAGTCCCTAGACGAGTCCCTAGACTCCACAAAGTCCTTGAAACTCTACAGAGTCCCTAGACTCCACAGAGTCCCTAGACTCCACAGAGTCCCTAGACTCCACAGAGTCCCTAGACTCCACAGAGTCCCTAGACTCCACAGAGTCCCTAGACTCCACAGAGTCCCTAGACTCCACAGAGTCCCTAGACTCCACAGAGTCCCTAGACTCCACAGAGTCCCTAGACTCCACAGAGTCCCTAGACTCCACAGAGTCCCTAGACTCCACAGAGTCCCTAGACTCCACAGAGTCCCTAGACTCCACAGAGTCCCTAGACTCCACAGAGTCCCTAGACTCCACAGAGTCCCTAGACTCCACAGAGTCCCTAGACTCCACAGAGTCCCTAGACTCCACAGAGTCCCTAGACTCCACAGAGTCCCTAGACTCCACAGAGTCCCTAGACTCCACAGAGTCCCTAGACTCCACAGAGTCCCTAGACTCCACAGAGTCCCTAGACTCCACAGAGTCCCTAGACTCCACAGAGTCCCTAGACTCCACAGAGTCCCTAGACTCCACAGAGTCCCTAGACTCCACAGAGTCCCTAGACTCCACAGAGTCCCTAGACTCCACAGAGTCCCTAGACTCCACAGAGTCCCTAGACTCCACAGAGTCCCTAGACTCCACAGAGTCCCTAGACTCCACAGAGTCCCTAGACTCCACAGAGTCCCTAGACTCCACAGAGTCCCTAGACTCCACAGAGTCCCTAGACTCCACAGAGTCCCTAGACTCCACAGAGTCCCTAGACTCCACAGAGTCCCTAGACTCCACAGAGTCCCTAGACTCCACAGAGTCCCTAGACTCCACAGAGTCCCTAGACTCCACAGAGTCCCTAGACTCCACAGAGTCCCTAGACTCCACAGAGTCCCTAGACTCCACAGAGTCCCTAGACTCCACAGAGTCCCTAGACTCCACAGAGTCCCTAGACTCCACAGAGTCCCTAGACTCCACAGAGTCCCTAGACTCCACAGAGTCCCTAGACTCCACAGAGTCCCTAGACTCCACAGAGTCCCTAGACTCCACAGAGTCCCTAGACTCCACAGAGTCCCTAGACTCCACAGAGTCCCTAGACTCCACAGAGTCCCTAGACTCCACAGAGTCCCTAGACTCCACAGAGTCCCTAGACTCCACAGAGTCCCTAGACTCCACAGAGTCCCTAGACTCCACAGAGTCCCTAGACTCCACAGAGTCCCTAGACTCCACAGAGTCCCTAGACTCCACAGAGTCCCTAGACTCCACAGAGTCCCTAGACTTCCACAGAGTTCTAACACTCCAGAGCCTACAAGTGTCCTTAGATTTCTACAGATTTCCTAATCCTATATACTAAAAATGATTTGTTTGCCTTGATTATAAAAGAATCTCATTTGATGTCTGCAGTGTCCAATACCTGGTGCAGACAACTTTACAAACAGAAACTTATAAAACGGAAGGTACTTATAGAGCTGCAAGTATTTTAATTGACAAGCGTTCATTCCAATACGTATTGCACCTAGGATACGTATTGCTTCTAAGGATCAGACGAACTTAGACCGTCTGTCAGTATGAAAAATATTCTTAGAGATCAACGGACTCGCATAATTGGTTTGCTGATGCTGTGTGGCAACTTAGGCACATGCATCTACATGTAAGATAACCGGAAGACAGCTGAAGCGCACTTTTATTAACCTTTAGCTAAGTCATAGTATTGTCTGTATCGTTAGGGTTCGAGAAATCACGTGAAGGCAGCCCCGGCCCTATTAATTGATGAAGCCATGCATGACACGGAAGAATTTCTTTTCTTTTATTTAGACACAGTACCGCGCATGTAAAAGCTTTCACTTGCCTGACTAAAATGGATTATAGGCATACATGTAAGTTTGGTCGATTGAAATTTGTTAATATGCACGTAACCCCCCCCCTCCCACCCACACAGCATCAGCAGACGGGAATCGCTGCTTACCTAATGGGCCGATGCATTAACATGATTTACAGTACAGGAAGTTCTTTTCAATTGGTTTCAAAAAGCTGAATCAGCCCGACCCCTCACGCCTCCCAATCCAATGCCCAGTAGTGTATGTCTAGCGTGCACAGAGTGCTTGGACGAACATTAATCAAGTCATTTCTGGACCATGGATAACTAACACAGCTAAAGCAGAAGGTCGCTACTACACTTGCAAATACACGTGCCGATTTTTTTTTCGCTTCTAAATGCATCACTGAGATAGCGAGAAATTTTCAGTTGTTTAGGACTAAATTCCCATCGATGCGAGCGTATATCTCACCTTATCAACGTCCGGATTATAAATGAACGTTTGATGCGCACTTGCTTTAATGGCTATAACAATTCAACCAAATAAGAGGCAATGACAACGACCAGCAGAGACAGGGGCGCCCACCAAAAGACAGGGGCGCCCACCAAGAGACACAGGCGCCCACCAAGAGACAGAGGCGCCCACCAAGAGACAGAGACGCCCACCAAGAGACAGGGGTGCCCACCAAGAGACAGGGGCGCCCATCAAGAGACAGGGGCGCCCATCAAGAGACAGAGGCGCCAACCAAGAGACAGGGGCGCCCACCAAGAGACAGAGGCGCCCACCAAGAGACAGAGGCGCACACCAAGAGACAGAGGCGCCCATCAAGAGACAGGGGCGCCCACCAAAAGACAGAGGCGCCCACCAAGAGACAGAGACACCCACCAAGAGACAGAGGTGCCCACAAAGAGACAGGAGCCCCCACCAAGAGACAGGGGTGCCCACCAAGAGACAGGGGTGCCCACCAAGAGACAGAGGTGCCCACCAAGAGACAGGGGTGCCCACCAAGAGACAGGAGCCCCCACCAAGAGACAGGGGTGCCCACCAAGAGACAGGGGTGCCCACCAAGAGACAGAGGTGCCCACCAAGAGACAGAGGTGCCCACAAAGAGACAGGAGCCCCCACCAAGAGACAGAGGTGCCCACCAAGAGACAGAGGTGCCCACCAAGAGACAGAGGCGCCCACCAAGAGACAGAGGTGCCCACCAAGAGACAGGGGTGCCCACCAAGAGACAGAGGCGCCCACCAAAGAGACAGAGGCGCCCACCAAGAGAAAGAGGCGCCCATCAAGAGACTTGGCGCCTATTTAAGAGAC
This sequence comes from Macrostomum lignano, assembly GCA_002269645.1. Lineage (NCBI taxonomy): Eukaryota > Metazoa > Platyhelminthes > Macrostomidae > Macrostomum > Macrostomum lignano. The sequence goes on from NIVC01000307.1 coordinate 207,930, forward strand.
ACGGGCGCCCATCAAGAGACAGAGGCGCCAACCAAGAGACAGGGGCGCCCACCAAGAGACAGAGGTGCCCACCAAGAGACAGAGGCGCCTACCAAGAGACAGAGGCGCCCACCAAGAGACAGAGGCGCCTACCAAGAGACAGAGGCGCCCACCAAGAGACAGAGGCGCCCACCAAGAGACAGGGGCGCCCACCAAGAGAGAGGGGCGCCCATCAAGAGACAGGGGCGCCCATCAAGAGACAGGGGCGTCCATCAAGAGACAGGGGCGCCCACCAAGAGAGAGGGGCGCCCATCAAGAGACAGGGGCGCCCATCAAGAGACAGGGGCGCCCATCAAGAGACAGGGGCGTCCATCAAGAGACAGAGGCGCCCACCAAAAGAGAGGGGCGCCCACCAAGAGACAGGGGCGCCAACCAAGAGACAGAGGCGCCCACCAAGAGACAGAGGCGCCCACCAAGAGACAGAGGCGCCCACCAAGAGACAGGGGTGCCCACCAAGAGACAGAGGCGCCCACCAAGAGACAGAGGCGCCCACCAAGAGACAGGGGTGCCCACAAAGAGACAGGGATGCCCACCAAGAGACAGAGGCGCCCACCAAGAGACAGAGGCGCCCATCAAGAGACTTGGCGCCCATTTAAGAGACACGGGCGCCCACCAAGAGACAGAGGCGCCCACCAAGAGAGAGGGGCGCCCACCAAGAGACAGAGGCGCCCACCAAGAGACAGGGGCGCCCACCAAGAGACAGGGGCGCACACCAAGAGACAGAGGCGCCCACCAAGAGACAGGGGCGGCTCATCAAAGCACCAAACATTGGCACCCCCGTGGTTGCGGCCCACTCTAATAATTAAAGTTTATTGGCTAGTATGAATATATACAAGCGTGTATACAAAGCCAGTTAAACCAAGCGTAAAATTTATTTCACCATGCAAACAAATCGTTTAAAAAAATCCCTATAGCAATGCCTACATTTCGAATAAACAAAATTGACTCCCCACTTCTCGTGTGCGACAGGAATTCTTGTTGCATGTCCACTTCAACGGTACTGGCTTCACCCATCTGTGTGTTTTTTGAAGTTTGTTTTGCTTACCAAATTTGCTTGCCGGTCTGTCTGTCTGTCGGAATCGGCTGCACTTTTTTTGGGCGGCAGATCAGACAGAATTTTATGCGCAATTAATCCCATTCTACATTCATTGTAGACCACTTTGAATGGCGTTTGTATGTTGAGACTAACCATCTCTAATTTTTCTCCGCTCATCTCCATTCTCTCTCACTCTCGCACCTCATCACACACTCACATCTTCTCTCTCTCTCTCCTCTCTCACCCACATCTCCACTCTCAATCACATCTCCTCTCTCACTCTCTCCTCTCTCACTTACATCTCCTGCCTCACTCACATCTCCTCTCTCACTTACATCTCCTCTCTCACTCACATCTCCTCTCTCACCCACATCTCCTCTCTCACCCACATCTTTCTCACTCACATCTCCTCTCTCACTGATATCTCCTCTCTCACTTACATCTCTCTCACTCACATCTCCTCTCTCACTCTCTCCTCTCTCACTCACATCTCCTGCCTCACCCACATCCCCTCTCTCACTTACATCTCCTCTCTCACTGACATCTCCTCTCTCACTCACATCTCCTCTCTCACTCACATCTCCTCTCTCACCCACATCTCCTGTCTCACTCTCGTCTCCTCTCTCAGTCACATCTCCTCTCCCACTCTCTCCTTCTCCTTTTCACCACCCTCCGCAGGGCCCTGCTTGGACTTAACCGCAGGGCCTCATGGCGGTGACCATGGCCCACCTCCAGGATAAAATACGAAGTGAGGAATGCCCCTTCTGCCTTTCCGGTGTCGAGAATGCGGAGCACTTCATCTGTGAATGCCCCGCCTTTACTCAGGACAGGCTCACCTACCTCGGCCCAAACCCGGACCTCTCCGACGTTTTCAGGCCCGAGAATCTCTGTCAGCTCGGCCGCTACCTAAGGGCTACCGGGCGAGCGACCATCCACCTCCTGGACTCTCCGGAGGGGACCAGCGCTGCGGACGCCGGCACCACCGGATCTCCCTGCGCGACACAGCAGCACCAGCTGCCCGTGGTCGCCAGGGGTTGGCGAAATAGACGGCAACGCCTCCTCGCTGCATCCGGATGCACGGAGCCCCCTGCAGCTGAGTCAAGCCCCCTCTTCTCCCCCTAACCTCTCTTATCAATCTCCTGTCTTCTCGTTGTCTCTTCAATTGCTCACCCGAATGCTCTATTTTCCTCCCAATTCCCAACTTCTATACGCAGACAGACTCCACTGATCAAAACAAGGAATTGCTGATTATTTATACATGACTGCCCGTTTCGCTTGATGATATCGAATTCCAGTTTCTCTGGTGGACAGTGAAGGATTCTTTAATAACTCGTACATTCCGTCCTTCTGTTCATCCTTGATCTTTAAACTCAGCCTGACCTTCGTTGACATGCAGCCATGCATATTTTGTGTAAAAAATAATTAAAGAACGAAAAATAATGTCGTTATCTCAATACATTTGCCAAAAAATTGATTCCAGCACAATTTAACAACAGGCTTACTACCCGTTGCTTTAGGGATTCGCCTCATCTGTTTCTTTTCTAAGAAATGAAGTCTCTTTTCCTCTTGGGATATCGGCGTCTGCGCACGCTCTTACAAAACCCTTTGAGAATAGGACTCAGCCTCAGTATGGCTTCATGTGCTGTTGAACGCTATCATTTCTCTTTTTAGAAGAAACCTCAGAAATTCGAGGCCTTGGGTTTGGGGAAAATTCTGAAAACAGAGATATCAGATTAGACTCTACAAACTCCAATTGCAATCAGATTTGACTCCACAAACTCCAATTGCAATCAGATTTGACTCCACAAACTCCAATTGCAATCAGATTTGACTCCACAAACTCCAATTGCAATCAGATTTGACTCCACAAACTCCAATTGCAATCAGATTTGACTCCACAAACTCCAATTGCAATCAGATTTGACTCCACAAACTCCAATTGCAATCAGATTTGACTCCACAAACTCCAATTGCAATCAGATTTGACTCCACAAACTCCAATTGCAATCAGATTTGACTCCACAAACTCCAATTGCAATCAGATTTGACTCCACAAACTCCAATTGCAATCAGATTTGACTCCACAAACTCCAATTGCAATCAGATTTGACTCCACAAACTCCAATTGCAATCAGATTTGACTCCACAAACTCCAATTGCAATCAGATTTGACTCCACAAACTCCAATTGCAATCAGATTTGACTCCACAAACTCCAATTGCAATCAGATTTGACTCCACAAACTCCAATTGCAATCAGATTTGACTCCACAAACTCCAATTGCAATCAGATTTGACTCCACAAACTCCAATTGCAATCAGATTTGACTCCACAAACTCCAATTGCAATCAGATTTGACTCCACAAACTCCAATTGCAATCAGATTTGACTCCACAAACTCCAATTACAATCAGATTTGGCTCCACAAACTCCAATTGCAATCAGATTTGACTCCACAAACTCCAATTACAATCAGATTTGACTCCACAAACTCCAATTGCAATCAGATTTGACTCCACAAACTCCAATTGCAATCAGATTTGACTCCACAAACTCCAATTGCAATCAGATTTGACTCCAAAAACTCCAATTGCAATCAGATTTGACTCCACAAACTCCAATTGCAATCAGATTTGACTCCACAAACTCCAATTGCAATCAGATTTGACTCCACAAACTCCAATTGCAATCAGATTTGACTCCACAAACTCCAATTGCAATCAGATTTGACTCCACAAACTCCAATTGCAATCAGATTTGACTCCACAAACTCCAATTGCAATCAGATTTGACTCCACAGACTCCAATTGCAATCAGATTTGACTCCACAAACTCCAATTGCAATCAGATTTGACTCCACAGACTCCAATTGCAATCAGATTTGACTCCACAAACTCCAATTGCAATCAGATTTGACTCCACAGACTCCAATTGCAATCAGATTTGACTCCACAAACTCCAATTGCAATCAGATTTGACTCCACAAACTCCAATTGCAATCAGGTTTGACTCCACAAACTCCAATTGCAATCAGGTTTGAAGCCAAAAGGCCCACACAGACGCTGACGCCATTGAATAAAGTTAAAAAGTCTTCAAAGCTGAATGATAGTTTTGTATCTAAAATCGGGATTCTAAAAAAATCACTCAAATAGCATTTTTATATGGAATTTTTTTTCAAAGAACTAACGGTCGAGGGGCATTCAAACAAGACTTTAGAGGACGGAATTTCAAAAAAAGATTTTTGTTAAGTGTTAGAAAAAGTTAGCGCTCTTAATTAAGCATAGCAACTACACACTTGCAGCATCTTACATGCTTGATAAATGAATCAAAATAGTAACACAGTTGTATTTCAGCTTCATCACTCATTATAAATTGTTTTATACTGCTCGTCGTAAGAGCCGCTGCCGCTAAGTCGAACAGTTCGAATTTCCTCTTCGAGTGCGCCCCGGAATTCCAGCTCAGCTGAGTAGCTTTCGGAGTGTCTGAAAATTTTTGGAGTGGATCGGTCCTCAGGCCAACAGTACCTCCGCCTCTGATTCTTCAGGACCCGCTGCTGCCCCTGCCTCCGATTCTTCAGGGACCCGCTGCTGCCCCTGCCTCCGATTCTTCAGGACCCGCTGCCTGCGGCCTGCCTCCGATTCTTCAGGACCCGCTGCCTGCGGCCTGCCTCCGATTCTTCAGGATCCGCTGCTACCCCTGCCTCCGATTCTTCAGGACCCGCTGCTGCCCCTGCCTCTGATTCTTCAGGACCTGCTGCTACCCCTGCCTCCGATTCTTCAGGACCCGCTGCTGCCCCTGCCTCCGATTCTTCAGAATCCCCTGCCTGCGGCCTGCCTCTGATTCTTCAGGATCCGCTGCTGCCCCTGCTGATTCTTCAGGATCCGCTGCTGCCCCTGCCGTAGATTCTTCAGGACCCGCTGCTGCCCCTGCTGATTCTTCAGGATCCGCTGCTGCCCCTGCCGTAGATTCTTCAGGATCCGCTGCCTGCGGCCTGCCTCCGATTCTTCAGGACCCGCTGCTGCCCCTGCCTCCGATTCTTCAGGATCCGCTGCTACCCCTGCCTCCGATTCTTCAGGACCCGCTGCTGCCCCTGCCTCTGATTCTTAGGACCCGCTGCTGCCCTGCTGATTCTTCAGGATCCGCTGCTGCTCCTGCCTCCGATTCTTCAGGACCCGCTGCGGCCCCTGCCTCCGATTCTTAAGGACCCGCTGCTGCCCCTGCCTCCGATTCTTCAGAATCCCCTGCCTGCGGCCTGCCTCTGATTCTTCAGGATCCGCTGCTGCCCCTGCTGATTCTTCAGGATCCGCTGCTGCCCCTGCCGTAGATTCTTCAGGACCCGCTGCTGCCCCTGCTGATTCTTCAGGATCCGCTGCTGCCCCTGCCGTAGATTCTTCAGGATCCGCTGCCTGCGGCCTGCCTCCGATTCTTAGGGACCCGCTGCTGCCCCTGCCTCCGATTCTTCAGGATCCGCTGCTACCCCTGCCTCCGATTCTTCAGGACCCGCTGCTGCCCCTGCCTCTGATTCTTCAGGACCCGCTGCTGCCCTGCTGATTCTTCAGGATCCGCTGCTGCTCCTGCCTCCGATTCTTCAGGACCCGCTGCGGCCCCTGCCTCCGATTCTTAAGGACCCGCTGCTGCCCCTGCCTCCGATTCTTCAGGACCCGCTGCTGCCCCTGCTAATTCTTCAGGATCCGCTGCTATCCCTGCTGATTCTTCAGGATCCGCTGCTATCCCTGCTGATTCTTCAGGACCTGCTGCTACCCCTGCCTCCGATTCTTCAGGATCCGCTGCTGCCCCTGCCTCCGATTCTTCAGGATCCGCTGCTGCCCCTCGCCTAACAACTGAGAATTTTGGTCAGTGGCGCATATACTGGTTCAGTTCAATACCGTATAAGTGCGTTCACACCTAAGAGTAAAAAGCTGCAGTTATAAATTCTTTAGCTGCGCAATTGATTGCTAACCAGTATAAATAAAAATATGCCTGTTTTCTACATTTTATGGGTGATTACTTGAAGTAACTACACCCACTCAAGGTTGCCGCGCGCCAGAGCGCCAGACTCAGTCTAGGATGAAAATAGCAATTTCGAAACAACCGTCTACGACCTTGCATTCTTGGTCTTGAACTTTAGCATTCCAATTTTCGTTACTACTCGCACTTTCACAGCAAGTATCAGTGCAAATCCGTATTGCACTACTTACGAAAAAGCCTACCATAGTATTGTTATTTGCTGTTGTGCCGCTGTACAGTATTGGCGCTCTTGTATGAGTCAGCGAAATGGGCAGAGATGCCCGCAGCCCACTTGCAAATTTGGATACTTTTCTAATATATAGTATTATAAAAGCAACTCACTTAGGCGTGAAGAACACTTTAATGAGCATTTTATTCCTGGACAGGTAGGTAATGCTGCCATCAAGGTAGCCGCTGCTCGGCGAGAAAGTGAAGGTGCTGCTCGGTTCGCAGGTATCGGATTCGCGAACTGTTGTTTGTTTCGGTTGGGAGAGATGATTTTAGTGACTTTTAACATAAAAGGGGAGGGAGAAAGGGGTGAAAGGAGGAAGGAAGGGAGGAAGGGAGGAAGGAAGGGAGGAAAGAAAGAAGGGATAAAGTGATGAAGGGAGGAAGGGAAGAAGGAAGGAACGAATGAATTAAGGGATGAATTGAGGAGGAAGGAACGAAGGGATGAAGGGAGGAAGGGAGGAAGGAATAAAAGGATGAAGGGATGAAGGGAGGAAGGAACAAAGGGATGAAGGAAGGAAGGGAGAAAGGAATGAAGGGATGAAGGGAGGAAGGGAGGAAGGAATGAAGGGATGAAGGGAGGAAGGGAGGAAGGAATGAAGGGATGAAGGGAGGAAGGGAGGAAGGAATGAAGGGATGAAGGGAGGAAGGGAGGAAGGAATGAAGGGATGAAGAAAGGAAGGAAGGGAGATAGGGATGAAGGAAGTCAGGGAAGGAAACCACCGACCAGCCCACGCGAGTAGATAAGTGTCGCATAATCTAAACCGAAGTCCTGTCATCTCGAGAGTCCCTCACCAAGCTTAGCTCTCCACTTCGATCCCGAAGACGTGGAGTTGGCTACGGTGAAGTTCAACTCGCGCCTCTGCCCAACCATGCAGATGCCAAAGTCCAGCTCGGTCTGACTCAACGACAAGCTCGGCAGTCGAAGACAGGCCGACAGCGGCAGCGACTGACTCGACCCGTTGGCGAACTGCATCTTCAGTTGGCCCTGAAACTTCAGGCATCGCTCTCCCGTGGCCTCGTTAACCGTCAGTTGGACGCCTTTGCTGGCCAGGCGGGCTTCGGACTCCCGGACGAGTTGCAGCATGGTCCAGTCGAAAGCGAAGCCCAGCTCGAGCAGGCAAGTTTGTCGCGGAGTCAGGCTCACCGGGCCGCAGGCGGACGACCAGCCAACGCTGTTCAGGGCCTCCTCCTGATGCTCCTCTTTGTCAGCATCCGGCGGAGGTCGCTGAGACATTGTGGCCGCCGATTTCGGCTGCACAATTCCGAACGGCGAGTCCAGAGACAGTCGGAATGACAGCGGAGTGTCGCGGAGGTTGCGCAAAGTGGCGAAGGCGGTCTTGGCGGGACCGACAGCTTCGGGGGAGGCGGAAGCCGGCACCGGCATCAGCAGGAGGTCGCTGGCGGCCGAGTTGAAAGCGAATTTGTCGTCGTTGTTGTAATCGATGTCCAGTCTGGGGGATTGGGGCGATGGTAAACAAAGTACTTTTAATCCGATTTTCACCCGCTGGTTGTCACTCTACTGCATCTTCTTGTCTCCCAGACACTTTCCTGGTCAATCCACAAGATTTTATCTTGGCACTCCAGTAGATTCTTCCTTATCACTCCAATAGATTTTCCATTGTCACTCCAGTAGATTCCTCCCTTGACACTCCAATAGATTCCCCCTTGTCACTCCAATAGATTCCCCCTTGTCACTCCAGTAGATTTCCCCCTTGTCACTCTGTAGATTCCCCCTTGTCACTCCAGTAGATTCCTCCTTGTCACTCCAATGGACCCCCTTGTCACTCCAGTAGATTTCCCCCTTGTCACTCCAGTAGACTCCTCCCTTGTCACTCCAGTAGACTCCTCCCTTGTCACTCCAGTAGATTCCCCCTTGTCACTCCAGTAGATTCCCCCTTGTCACTCCAGTAGATTTTTCTTGTCACTCCAGTAGATTGCCCTGTTGTCACTCCAGTAGATTCCCTTTGTCACTCCACTATATTCTTCCTTGTCACTCGAGTAGATCCCCCTTGTCACTCCAGTATATTCTCTCTTGTCACTCCATTAGATTCCCCTTGTCACTCCAGTAGATTCCCCCTTGTCACTCCAGTAGATTTTTCTTGTCACTCCAGTAGATTGCCCTGTTGTCACTCCAGTAGATTCCCCCTTGTCACTCCAGTAGATTTTTCTTGTCACTCCAGTAGATTGCCCTGTTGTCACTCCAGTAGATTCCCTTTGTCACTCCACTATATTCTTCCTTGTCACTCGAGTAGATCCCCCTTGTCACTCCAGTATATTCTCTCTTGTCACTCCATTAGATTCCCCCTTGTTACTCCATTAGATTCCCCCTTGTTACTCCAGTAGATTCCCCCCTTGTCACTCCAGTAGGGGGGGGGCGTAGCCCAGCGGTCTAGCGCAGTCTCTGGTGTGCCAGCGACCCAGGCTCGATTCCAAGTGCAGTCACATTAATTTGGGGCTGAATTGGAATCTCGGCTTGGCTCTGCTCGTGCAATCAATGGCCTTGAGAGCCAACCCCCCAAGGCGCAGTGAAGTGTACATGCCTAACGATAAAATGAAGTTAGGGCCGCTGTACACTCCTGTGTGAGTGTGTGCCTGCGTAACGTATCCGCGCGCTTGTATTCCTGCTCAGGGGAGTCGGCGGAATGGGCAGCAATGCCTCTCGCCGGTTGTGTGACAATGTCGCGTAAAGTGCGCCAGGGTGCACACAACCCCCCTGCCTCTAATAAAAATGTCACTCCAGTAGATTCCCTTTGTCACCCATTGGATATGCCCTAGTCACTCCTTTAAATTTCCCAAGTCACTCGCCCGCCGCCCGGACTCACTCTGGGCACACAATGGATCCCGTGACGTCAAGCCTGAGCTGGTCAGCCTCGTGTCCGACACCGCGGCGCACCTTGCCAGAAACTTGGGCCTAAAAATTTGTGTTAGAATTTGCCGGGTAGGTCTGAGTGAAGTGCAGTGCAGGTGTAGATGGGTTGTTAAAGTTTTTTATTGGTCTCGAGCAAAACTGAATGAATTACTCGCTCCTCGTCCAGACTCATAAACGCCAGCATGTAGGTGTTGAAGTCCATGGCTTCGGTGACAGATTCGATGCTGTTAGAATCGAAGGTCACGTGTACATAGTCGTAGCTCTCGGGGTGTAGCGTCTGCGCGATGGGGGTTGAGGTTGCATGTACTTTTGGGATCTGAGATCAAGGATGTACCATGTGGCATCTGGGATCAAGGATGTATCATGTGGCATCTGGGATCAAGGATGTATCATGTGGCATCTGGGATCAAGGATCTACCATGTGGCATCTGGGATCAAGGATCTACTATGTGGCATCTGAGATCAAGGATCTACTATGTGGCATCTGGGATCAAGGATCTACCATGTGGCATCTGGGATCAAGGATCTACCATGTGGCATCTGGGATCAAGGATCTACTATGTGGCATCTGGGATCAAGGATCTACTATGTGGCATCTGGGATCAAGGATGTACCATGTGGCATCTGGGATCAAGGATGTACCATGTGGCATCTGGGATCAAGGATGTAATGTGTGGCATCTGGAATCAAGGATGTACCATGTGGCATCTGGGATCAAGGACACCATGGGGCGCTAGTTTTGACTCACCAGCTGCTGTGGCCTGACGGTGAAGGGCGCCACCGCTGGGCGACCCTCATGCGGCCGGACATTGAGAACGACAGGTCGCAGTGGTGGCAGCTCAGCCTCGGCATCTCTAGCTGCCGCCGCAGCAGCAGCCTCAGCCGCCGAGTCGAGTCTGGACGGCGCGGCGCTGGTGTCCGGAGTGTCCGGTAGGACTCCCGTGCCCAGACGTCGAGTTGAACTGTCGCCATCAGCTTCCCCATCGTCGCCGGGGATTGCCGGCAGAATCTCCTCGCCGTTGGCGTCGAGCGGTGGAAACGGCTTGCCGAAGTCGCACAGCAGGTCGAGCAGCTGGTCGTCGTCTGGCTGCACGTTGAAGACGCGCCAGTCGAGGCGAAGAGCGAACGGGCTCCGGTTGTTGAGCCGGACTGGCCTGGTAACCGATTTCGAGCCGTGCGTGTGCGAGCCGAAGCGAAGAATTGGCGACTGCATGCAGGGGTTTTTGGGGACAAAAACGAATTTGAATTTGACTGAGCAGAGGTTTGTTAAAATGAATTAATTATGAATCAATTTTTTTCTACTTAATTTATGCACGCGCGAAGTTCTGCTCGAATCTTTGAAGATTCTCTTTTGGAGATAGAATGGGGAATTCCGTTGCTTCCTCAGTGGAATAGATTTGGGAATTCTGTTGCTTCCTCAGTGGAATAGATTTGGGAATTCTGTTGCTTCCTCAGTGGAATAGATTTGGGAATTCCATTGCTTCCTCAGAGGGGATAGAATGGGGAATTCCGTTGCTTCCTCGGGGGAATAGAATGGGGAATTCCGTTGCTTCCTCAAGGGTATAGAATGGGGAATTCCGTTGCTTCCTCGGGGGAATAGAATGGGGAATTCCGTTGCTTCCTCGGGGGAATAAAATTGGGAATTCCGTTGCTTCCTCTGTGGAATGGAATGGGGAATTCCGTTGCTTCCTCAGTGGAATAGAATGGGGAATTCCGTTGCTTCCTCAGTGGAATAGATTTGGGAATTCCGTTGCTTCCTCAGTGGAATAGAATGGGGAATTCCGTTGCTTCCTCAGTGGAATAGAATTGGGAATTCTGTTGCTTCCTCAGTGGAATAGAATGGGGAACTCCGTTGCTTCCTCAGTGGAATAGAATGGGGAATTCCGTTGCTTCCTCAGTGGAATAGAATGGGGAATTCCGTTGCTTCCTCAGTGGAATAGAATGGGAAACTCTTGTTGCTTCCTCAGTGGAATAGAATTGGGAATTCTGTTGCTTCCTCAGTGGAATAGAATTGGGAATTCTGTTGCTTCCTCAGTGGAATAGAATTGGGAATTCTGTTGCTTCCTCAGTGGAATAGAATTGGGAATTCTGTTGCTTCCTCAGTGGAATAGAATGGGGAATTCCGTTGCTTCCTGCGGCCGGGAAGAGAATAGAGGTTTTCGTTGCTTTTATATTGGTCTGATAGTAGCAAATATCATTTATCGTTATTAGTTTGTTTTAACTTGCAGAAAAAAAACACATTTTAGCCCACCTGATCAGGCCTCCCGGCAGTCATTGTGAAGATCACTGGGCAGCCTTCAACCTTTAGAGCCATTGGCACCGACTGTATCGGCAGCGCCTCAACCGACACCAGCAGATTGTCGGTGTAGCAGCCCCACATATCGTTGAAAGCTGTCAGTTCAATTGTGGTCACTGAGTAGGCTTCCAAAGTGCCCGAGTAGGGTGAGCAGTGCACAGCGGCACCTTTGTTCTGGCGAAGGTACAGCTTGCACATGTCTGCGATTGATTTAGAGAAAAAATGTACGTGTTACTTCTGCAAAATTATCTTTATATTGAGAGTTCGGAGCTTCTAGAAATTGCATTAGTCAGCTTGGGCGATTCTGCAATCAAAGCAACTTGGGATTCCCCATCTTGGAAGATTTCGGGATTCCCTATTCTAGGATTCTCTAGAGATTCCCCATTCTTTGAGACTTTAGAGATTCTCCATTCTTGGAGGCTACCGACAGACCAAGGCTTGGAGGCTTTAGGGATTCCCCATTATTGGAGACTTCGGGAATTCCCCATTCTTGCAGGCTTTCGGGATTCCCCATTCTTGGATGCTCTGGAGATTCCCCAGTCTTAAAAGCTTTGAAAGCATCGGGATTTCCCAATTTTGGACATTGTTTGGGATTCCCCTATCTTAAATCTAATGCTTCAAGGGTTTCCCAGTCTCGACGGTTTGTGATTCGCAATGTATTCAAGATCTCAAGATCTGCAAGTTCGAAGAAAATCGGTTGAGCCATCTTTGCTAAAATCGATCGCATACCTACCGATAGACCATTTTTAGTATATGGAAGTAGATCGCCGGGGTTTCCCCAGAGCTATTTATAGAACAATGTTCCAAATGCAATCCGACCAATTCTTACCATAGAAGGCGTGCTTATACGGCTTGCTCTTCGGGTCGGCCAAGTTCGGGGTTTTGCTCAACAGGGAATTCCTGTCCGATTTGGTCCGCTGTGCGGCCGCCTGGCTTCGCTCCACGGGCAGGATGACTTCCGTTTCCGGCGGTACGGCTTTGAAAAATTCGACATCCATTGAGAAGCCAGCCCGAATAGAGGTGTTGTTGCGGATGTGCAGGTAGCGCTTCGACACGGCGTGGATTGGCACGGTGCCGAAGTCAATGCGTTTGATCGCGTCCGCCTCCTCGTGGGGGAATTTGTCTTGAGTTGGCAGAGGCTCCTCTGAGCAGTGATAGGTCACTGAGATGCCTTTCATGTTGCCGCTGAGTTCGATTACTACAGGACTGTCTTGGCCGTCAATTCGACAAAGGATTAGCAGCGACTCGAGGCGGGCCTGGTTTAGGAGTGGATTAGAGAGGATTAGCGTCGATCCAAGTGAAAAAAAATGGAATAGAGAGGCTTACAGAGGGTTAGTGAGGGTTAGAGAGGATTAGAGAGGACTAGAGAGGCTTAGAGAGGGTTAAAGAGGATTAGTGAGGGTTAGAGAGGATTAGACAGGGTTAAAGAGGGTTAGCGTCGACCGAGTGAATAAAAATGGATTAGAGTGGATTAGACAGGATTAGAGAGGGTTAGAGAGAATTGGAGATGCTTAGAGAAGATTAGAGAGGATTAGAAGAATTAGAGAGGATAAAAACGATTAGGGAAGATTAGAGATGCTTAGAGGATTAGAAGAGTTAGAGAGGATTAGAGAGGATTAGAGAGGATTGGAGAGGATTGGAGAGGGTTAGTGAGGGTTAGAGAGGATTAGACAGGGTTAGAGAGGGTTAGCGTCGACCGAGTGAATAAAAATGGATTAGAGTGGATTAGACAGGATTAGAGAGGGTTAGAGAGAATTGGAGATGCTTAGAGAAGATTAGAGAGGATTAGAAGAATTAGAGAGGATAAAAACGATTAGGGAAGATTAGAGATGCTTAGAGGATTAGAAGAGTTAGAGAGGATTAGAGAGGATTAGAGAGGATTAGAGAGGATTAGAGAGGATTAGAAAGGATTAGAGAGGATTAGAGAGGATTAGAGAGGATTAGAAAGGATTAGAGAGGATTAGAGAGGATTAGAGAGGAGAGAGTATTAGATATGATTAGAGAGGATTAGAGAGGATTAGAGAACATGAGAGAGGATTAGAGAGGATTAGAGAGGATTAGAGAGGATTAGAAAGGATTAGAGAGAAGTTGAGCGGACACATTTGAAGATAGAAGCGAAGACACAACATTGGGTTGATGGATGACACTTCTGAGATAAGATCGATCAGCTTAAAGGCACGCTTAAGCATATTTAAGATCCTTAAATTAATGAGTCAAACTCACGATAGCCCTTGGTGTGACGTAGACAGTGACTGGCAGGCACTGGCGGGGCTCCAGCCACCCAGACTTCGGCTCAACGCTTGTCTCGCACAATCGGCCAGCTTCATCTGATGGAGCAAGCGCAGCCTCCTGCCATTCGAATTGGCAGCGCAGCCTTGTCTGATTGTACAGCTGTACCGTGTAAGCAGATTTCACATCTAAATACAGATCGGCAATTTCCAGCAGCTTCTCGGCCTCCAGCACGCACACGGCTGGAGATTGAACTTCGGCGAATGCCGACACGAATGTCGACTCGCCGTTGGCAACGTCGATACGGAAAACTTCGTTCAGCGTCTGCGCCTGGCTGGGCCGGTAGCGGACCGTCACCTGCTGCTCTTCTAGCGGGCCCAGGCGGCTGGACGGGGGTTCGAATCGCAGCTCGCAGTCGGGCCCAGCGTGCACTGACCAGTGGCACTCCAGCTGACACGGGTTGAGAAGGCGAAGCTGCTGCTCGGCTAGCTTGCCGACCTCCAGCAGGCCGAAGTTCACGTCCGGCTGTTGCAGTTGAATCTGACGGGGTGCGGGGTGATGGGCTTTGGAATTGACTAACTAACTGACTAACTAACTGACTAACTAACTAACTAACTGACTAACTAACTAACTAACTAACTAACTAACCAACTAACAAACAAACTAACTAACTAACTAACTAACTAACTGACTAACTAACTAACTAACTAATTAACTAACTAACTAACTAACTAACTAACTAACTAACTAACTAACTAACTAACTAACTAACTAACTAACTAACTTACTAACTAACTAACTAACTAACTAACTAACTAACTAACTAACTAACTAACTAACTAACTAACTAACTAACTAACTAACTAACTAACTAACTAACTAACTAACTAACTAACTAACTAACTAACTAACTAACTAACTAACTAACTAACTAACTAAACTAACTAACTAACCAACTAACTAACTAACTAACTAACTAACTAACTAACTAACTAACTAACTAACTAACTAACTAACTAACTAACTAACTAACTAACTAACTAACTAACTAACTAACTAACTAACTAACTAACTAACTAACTAAACTGACTAACTAACTAACTAACTAACTAACTAACTAACTAACTAACTAACTAACTAACTAACTAAACTGACTAACTAACTAACTAACTAACTAACTAACTAACTAACTAACTAACTAACTAACTAACTAACTAACTAACTAACTAACTAACTAAACTGACTAACTAACTAACTAACTGACTAACTAACTAACTAACTAACTAACTAACTAACTAACTGACTAACTAACTGACTAACTAACTGACTAACTAACTAACTGACTAACTAACTGACTAACTAACTAACTAACTAACTAACTAACTAACTAACTAACTAACTAACCAACTAACTAACTAACTAACTAACTAACTAACTAACTAACTAACTAACTAACTAACTAACTAACTAACTAAACTGACTAACTAACTAACTAACTAACTAACTAACTAACTAACTATCTAACTAACTAACTAACTAACTAACTAACTAACTAACTAACTAACTGACTAACTAACTAACTAACTAACTAACTAACTAACTAACTAACTAACTAACTAACTAACTAACTAACTAACTAACTGACTAACTAACTGACTAACTAACTAACTGACTAACTAACTGACTAACTAACTGACTAACTAACTGACTAACTAACTAACTAACTAACTAACTAACTAACTAACTAGCTAACTAACTAACTGACTAACTAACTAACTAACTGACTAACTAACTAACTGACTAACTAACTGACTTACTAACTGACTAACTAACTGACTAACTAACTAACTAACTAACTAGCTAACTAACTAACCTGAACACCTCGCACGCTAGCCAGAACTCGCAGCACCAGCTGCTCATCCAGATGCTGCACCCGGCAACCTAGGCTGTGATCCAGCTGACCAGGCCGGGTGCCAGTCAGGCACAGGTCGATGCTGATGGAGCTGCCAGCCTCGATGGAGCCGGTGCGCGGCTCCAGCTCCACAATGCTGGCCAAGTCGGCCACGGAGTCCCAGGCGAAGCTGACCGGAGCCCGGCTGGAGTTGCACAGTCGAACCCGCTGCCGAATAGTTGTGCCAACCAGGATGTCGCCGGGAATTTGCACCGCGGCGGGTTCCAGACGAACGCTGAACGGTTCGCAGGCGGCTTTGCACTCGAGCTCAAGTGCTTGGAGAGCGCCATTGGGAGACGCCTGGCGCTGCTGCTCCGCAGGTCCCAGCGGCACCTCCATCAGCAGGAGGTGCAGCGCCGAGTGGAAATCGCCAACAAAACTTGGCGCGAAGGTCAGCGAGAATTCCTGACTGGCTGAGGCGCCGAGGAGGCCAAACTCCGGCTCGATGGTGAACGGGCTGTCGGCGTCCAGGGTTCGGTGACCCGGCAGGTCCCGAGCGTCGGCGACTTCGTCCTCGTCGGGAACCGGTGGTCGGCAGAACGGCTTGACGATTTTCCATTCGAATGGCAGCTCGACATTGGCGAGGTTCTTCAGCGTGACGCTGCGCTGGCAGTAGGTGTACGGGTGCGCCGCTTCAAAGCGGAGCAGCGCCTCGGCGCCCGCGTCGGTTGACTCGCCCGGCTGCGGCTCGGCGACGCCCGGGGAATCCACGGCGACGATGGCGACAGCGGGTCGTTGACCTTCGCCGATGAGCATGAGCTCCTTGGCCTGGCAGTTGTCGCAGACTATGACGAATTCGGACTTGAATATCTTCACCTCGCGAGCGTTGAAGGTCACCTCCAGGGTGCTGGTGGCGCCGCGGGGCAGGTTGAAGCAGGACGGGCGGAGCTCGAAAATGCCGTCCGTGGCCGAGTCGCCTTGGACTGCGCGCTGCCGTTTTGAGGGCGAGAAAAGTTTTTGGCACTTAACTGGCGCAGGACTTAATAGTACATCTCGTGTTTTCTGTTCTATGTGTGTCTTCTTGTCACTTCGTTTCTCTATGTCCCCTGTGTGTCTCTATGTCACTCTGTGTGTCTCTATGTTTCTCTGTGTGTCTCTATGTCACTCTGTGTGTCTCTATATCACTCTGTGTGTCTCTATGTCACCCTGTGTGTCTCTACTAACTAATGTTGTATCTCTGTGTATCTCCCTATCTCTTATCTCCCTCTCTCTTATCTCCCCTCTCTCTTATCTCCCTCTCTCTATATCACTCTGTGTGTCTCTATGTCACCCTGTGTGTCTCTATGTCACTCTGTGTGTCTCTATGTTTCTCTGTGTGTCTCTATGTCACTCTGTGTGTCTCTATATCACTCTGTGTGTCTCTATGTCACCCTGTGTGTCTCTATGTTTCTCTGTGTGTCTCTATGTTTCTCTGTGTGTCTTCGTGTCACTCTGTGTGTCTCTATATCACTCTGCATATCTCTATATCACTCTGTGTGTCTCTATGTCACTCTGTGTGTCTCTATATGCCTCTACGTGTCTCTAAGTCACTCTGTGTGTCTCTATGTTTCTCTGTGTGTCTCTATGTTTCTCTGTGTGTCTTCGTGTCACTCTGTGTGTCTCTATATCACTCTGCGTATCTCTATATCACTCTGTGTGTCTCTATATGCCTCTGCGTGTCTCTAAGTCACTCTGTGTGCCTCCATGTCACTCTGTGTGTCTCCATGTCGCTCTGTGTGTCTCTTTGTCAGTCTGTGTGTCTCCATGTCACTCTGTGTGTCTCTAAATCACCGTGAGTCACTTCATTTGTCACTCTGCATGTCACTCTTGTGTTTCACTCTTGTGTGCTAACTCTGTGTCTCTGCTACTTTATCTGTGTCCTTCTCTGTATCTAATATTATTCCTCTATACTACTCGCAGTGATCTTCAGTAGTATATAATGCCTCTGAGTGTAAAAAATGGAATAAATAATGATGAGAATTCAAGCAAGGAAATCGAGCACAAATTCCAAGTAGAGATAAGGCCAACCTGTGCAGGCTCTTATTACCTTCAGGTTGGTTGCGGGCCATTGATCCGCCCGGACTATAGCGAAGCTGCCGTCTCCACCTTTGTTGCTCAGCCTCAGGTATACGGTTTTGCTGCCGTACACCAGGCACTGGCCAACATCCAGCTCGCTGGGAACTGGGACAAGCGGAAAGAGGGGGAGAGTGAGAGAATTAAAATGAGCGTCAAATTACCCCGGCGCAAACTACTTATTACTAAGACCCAATCAGCGTTTTCAGGTCACACCCGGCTTGAATCTCAATAGCGAGTTGTGTGTGTGTTTTTCTGGTGCATAAATTATATTATCAGCTAAGGGATATGCAGTTTACAGCCTTTGATATTTGCCGGTAATTTCTCACGGGTTTAAGTTAAAATCGGAATTAATAATTAACATGTGTACTTTATATTTTTCGTGTTTCTACCTGACTATAATGGCACTTTAATGGCATAGTTATGATGCATATCGCTATTATCTCCCTCTCTCTTATCTCCCCCTCTTATCTCCCTCTCTCTTATCCCACCATCTTATCTCTCCTCTCTTATCTCCCTCTCTCTTATCTCCCCTCTCTCCTATCTCCCTCTCTCTTATCTCCCTCTCTCTTATCTCCCTCTCTCTTATCTCTCCCTTTCTTATCTCTCTCCCCTATCTACCGCTTTATCTCTGTTTCTAATCTATTTTGCAATAAATTTTCAATTTGGCACGCTCTGCAGAGTTGAGCACACAAGATAAACACTATTATTCACTTGACAACAGCCAACTCAGGTTGACACATTCCTGCCTCTTGCAGACCCTCCCATAGTCTTATTTATTTGTACTTTTTGATCCACATCGTCTCTGTTTTTCTGTTGTTTTCCTGTTGAGCATTAGCCAGGTCAAACATTAAGTCACCACCTGATATCTGCGAATTGGCCTCCAACGAAATCGTCTGCTTGTTTTTGTAGGGATGATTGATTAATTGGGGCAACACAGCTGCTCTGGAAATCTCTGGAAATTGTTTTTCTTTGTTGCAATTGGTAGCTGAATAGTAAACTTTATATTGCGCAGGCAAAAGTCACTGGAGGCGGCGGAAACACGAAGGGACAGGTTCCATATGGGAGCTAATCTGTGTGGCTCTTCTGGGACTCTCAATGTCACTCTGGTCACTCTCTGTGCCACTCTGGTTCCTCTCTATGCCACTCTGGTTCCTCTCTATGCCACTCTGGTTCCTCTCTATGCCACTCTGGTTCCTCTCTATGCCACTCTGGTTCCTCTCTATGCCACTCTGGTTCCTCTCTATGCCACTCTGGTTCCTCTCTATGCCACTCTGGTCACTTTGTCACTGTCTTTGTCCATCTGGTCACTTTGTCACTCTATGTCACTTTGGTCACTCTCTATGCCACTCTGGTTCCTCTCTATGCCACTCTGGTCACTTTGTCACTCTATGTCACTTTGTCACTCTGGTCACTTGTCACTCTATGTCACTCTGGTCACTCTCTGTCACTGGTCACTCTCTTTGTCACTCTGGTCACTTGTCACTCTATGTCACTCTGGTCACTCTCTGTCACTGGTCACTCTCTTTGTCACTCTGGTCAATTGTCACTCTATGTCACTTTGTCACTCTCTTTGTCACTCTGGTCACTTGTCACTCTATGTCACTCTGGTCACTCTCTGTCACTGGTCACTCTCTATGCCACTCTGGTCCCTCTCTATGTCACTCTGGTCACTTAATCACTCGATGTCACTCTGGTCACTTTATCACTCTATGTCACTCTGGTCACTTTATCACTCTATGTCCCTCTGGTCCCTCTCTATGTCACTCTGGTCACTTAATCACTCTATGTCACTCTGGTCACTTTATCACTCTATGTCACTCTGGTCACTTTATCACTCTATGTCACTCTGGTCACTTTATCACTCTATGTCACTCTGGTCACCTTATCACTCTATGCCACTCTGGTCACTTTATCACTCTATGTCACTCTGGTCACTTTATCACTCTATGTCTCTCTGGTCACTTTATCACTCTATGTCACTCTGGTCACTTTATCACTCTATGTCACTCTGGTCACTTAATCACTCTATGCCACTCTGGTCACTTTATCACTCTATGTCACTCTGGTCACTTTATCACTCTATGTCACTCTGGTCACTTTATCACTCTATGTCACTCTGGTCACTTTATCACTCTATGCCACTCTGGTCACTTTATCACTCTATGTCACTCTGGTCACTTTATCACTCTATGTCTCTCTGGTCACTTTATCACTCTATGTCACTCTGGTCACTTTATCACTCTATGTCACTCTGGTCACTTTATCACTCTATGTCACTCTGGTCACTTTATCACTCTATGTCTCTCTGGTCACTTTATCACTCTATGTCACTCTGGTCACTTTATCACTCTATGTCACTCTGGTCACTTAATCACTCTATGTCACTCTGGTCACTTTATCACTCTATGTCACTCTGGTCACTTTATCACTCTATGTCACTCTGGTCACTTTATCACTCTATGTCACTCTGGTCACTTTATCACTCTATGTCACTCTGGTCACTTTATCACTCTATGTCACTCTGGTCACTTTATCACTCTATGTCACTCTGGTCACTTTATCACTCTATGCCACTCTGGTCACTTTATCACTCTATGTCACTCTGGTCACTTTATCACTCTATGTCTCTCTGGTCACTTTATCACTCTATGTCACTCTGGTCACTTTATCACTCTATGTCACTCTGGTCACTTAATCACTCTATGCCACTCTGGTCACTTTATCACTCTATGTCACTCTGGTCACTTTATCACTCTATGTCACTCTGGTCACTTTATCACTCTATGTCACTCTGGTCACTTTATCACTCTATGCCACTCTGGTCACTTTATCACTCTATGTCACTCTGGTCACTTTATCACTCTATGTCTCTCTGGTCACTTTATCACTCTATGTCACTCTGGTCACTTTATCACTCTATGTCACTCTGGTCACTTTATCACTCTATGTCACTCTGGTCACTTTATCACTCTATGTCTCTCTGGTCACTTTATCACTCTATGCCACTCTGGTCACTTTATCACTCTATGTCACTCTGGTCACTTTATCACTCTATGTCACTCTGGTCACTTTATCACTCTATGTCACTCTGGTCACTTTATCACTCTATGTCACTCTGGTCACTTTATCACTCTATGCCACTCTGGTCACTTTATCACTCTATGTCACTCTGGTCACTTTATCACTCTATGTCTCTCTGGTCACTTTATCACTCTATGTCACTCTGGTCACTTTATCACTCTATGTCACTCTGGTCACTTTATCACTCTATGTCACTCTGGTCACTTTATCACTCTATGTCTCTCTGGTCACTTTATCACTCTATGTCACTCTGGTCACTTTATCACTCTATGTCACTCTGGTCACTTAATCACTCTATGTCACTCTGGTCACTTTATCACTCTATGTCACTCTGGTCACTTTATCACTCTATGTCACTCTGGTCACTTAATCACTCTATGTCACTCTGGTCACTTTATCACTCTATGTCACTCTGGTCACTTTATCACTCTATGTCACTCTGGTCACTTTATCACTCTATGTCACTCTGGTCACTTTATCACTCTATGCCACTCTGGTCACTTTATCACTCTATGTCACTCTGGTCACTTTATCACTCTATGTCTCTCTGGTCACTTTATCACTCTATGTCACTCTGGTCACTTTATCACTCTATGTCACTCTGGTCACTTAATCACTCTATGCCACTCTGGTCACTTTATCACTCTATGTCACTCTGGTCACTTTATCACTCTATGTCACTCTGGTCACTTTATCACTCTATGTCACTCTGGTCACTTTATCACTCTATGCCACTCTGGTCACTTTATCACTCTATGTCACTCTGGTCACTTTATCACTCTATGTCTCTCTGGTCACTTTATCACTCTATGTCACTCTGGTCACTTTATCACTCTATGTCACTCTGGTCACTTTATCACTCTATGTCACTCTGGTCACTTTATCACTCTATGTCTCTCTGGTCACTTTATCACTCTATGTCACTCTGGTCACTTTATCACTCTATGTCACTCTGGTCACTTAATCACTCTATGTCACTCTGGTCACTTTATCACTCTATGTCACTCTGGTCACTTTATCACTCTATGTCACTCTGGTCACTTTATCACTCTATGTCTCTCTGGTCACTTTATCACTCTATGTCTCTCTGGTCACTTTATCACTCTATGTCACTCTGGTCACTTTATCACTCTATGTCTCTCTGGTCACTTTATCACTCTATGTCACTCTGGTCACTTTATCACTCTATGTCACTCTGGTCACTTTATCACTCTATGTCACTCTGGTCACTTTATCACTCTATGTCACTCTGGTCACTTTATCACTCTATGTCACTC